>JAUBOD010000030.1:4435851-4455398 GCA_032353885.1 Nothura maculosa
GTATAAATACCTTAAGGGAGGCAGTGAGGAGGATGGGGTTGGCCTCTATTCACTAGTGGACAGTGATAGGACTAGAGAAAATGGCTTCAAACTGAAGCACCCAAAGTTCCACAGGAACTTAAGGACATATTTCTTAACAGTGAGGGTGACAAAGCCCGGGAACAGGCTGCCCAGAGAGGTTGTGGAGTCTCCTTTGGAGATCTTCAAAACCTGCTTGGATGCAGCCCTGTGCCTCGTGCTCTGGGTTACCCTGTGTGTGCAGAGGGTTGGACTAGATGACCTCTGAGCTCCCTTCCAACCTTAAGCGTTCTATGATTCTATGATACCTGCTATGTAGAATACGGGCATGCACCACCAGAAAGGAAGAGCAAGGAGGAGAAAAGAGGACAAAGTTATAAATGACTGACCCACAAGGTTTTGCATCATATTAATTCATATCCTTTTTCAGATCTAAAAGAAGATAGAAGTCGGTAAGGAAGAACCAAAATAAAACAGAAGAAGATAACTTACCACATCTTCTAATGACCTGACAAAAAACTGAGTGAGTCTTTCGCCCATTTGAAACATGCCAACATGTTATTAGAATGTAAAACAGCTTCATATTTCTAACATCAGTGAAGCTAGTCTCAGTATGAAATAGCTACTGAAAGAATATCTACATGTGACCAGGGGTCCTTCAATAGTACAGTGATTTATACTGCAAGACAGCACAACCTGGACAGACTAAAGCAGTAAGACATTTAACATCAAAAAATGACCTGAAACAAATAGAATTATTCTGAATCTGAAATTAGAAATTTTGAGGCAATTAGAAGTCTCCTTCCATTATTAATAGGAGAGTTGATCAGGTTTGACTTATCCCTTTGTAAGAATGTCCTAAACTGAGAAGAAAAGGATAACCTGTTTGTTTGGTTTTCTTCTTTTTCCTTAGCCATGTTAAATCTTTCTGCTTCGAGAAACATGAAGAAGTCAAAGGCTACTCAAGACTAGCTACATTTTTCCAAGACACAGTTTTCAGACAGCCAGAACTGCTTTTCCTACAATTTATTGACAGTGAAGAGGAATGGAAAAGAGGTGAAGAGATGGCCTATAAAAAAGGTTGTTCTAGGTTGGTGTCTGATCTGGAATTTCACATCTGGAAAGGTGGAAAGTCAAAAGGCTCAGTTTTGCCCTTTAGGTGTGGAAAAGTGAGCATGTTTTATAAATAACATGTCCTTTCACTTGAACAAAAATAATAGCATGCTGTACATGACATTCCTTCTCTGAATAGGTGAGAGTGAGAAGGGGACAGTAACATCTGAACTGAAGAGGGTAGTGAATCAAATTCTCTCACTTTTTGCCTATCATAAAAATTACAACTAGAGAGGAGCAGTTGGGTATTTTTGAGAACACAAAGGTGTCCAAATAAGTCACTTAAAGGTGAAAAGAGGGACTTCTGTTCATCCCTTGTTTCTTCCTGTTTTATTTGAAAGTTGTGAAGAAGATTTTTAGTCTGTTTGAATTATAAAACAAATTTTCTAACATTAGATGTTCATACGCCAAGAAGGCTGGAAGACAAAGTGATTGCAGGATTAATAAAGTGGTGCCATTACAGCATTTCTGGCAAGAAAGAGAATTTCAAGGTAATTAAAGTGGCTTTTAAAGTTTATTTAACACTCACTTAACTTCAATATTTAATTAACATTTTGAAAAAATTTCATTGACCACCTAAGAATCTAAGAATTCTGAGTCATTGTAAATACTCCTTGTACCTCAGAGTTATTCTCCAAAAAGTCAGGGAATTCCAGGCTTTTATTTATGATTTTAATAATATATAAAAGGAAAAAGAAAAAAAAAGTCCTCAACATATATCTTCCAGATTGACCTACTTTTTAAAAAATAAAGAGAGAAAAAAAAAAGAGAAATATCTTTTTTAAAAAAGGACATGATTTTAAAGGAATAGAGTTTCCACAGTGAAACAGAAGTTACTTGGAACATAATAGTGAGAACACCAGTTGAGTTCTACAGGAAAAATTCTTAAGCTCCAGGAAGGAAATCTGAATCATTTCAGAAGGTTACTGAATATGATTACAAAACACACTTTTTGTTTCAGTCCTTTGTTACTACCAGATACAGAAATTCAATGTCATTCTAAGGTGGTTTCTTCTGTGTGTTGTTTTTGTATATCAAGCAGACAAATTCACAATCCTGCATGGAGGAAGCTACATGGAAATATCTTGTGTTCTGTTTGGATCAGACAGGCAATGCCTTGACCTGGGAGACTCTCTTGAGTGTCGACCTTTCATTGAATAAACGGGTTTGGTTACCTGCATGGAGGTTTCTGTGTCCATAGTTGTGTTGAACTACAGAAGTGACTCACTTGAGGCCTTCCTGTAGTAGAGATTTACAGCATCTGATGCTGAGGCATAAATTTAGCTGTTCCTTGTTATGTGCATGGGCACGCAATATGTAGAAAGCCTAAGCCTGAGCTGAAACATGTTGTTTAGCTTGCATCAGTCTCAAATATATCTCAGCTATTTTGACAACTTGATGCTTTTCTGTTTTTTAGAGTCTATCATATCTAGACTTTAACAAAGGGTTGTACATTGATTTATTTCAAGTTCCTGGGTTAATCCACATGCATAAGTCTTTGCATGTTATTAGTAAGTATCAAAGGTCTGTTTAACAAGGAGAAAAAATGTGTGTTTCTCAGAAGTGAGGACAAATAGAGACATCTTCTTACAGCCAGGATCCTGAATAGCTGTTCCTCTGGATGCATATGAGAAAACTTTCTAAAAATTCACCACCAACATGATTCCTGCTGTTTCATTCCTTGCTTGCAATATGCCAATGCAAGTGAGATAATGAAAGCTCAAGAAATGATAATGAAAGATGCACTGAATTCAAGGAGAAGTGCTAGGAAACATCTCTGGCTGCGATGTTCCAAGGCATCAGCTTTCTGCATTTCTTTCATGTTGTCTGGCTCCTCTTCCAGGTGGGTTGAGGAGTATAGTGTTGTCTCTTTAAACTCATCAATGTGCTATCTAGCATCAGTTTCTGCAACATCGAAGCTGTTCAATGATGATTGATGACTGATTGTCTGATTGTTCCAAAATGAAGCTAATTGCTTTCCCAGTGATTCCTCTCCCTCATCAGCAGTGCAGAAGACACCTGTCTGACATAGATGCATGGACGTGGAGATGTCTGCTGTGGTGGAGACATAGAGTTGCTGTTGCAGTCCGTCGATATGATGGAAGAGCAATCTGGAGTTTCTGGCAGGTTTCAGGTCAGGAAAATCTTTCGCACAAGAATAGATTGATCTCTAACTTTTCCCTTGCTCTGCAGCTCAGCATCTTCTGGTTTCAGGGAGAGTACGGGGGGAAAAGCTGGGGAGGCCCCACATTTAAATCCCACAGCAGATACAGAGCAGCAGAACATAAGGTGAGGAGGGAGCAGAGTGGTAAGTGGCCCAGTTCAGTAGCTGCCAAGCAAGAGTCTTTCTGATGTAGGGAATTTCCTAGACCCTGCCCTGAGGTGGCAGCACAGCCAGGTGACAGCACCTTTTGTTGTCACATGTGAGGGACAGCAATCAGGGTCAGGCCATTGCATCTCACTGAGCCAGAAAGAGGCCACATATGGTGCTGCAAATGTCAGGAAGTGGCCGAAGTATGGAGAAAAGAGATGAGAGCTAAAGGGGTAACTTGTGCTCTGCCCACAAGAGCCCAGGAAGAAGACTCAGGGGAAGCAAAGTGAGTTCCAGAAGTTTCTGGTCAGCAGTGCAATAGGTGAAGCCCAGGCTCTGTGCTGCACAACACGGGCCTGATCTACTGGGGGACTCTTGCATCTTGACCTTAAAACACTGGACTAAGGAAGGCATAGGTAAAAGCCAAAGGAGCCCATTGTGAACCTTTGAGCAGTGCCCAGATTAAAATTTCCTGTCACTTTAAGATCACAGCTCCAAATTGCACATCTGGTAGGACCAAGAGTAGTCGATGCTCCTCCATGGAGACAACTTGGGTGGTGCTGAATTCCTGCTGCCCTCCAGAGAAATCTCTCCATTCAAACCGCAGTCAACTGTGCCGACAGCAGCATGCTGTGGGCAATGCACAGAGCTGGTTTGATATCTCTACTAAGTGACTCATCACAAGAATCTAATTTCTGGTGCCGTCATGGAGATCCTGCCCCTACCGTCACAGTCATTGCCCATAGTGAATGAAAGAACAAGCTTCCAAACCAAGCTCAAAGCCTCCACTGTCATGCTCAGCATGGGGTTGCATTCTCCGAGCACAGCTGTAATAGGTTGTTTGGTGCTTTGCATTGCTTGAGGACAGTGCCTCTGGCAAGCATGAACATTTTGTCAGGAAAACAGCATTTCAGGCCAGCCTCAGTTCCAAAGTTGCAATTTTTTCACTCTCACAGAAGTTGCAGAGGCAAGGAAAAGGGCATATCAGGGCAGGAACTAACACCCTGCAATTAATTCTACTACTGACCTAATGTTGTGACACAGCATAGCTTTTTCTCCAGAAGAACAATCCTGGATTGTAATTTGCATTAGCTTTAAATGGATTAGTTACAGCCCATCAAATTCTTGTGCCCATATTACTATTCAGAATTAAAGTGACGGGATTTCAGTATAACTTAATTCTACTCTAAATGGAGTTAAGCTAAATCTGAAAATGAATGCTTTGTTGCAGCTGGTAAATCCACCTTGCACTCCTCTGGTTAATTTGGATTAACACAAAGGATCCTTCATGGTCAAGCCCCTGCTTGTTGCCAACTTGAGTTATAGTATTTGGTGCTGTCTCTGTCAGTAGTACTAGAAAAAAATGGGTACTATGGGGAAGTTCTCCCCGCTGCAGAGGAGAGGAGAGGGTCAGTCACCATGGATGAGTACTGCAGAAAATCAACATGTAAAATTCTTCTCACTTGAGCTTTATTATCAGCTGCCTCCTTAGGCAGCAATCACTGCATCTCAGGGCAAGGGGAGTGAGGCAGGATTCATGCCACCAAGAAGGTCCCTGGCCAAACAGGTTGAGACAATCTTCCTGCAAAACCCTCTTTTCTCAGCCCATGAATGCTCTGCAAGAAAAGGAAGTGCGTGCCCATGCCCTCTGCTTTGGCTTTTTCAGAGCAAATGGATGCAGCCTACTCTCCACATTGGGCACCCACATCATAGAATCATAGAATGCTTAAGGTTGGAAGGGACCTCAGAGGTCATCTAGTCCAACCCTATCATCCTAGATCCCATATCATTGTTCAAAGGTAAATCAGTATTTTTATAGGTGGCAAATCAGAATGCAGATGTCTCCATCTGCTGCTCCATCTGGTACCACCAGTGGTGTACTTGGTGCTCAGGGGCTAAAGGGTCACTGCTAAGTCAAGAATGACATTGCAGAGACCTCTGCTACCCTGACTCCATCTTTCTGCTCCATTGGCGTGTGCAAGTGTCTGGGTGTCCCAGCACCACACTAACAATCAGCAAGGCTCTAATTCAGCTTGAATCCTAATGCTCAACATTATTCACTTCCCGAATATTTGTCTAGCATGTCTGTTGTTAAGGCCAACTGAAACCTTCACTTCCTCTATAAATATTTGTGCAATGACCTATAACTACTGGCCAACATGCTTGCCAGCACTCCATTAAATGGCATCCCATTTTACAATTAGCTATTATCATTTGATAACCTCTTGAGGTTAAGAATACAGATGTAATATCTCCAAGATTGCAAATGGGAATACTTCATATCAAAAGTATGTTTCCCTTGAGAATGACATCACCATAGGGACACATATTTCAAATATTTTGGCCATCATATTTCGAAAGTTTCTTTAGAAAAAGAAAAATGCTTTTTGAGCCCTGAAAGAACTTTTCTGTCAGTCTCAAGTAAACACACTACCATTTAACTCTTTTGAAAGCCTTGGGCAGTAACAACAAAAAGTGTCATGGGAAAGCAAGCAAAGCACTGTATGTAGCCAAAGAAACAAATATGTTTTGTATATAGTGTTTATATTATCTGAAAAAGTTCTTTGTTGAACACTATGTTAGCATTTTTGTGATGAAGCAGTTCAAGTGGAGCCTAAGCCACAATTTTAGGACTAACAATTTGGGTGTCAGATACCGAGTTTTAGTTTAACAAATGGTCTCTGTTCATTGTATAGCACTAAGTAACCTAAAGACCCAAGTCTGAAAATCTCCAACCAATGAAATTGCTTAAAGTTGGAAATTCAGGATTTTCATTGGCAGATGAGAAGTTAAGCTAAATCAGTAACTATCAACTATATATAAAAAGACTTATATATACATATGTGTGTATGCATACATGTATAAACTGCATACATATACACGCATAATTTGCTGCTTTTCTTTTCTTCTATTCTTCCACTTCCATTTCTGTCTTCTTCCATGGGCCATAAATCTATCCATGTGCCATAAACCATTGAGCCTAGTAAAAAAAGACTACAAAATTGAAATGAGCAATATTTACTGTACCTGAACTGCTGATTTTTCTATCCACAACATAATGTATGAGTGGACTTAAAAGTTATCCTAGAGAGAATGCAGTGCAATACGTAGACACAATCAAGTCTAAAGAGTCATCTGTTTCATTTGAGGAAATAGTAATACTGTAAATAATTTACCTAGAGACAGAGAACAAAAGAAATTCATTTTTTTTCCCATCTTCTTGGCAGAAGAGATGGTACTGCCTTCAGTTTGGTCTCTCTTGCTTGTTGCAAAGAACAAGAGTTGCTCCACTGCCTGGTCCCAGGCTCAAGGTGTCTCACTGTAGGGCAGCATTTATTCACTGCAATTTAATGGTCTTGTTTTACTATTGCAGTTGATGGACCAGTCAATAACTGCACTGAGCTTTTCCTATGCAGAGTCATTTCGCTTGATTAGCTCTTAAAAATAACTCATGAAAAACCTTCAGCTTTGTTCAAAAGGTTGCCATGAATTTATTACTATTTTACCTATAAAGCCCTATCTATTTATATCTATTTATAACATTAATTTTATAATGCCATATGAAAAGATATCCAAATGAGGCTGTAAATATATCCTAAAGACAATATTCAAACTAAACATGAGCACTTGTTTCATTAAACAAGTTAATAATTTGAGTCTAGAGTTCTATTAATATTTTTGAGTGTAGCACTTGAGTGTCTTTCATTCTCAAAAACTTCATAGAATTTCCACTACTTTGATAGACAACCCTTAAAATGAGTTTAATAAGAGTAATGATAATAGCAAGTCATAATTTAAGCAATTAATTTTCATTCAAATTTAGTGTAAAATTAACACTATATCATATTTTGAAAGTCCACAAAATATTTTAAAATTTAAGCTTTTAGAAGCTTTAGAAGCTTTTTCTAAATGTTTTTAGAAGCATTTAAAAATAAATGTAGTTGTTCTTTGGAAGAGCTATGTTAATATACATTCATCTTGTCATGTTTATTTATACTGTGAGACACACTTAAACAAATCTGTAATTTAAAGTGAAGCAAAATTTGCTTCCGCCAGCTCGGAAGACCAAAAGTTTAGGTGTTTTGTTAACACAAGAAGCAAAGTTCACTCCTTTTTCTCTTACTTCAGTTCATCTGATCAGTTCAAATCCAGATACTAGATGCCTGAGTCTTCACATAAGAAACGAGAGCAGCTAAATAAAAATGACATAACACAATTAAATATCATAACATAACAGGAAACCTATCCTAAAAGCTCTCACATGGTTCTGGTTGGCCAAGGCACCCACTCCTTGTTGGCACATGTTTGGAATCAGAGAATTGGCATCACTGAAGGGCAGGTTCTGAAAAGACACACAGCATCACATTCACACGAAAGCTAAAGATGGATTGTTTTAAAAATGGCAAGGCAAAAGCGTTAGACTACCTTTTTTAAATAGTGCTGATATCTTCCAGCTTATTGGAAAATTTGGAGATAGACTTCAGTCTTTTTAGAAAGAGATAGACCTTGGAGATTTGAGAGAGAGAGAAGAGATAGAGATTCAAGAGATAGAATTTGGAGATAGACTTCAGTCTTTTTAGAAAGTTATGTACAAAATATTAAGTGTGTTCTCTGGACAGAAAAGCTGAGATATAGAAAAAATATTAATTTATAGTGTAGAATTTGTTATGATTTATGTGAGCGTAGAATTGTCCACCTGGCTGTATTTCTCATTCTGCAAAGTAAGTGGCAGCTTGCAACTCCTTTGATTTTAGAGAGACGCCTTCTAAAATAAATGAAGCCTATTCCGAGTGGGACAAATATTCCCTCTTTGTTTTTCTTCCTCTCCCCCCAAGTCTTGTTCTATTTAGATATTTATACCAGACTTATTAATCACTTGGATTTTGCAGTACATCAGCCTGATTGCAGTGTGGGAAAGAGGAAAATAAAACAAAACCTGACTCTATTATGTAATGGCTATTTCCTGTACCTTTGTACCATGTTAAAAATGATCATGGCGACACTGATAGGATGTCATCAGATCTACTGCTCAGAAAAATATCACTACTATCCACAATCTAACCAACAAAGTGATGCAAAAATGTCGTGTTGTATAATCTGTCTAATATTCAGAGTCTTGGTTAGTGTGGTTACTGCCAATCATTTTTTTTTAAATAGGAGCATCATTTTAAGAATAGAGAGACTCCAGGATTTGTGCTTTAAATTGATAGATCCATGAAAATACAAATATGCCTTTGCTCCTCCAACCTTCCATGTAAGACTATCCCCCCAAGAAGAAATGAAGAAATATCTGAAAAGCACAATGAAGTTCCCAGAGTGATACTGATACCAAATTAGACAGATTTTGTTTTCAGGTTTTAACATCAGTAAATAACAGACTTCACAAGTTAGTACCACAGATTGATTCTAACATGACCTAAAATTACAAAAACACAGGAGAAGGAACAAAAGACTTGCAAATTTAGTAAAAAAAATACAGATGTCTGTTTTTTCATTGCCAACTCCGAAACTATTGCCTTTGGACGTTTTATTTTTAAGAAACATCTGTCCAATTTGGATCTGTCATACTGAAATTGTGATTAGTTAGAGATGTTACAAAAAGCAGAATCACTCTTGCAAGTAAAGCATATAGAATTAGCATCACAAGAACACAAAGTAATAAACTTCATCAGAATAACAATTTGAAATTGTTCAACATTTCATCCATAGATCTCAAATTACCTGAAAAGCATTAATCAATTACATATTGCACTACCTAGAAAGATAGACAGGATGTGTTAAAAAAAATTCTTCAGAGGTAAAAAATAGTACATATTCAGGAGTAGAATCCACAGCCTATACAGAGGATGTGAGGATAGTAGCTAATGAAAATTCAAGAACATCTAGGAAGACCACCTGTAATTACTTATGCTGTGTTCAGATGCGGTATCATTTTTAATATCAAGTTTTTGGAGGTTCTTCCTCTATGATGCTTACAGCCACAAGCACAGAATCATTTCTTTCCCCCAAAAATATGGCAGTGGCAAATGTTCTGTTTTAAATCTTGTCTATGAGAACTTTGAGATAAATTCTAGAGCTGGACAAAAATTCTCAGACAAATAGTTTCCTCGCCAAAAAATGCAGGACGACTGAAACTATTTGGAAGTTTGGATTGAATTCAGCAGATTGTTTCAGCCAAACAATGCGGGGGAGGAGAGTGGAATTCTGAAAATGTGAAACATTTTGTTCCAACATTGTTGAAATTACAAAAATCTTCTATTTTCTGCATTTTAGCAGAAATATTACAGAAAGTGGACAGAGTAGTCAAAAAAGAAGAAAAAGAAGGGGAGAGGAGAATGACATATGAGACAATAAGAAAAACCTGGAGCGTGTCACATTTGGAAGCACTTCAGCTCAACTATTCCCAGTTTGTTCTAGAAAACCTCCAAATGAGAATGAGCTGCACCAAGGAGACTAATGATATGTGCACATTCCAGCTCAGAACATATTTCTCCTGTGAGTTAGAGCAAAGATGCACCAACTGAAAGCTGAAAACTGCTGCTACTAAATTCTACTGATTCAATCTATTTGCTTGTCTTACACAATACATTTGATGAAAGGTGATGAAAGGTTTCTCATTTGCCTGGACTGAACTATTTTTACATGGGTCATCTTATGCCTTTAGTGGTTACAAATATCGAACTGATAAATCCAGCAGTTCTCCTGAATAGACCACACTCCTTAAGCAAATGGTTCCTTTCAGTAGATTACAGCTGCCTAAGCCTCTCTAGTGCAGACCAAACTTAAAGGTGTCTTACCTGCTTGCAGGACTGTCTCACAGCAGAAGAGACACCATCTGATGACTAAAGAGCCAACCTACAGTAATTTATTTCCCTACTCTCTGAAGAAGCAGGGTGCAACTTCCTTGAGCTCTGGCAAAAGCCCTTGAATAGGAGCACATGGCTTCAAATAATTGCCCTATGGTACACATCGGATTAACATTCACTCAAACTTGTATACAAGGCCACCAGCCAGCCAGCTCAAGATCAAAGAACCCAAGAAAAATAAACCAGTGTTTGCATGTTCCCTTCTCCTCACCTGCCATGAGCTGCACTGAAAAACCAGTGACAATCAGTTTCAGAATCCTAAATAGAGAGTAAAAATAGAGAAATATATATATATATATATATATATATATATAACTTTTAATCTAAACCTTCCTAATAGAAAGTTGTCCACAGTTCTCCTCCAAGAGGAGTTACAGAAAAGCAGCTATTGTGACACTGCTGTATGCAGTGCAAACACGTCTGACACGGCGCTCTGGTCAGGTCAACTGCTGCTCTAGCAGACTGGGCTACTCAGGTTGCAATTTTGGAACTGGCTAGTTGACTTGTTAGGGAGGAACAGGAGATTGGATGACTCGAGCCCTTGCATTGAACTCCCAGTTGATAACAGGCAGGGGGAGAATGCTTACTCATAAACTTCTGTGATGTTCAGATGTCTGGACCATCATTCCTTCCACTGCAGGAAGCTGGCAGAGATGCAAAAGATTAGAGACCTGCAAGGATGCATAGCTCAGGGATATGTGGGAGGCTCTGACCCGTTTCTGGCTGGATGCAGAACATGTGTGAGCCTGCTCACAGGAGCACATTGACCCATCATCCAGACCATAAACTTTCAAGCCCCAGCAATTCCCCTTGAGCTTCAGATCTCTCTAGAGTCTGACTCCAACCTGTTGCTACTCATGCTGTCTGGACAGATTGGACAGGGCTCAAATAAATACATCTTTATTTGATTGCAGAAATCCCAAGCTCAACCATGCTGGGGCTCTATGGCTCTATTTTTAGCTCATAAAAAGTTCTCCTACAAGAAAGAAAAAATGGTATCCAGAGCTGCAGCTACCCAACCCCATTTTCTGTCATCTGCACATGTCATGTGGACCTGAGGCACATCATTGTTATGAATGGAAAGAAGTGATGTGTGTAAGAGAACAACTTCCACACAGAAAGAAGTGATGTGATGTGTGGAAGATTTCTTTCATACAGGGTGCAAACTTCACTTCCATATTTTGTTTAATATTTTTTACTTGTGCAGAGAGCAAAGGATGGGAACAGAGAGGTCTCTGAATATTCATAGTGCAGAATCTCACATGATGCATCAGGCCACTCGTGTGAATTTGACTCAGGTTTGAGGTGACCATATGTTGACTCATGTTAGTAAGCAGCTATTCCCAGCTGTGTTTGTTCTGCTGTTGGTTGGTGGTCATTGTTCTTCCCAGGCCCCAGAAACTGCTATCTACTCTCACCTGTGGGAATATACAGTTCTCTGCATTACAACAAGAGTTGTAATGATTGAGAAGATTGCTCCATTGCTAATCAGCTAGAGACAGAATATGATATAAAATAGATGAGCCTGTTCTGTTCTTGCCTTTGGCTGTTTTGGATGTAAAAGTAAGTTTTCTATTGACCACAACTGCCCATTTTCCTGCCTGCTTGTACACAAGCTACCCACCATTTATTCTAGTGTGCTGTTATTCCCCAGTTCCCATGTGTGAAAAAGCACATGAAAATCTTTAGTATATCCCACCACTTGGTGCAATTCCCACTCATACTCCCTCTTCCCACTCAATTTGATAGCTGAGGAACTGAGTGCATGAAAGCACTCCTCATCTAATTCATTCAGTTTAAAAAACACTACAACAAAAAACAAGTACAAGTGATTTCTGTTGCCTGGCTGATTTGGACCAACACAGGTTAGAAAATATATCACAGCAGTTGAACCACTAAACTGTTGGGACAATAATGTCTGCAGAAAAGGAATGGGGAGAAGGCAGAGTTGGAAAGGAAGAGGCAGGAGGTGGGAATCCCTTCTACTCAGCCAGCTGAGTTTTACTGAGGAGATCTGTCCCAAAAAAAGCTTAAAATTTCAGACCGGGAAAGGTTTAGGCAGGAGAGCAGGAATAGTGGAGACTGAGCTTGGTGGTGGGGACAAAGCTTTAAGGAAGCAGTTGTGCATTTAGTTGATTCTGTTAGGTCACATCTCTTTTATGAACATAAAATTCACAATTCATTTCTTCTTCATCAATGAGCAATGTTCCTACACCTTAGGAGGAGAAGGCCCCATCAGTGTATGAATACTGGGTGCGTGGCATTCACAGCTTTCATTACAGTTTCTGAAAGATGAATGAAACAAGTATCAATTCCAAGGCAGGTAGCCGAAGCATCCCTTGCAATAGGAGGCATTGAAGCATGGGAAGTTTAAATGTCTTGTCACAGACCACAAAGCTAGGCAGAATATACGCCTGAGTTCCTGTTCCACATTGCTTGAAACTTCAAATTAATCCCTCCTCTGACATCTAAAGCAGCAGAGAAAGGTAAAAATGTTGGTCTTTCCTTTGTTTACAGAATACTTTCTCCTTCCTTTTTATAACTAAAAGAGAGAATGAGAGGTGAAGGAGCAAAAATAAATGGCAGAGGGAAAAATTGATTTAAAAATTCCACCACGTTATGTTTAAAGGAGAAAAAAATAGACCTGCTGTGTACTGAAAGAAAGAGTATCTTTCCTTGATATAGGTTGTCATTAAAAAAATGAGAGAGAGAATTCATTGTCTTTGCCATTTCCAGGGCCCTATAAAAACTCAATTATTAAGTTACAGGAGTTGTGTAATCACACCTAGACATGATCAGTTTATCATTCCTCTTATTCCCTTCACATAGATTTGATTTTATAAAGTGCTGAGGAAAAGGAAATTGAGATTACAGTACTTACAGATGTCCTGAGAACTCTGGAAACTGTTGATGGAATAAACTGTCCTGAGAGATCATCTTTCCTTCATTTCAAAGTACGTATTCCCTAATTTGGCTGATGCTGAGAGATGTTTTCTTCATGGGCCTTCTGTCCCTTCCACTTTGGCAAGCAACGGAAGAAGATGATATAAGACAAACTAGTCCAAATTCAAGCACATGCAACTTCGTCTTTAATTCACGTTTGGAAGGAGAAGTTGTTTCTACTATATAAATAAATCACACCCTTTACAAAATCTTTTCTATGGCTGTCTGACAGTAATATTCAATGAAAAAAAAATGATATTTTTTATCATGCACAATCTGTGAAAACTGTTTCTTTGTTATGAGAAAGGATTAGGGCTGTGTTTCTTTCTTTTTTTTTTTTTTTTTGTCCTTAACCAAATTGTAATGGCTTCAAGTCTTTTTTTTTTCAGTATGAACATAGTGCTGATGAAAGATGCCAGCTTAGCAGTTTGGAAAAGTGAAGTATTTTATTCATCTAGAGAACAACACAAGCGACCATAGTATAGACTACCACCAAAGCCAACAAGACTTGATAGGAATGGGAAAGACATTTCAATCAAATAGCCTATTCCCCTCGGGTATATAATTTTTATTCTCCCAGGAACTTGACCAAAACTGTGCCTGCTAGACATGGCGTATTCCTGAAAAGTGTTTCCCTAAAAAATTTAAGATCTTCATCCACACTGCTAAGCCAAATTATGAATATTCTTGACTTTAGAATGGGCAAATAGGTCATTTCCTGGTGGTGAACTGATTTCAAGATTTGGATGATAAGTTGTGTGCTAAACTACATTATTTGTTAAGTCAGTGTAATGCAGCCTGGAGTGACATTATATACTGAAAAAAAACAGACCTTGGTATGTGTTAGGTATAATGCAAAGTATTTGAAACTGGATATATCATATGTAAAATAAAGTGTAACTTCAGCTCTTGCAGGATTTTTCAAAACCCTTTTAAAATGCTATGTCAACAAACACCTCTAATGTTCGCAGCAAAGCTTTAATACAGAAGCCCTTGTTATTTCAAAATTATATTGAACAGTTTCTGCCATGAGCACTGTAAAACCTCTATCTGTCAAACAGTACGTGAAGTTAAACTCTTGTCGCCATTAAACATTGTTACAGAACTGTGAAGACAAAGCAAATGTGACTCAGAGTATATGATAATAGTCCTTAGATGATTTAAATCAGAACACTGAAGGTCCCTTGAAGTTTAGTTACTAATGGATAAGAATGAGTCTATATCCTTGACAACCTCTACTAACTTTTTAGTTGTAAATGTGCTCTTCAGTAGCCTCTCTTTTCCTCTAGTATTGAAAATATCTTTCTTCAGGATATCAGAAACACATCTGTTGATAACAAAATACATGACAATGCTGTGGACATTGATAATAGTTTTGATAAATATTATAGTTGATAACATGTACTCCCCTGGACTTGATCCAGTGCTGTGTGCTCTACATGACCCTGCAGGAGGGTTGAATTAGATGATCTGCAGAGGTCCCTTCCAATTTTAATCATTTGTGATTGCTAATAGTATGGCACAGAGAAATGTTTAAGCTTTGTCCAACTGGTGAGCCCTGTGATGCTGGGCTGTGTGACCTATGGCAGTCCTGGCTTCATGTTGGACTTTGTGTGGTGAGTACTCTCCAGCTCAGGCCAGGCTGGGGGACCGGGGTAACTGGAGAACTTGGACCAGAAAATTCTGTAAATGCACTGTATTTTAGATGTAGCCTGAGAATACTTTTAGAAATAAATCCAGATGTCTTCAGCCAGCTAATATGTGCTCAACAATGGTCAGGAGCAAATAATTAGAGAGACAGGAAAAAAAAGAAGAGAGAGGCAGAATTTTAACTTCTATTCTGCTATTACTTACTCTTCTTACTCCACTCCTCTTTTTCAGCTCTTTGTTGGGAATTTAACTAACTTAAGACTTCCTTAAATGCCTCAAATGTAGCTTTGGATGGCCAGGTTCAGAGCTCATGTAGAAAGCCAAGGGATTCATACGGCTGCTGGTGGGTGTGAGCCTGAGTGCATTGCAGTTAAAACTAGGTTGGATGGAAGCTAGGTCAGCGTAGTGCACCCCTGGGAAGAGGGGAGGCGGAAGAAGGTGTAAAATACACCAGCTCAGACTCCCTCTAGAATTGCAGAACTCAGATTCACATCTGAATTTGGCTCCCATCGCCTGACTCAGAAGAGTGAACTCTCTCCAAGTCTGAAGGCACCGGTACATTCTGTGCAAAATCCTTAAAGCAATCCTGTTAAGTGTGTCTAGCCCACAAATTAACTTAGCCTGACATATCTTAGGTTTTACTCTGGAGGCAGAGACTCTGGTCAAAGAATCTGTGCAGTAGAAATGAGGAAAACAGAAGGGCTTGCTCTGTGCCCTGCCATAGCAAACCTCTGCAGCCCAACAGAGCCAGGGGATGCCACATGGGCTGTGCTACTGCGCAGTGCCTTAAGCATTTGTGCTGAGCATGGAAGAGACCTTTGCTTTTTTTTATAGATGAAGGAAAAGGAAAAAGTGTTAGACATCATGCTGAAGCACAAACACGTTACAGCCAAGGCTCTGGGATCCTAAGAGATAACATAAAAAAACATATGACAAAGCAGAGGCTTGTCTGCCTTCTGATGTGTCACAACTACACGTATGCAAGAATAAAGTTCCACAATTAGAACTGCACCTACCATCTCCAAAAGAACTCATGAGAAAGTGGAAAGATAAAGCAAAGTATTAGTGCTGGCAGTTGGCATGGGATTTTAAATTCAGGATCAGACTTAGCAAAAGATGAGGTTTTGTAGCAAGGCCTACTGTCCCTACAGAAGCCTTCATGAAGGACACTACTGCTTAGTAATTTAGAGTAGGGATGAGCAGATTAAACTACCACAGCATCTCTCTCTGCACTCAGAGCTCAGTCAATGATCAGCAGATGAGCAGATGAGCAGAGCTCAGTCCCTCTCAGCAGTTGAGTAAGATGATCAAATGTTGCCTCAGCAGAGGCAAGGTTAATTCAAATCTAAGAGGAGAAATCTAAATTGCTAGAAAGGTCTTTGATCAGAAATGTAATGCTAGGTAAATGACTGCACAGTTCTGCTGCCCAGGAAAGTAAAAGGACTGTGCTGTGACTCTTTGTCTCAAGTTTGATTTTGTTTCTTGTCCTTTCATCCACAAGCTGTCTAGGTCAGCCTGACCCAGATTCAATGCCTTGTCCAACTGAAGTGCACTGTGTGGCACTAACAAGGCTTGACTGAAGAATGTCTCTCCTTCCACCTCTCTCCAGATCTACCTTGGAAACAGTATGAAACCGCCTTCAGAAATTGCTACCTCCTTCTGTTATGCTATCTTCATGAAGAGCCATTACATAAATTATTTAGAGCGAATCACATGCCAGTAAAGAGCAGTGACTAACTCCTACAACTCAGGGGAAGACCACGAGAGACAGTTGTGCTCAAAAGGCTGTTGTTTTTCATTTCAGAGCTACATATTTGGGAAAGTTTGGGACAAATTCTGTCATTTCTCTTCCATCAGCAAAACTGTGATTTACTATAGAAAAATTCCAAAAGCAAAAGTAGTCAAGATCACAGACTTTCAAATTCAAAATAATTTGAAAGAAATTTCAATTTTGATAATGTTAGCTCTCAGACTGAAGAATTTTAGGATTTGTTTCACTATATTTCCTTTTTTCCTCAATCCCTAGTGCAAGAAAAAAGTCTTCGGTACCATACGCTTCCCTCATCTTCATCTCCCTCTTCCGCCCTCAAAGACAAATAGGTTTGGACAAAATCTGGAAGGATATTGTCCTGCTGTATCTTCCAAAAAGTTGGGGACAGGATTTGTTTATTGGTTTGATTGCTTGTTTGTTCTAATGTCCAGAACTTTCAGCAATGGGAGTTCAGATCTACTTATAGCCAAGAACAACACAGATTTTTGAATAAAACATAAGTATATTACAAAAGGACTATCAGAAATTAAAAATGTGAAATTAGAATGCTATTTTCTGTCAAATACTAATGCTATCAAAAGGAGACTGAAGAAGTCAGAAATGTTAATTGGGATTCAAGTTCTGTTTCGAACTCTACTTGCTCTAAAAAGTAATATTCATGAAGTCCCCGCATGAAACCTGTGTATAACACAGCATAATAAATGATCATCCTCCCTCATCTGCCCAGTTGGGTTCCCGAATGGTGGTGGCCAGGTAGGGGAACCCCACGAGCCGCACGGCTGACATTGGTGAAGAAGGACAGAAAGAACAGCAGAAAAACAACTGCATTTTCACCCAGAAAGAGACTGCAAGGTAGAAGTGCAGCAAGGAGGCGAGCAGTGTGAGCGGCTCGAGGCAGCACGAAGTGTCTGTGAGAGAGAGCAGCAGCCCAGCACAGCTGCATCCCACAGACCGCATTTGTAATGACTCGGCACAGCACATGCCAGAACGCGCCTAGCCCCGCAACCGTAGAAGTTGTGACTAGATGCTTCGGGCCAAATTAATCCCTGGTGGAAGCTCAGGAAAAGCCAGGGGAGCGAGAGGCACAAAATATGTGGCCCTTTATTAGCATCATAGTTTAGAAGCCAATTTTTGTGCATGAAGAAGCGACAACCAATCAAAATAATGTCAAAACAGATGAGGACTTCTCTTTCTAAGAATGTCTGAGCCCAGAGTTACTCATCTTTATTTCCTGCTGCCCCTGCTATTGACGTGTGTGTCTGATGAGAATCCAAAGCCTATTAATTACCTTTCATTAAAGAAACAGAATGAATACCTTCCCTAGAAAGGACTCTGAAATTTGGTCAGCTTCATGGACGTGGGCCAAGAGATTAGCACTAGATCATGCAAGCAAAAGATCAGCCCGAGGCTTGTTGCAAGCGCACTCTTAATGTGGAGGAAAGTGTTCCAGACTTAAGAATTACACCTGAAAACCGTGCAGTGTAATATGATAGAACAGGTATTGTCTGCCAGCTTTTGAAAAATGTTAAATACACAAAGGTATGTATGGACAACTTCATGCAGACTTTCATACCTTATAAAGATGACACCTAAAGAAGTACACTTTCAAGCACTGAGGTCTGTGTTTTTTTGTGGGGGTGATTAATACTGGTTGGAAACTGAGTAGTAATGGTGCTGAAAACTGGGAAAAATAAACTTCAATAAAAGTCTCTGCAAAAAGCAGACGTTCCCAGAAAATGTTTAGACCAAAGCCAATTTTCCTTTGAGAAAAAGCATGAAAAAAAGCAATCAGCCCAAACACTGACTAGCTCAGCTTTTTGCTTGCTGCCAGGCACTTAGAGGTGCAAATAACCCAGATTTCCATTTAGAATTGAACTGCAGGTGCAGGTTTGACTGAAATCCAATCACGAGAAAAAGATGCAAAGCAGGTCTTCAGGGTGCAAATTGCAATCACATTAAGAGAATTGTTGCATGTTTGTACTTCATGTATGCACAACTTAATGTATGTAAGATTTTAATGCTTGACCACATAGAGCTAAAAGAAAACAGGCTGTTCAGGGAAAGAGAAAGGAAAAGAAGCAATGGCAAAGATAACTCCAGGCTGAAAAAATGCAAGTGGTCTTTGAGGAAAGAATAGGGATGCTATTAATTGTAAAATATCCTGTAGGTTCCAACCAAGTTGGTAGTATTTAGCTTTCCAAGCCTGGGACTAGAATCAAAGAAGACATTAAATCCTCAAAGCGACTAGGGCCTAGAGATCAGAGAAGATGAGTATTATAAGGAGAGTGTCAGTGAATCCTGACAGCTGGACTGAAATCCAGAGAGACGCTGGAGCTCCACAATCTGCACCCAAGACCCAGAATGGAGATAACTGGCTTGAAGAGGAGCTCGCACTTCCAGGAGAAGGACAAATTCTTGCTTTAGGTAAGGATTTAGGTGCCTGTAGGTGATGAGTTCCTTAGTCTATGGTTCTTTCAGTCCATTGCACTGAAGCATAGAAAATCATTACTGGGGAAATACCAAATAATTATATAGCTAGATGTAGGAACTACAAATAACTCTTAAATGGTTACTGCCTGAAGTAGCCAAACAATAATAAGAGCTATAACTCAGTGATGTGCATTTTTGCATTCTTATTTAGGATTACCACAAATATATTTATAAACGTATAATGGCACCTACACAAGAAGAGCTGCAAAAGATAAATAAAAAGAAAACAGTTTATATTTAAATCAATGCCTACTTGAATTCTGTTTCAGTACAAATTGATTCACTTACATTTTAGTTTTTAATATATTTTGAAAAAATAAAATAAAATAAAATAAAATAAAATAAAATAAAATAAAATAAAATAAAATAAAATAAAATAAAATAA
>JAUBOD010000030.1:4471097-4498867 GCA_032353885.1 Nothura maculosa
TAATGTGATTACCTGTAATTGGATTTGATTAGCTATGTAATTCAATTTTACGTTAATAAAAAATATTTTAGATTTATGTAGACCTTTTTCGTTTCCTTGGCGGGAAGACTGAAATGCAGAGAAAAAAAAAACTTGGGGCTGTATCGTTCATTCTCAGAACCACTAGATTTCTCATACTGTTGTTTTGTTTTGCTTGTTTGTTTTTGTTTATTTATGGGTGAAGGAAACAGGCTGAGGTAGGGGCAGTTGGGCCTGTTGTAGTCACAACATGGATAAATTGTTGTGGAGCCTCATCCATGTTCAGTATATCCATGACTGTAGGAGAAGAAGCCACGGAGCCTGTGCTTTGGCTTGATCACGAGCCTGTAAAAAATAAAGAAAAAATTTCCAGTGACTTCAGCAGTGGAGATGTCAAGTCTTCTCATATATTTTTGACATATACTCAAACTCCCTTACATTACCTTTCCTTATTTCTCTGAGTATTTAGAATGATTTAGATAAACCTGGGGCCTGAATGTAAATGAGAAAAGGACAAGGATGCAATCTCCTATGGAACCCCATAAAGCCCGAGAAACAGCACTGACTAATTCAGAATTATTTGACTCTTACAGTAGTGTGAGACCAGAATCTAAGTCCCCACTGTCACCCAGCATAACTGACCTCACAGAGGTGGCATCATCCCCTGTATTTCCAATCTGTTGACTATTTCCAATCTGTAGCTAGCAATTCATAACGTTAGTGTTTGTCTAAAATGACGTTTAAAAATTGTAATCCATGACATTAAATATTCTCTGTGTAGGTTTGTTTCTTTTTTTGTTCTTTTTTTTTCTTTTTATCAGAAAAAGATTACTGTTACCTAAGACAACAGAGTGAATTCTTCTCTGATTTACACTAACTGTATAAGGGTGTAAGAATAATGACTCCAGGGAAATCTCTTCTGATTTGCCAGGTGGAAGTAGAAGAAGAATCAGGTCATTTTTTATTTATTTTATTTCTTTTTTTTTCAGTTTTTCTATCCAGCCAGACAGGTGTGCTGGCCACATTATAGTACCATATGTCAGGAGAAATGTTTTTTAGAGCAGTTAATATCATACTTGGGAAAATTCTTTGTAGCATATGCCATTTAGTATATTCACATTTTATCCATACAATTACATAATTGCATAAAATACACAAAATCACATTGTATTTAAGACGATTTTTGGTTGTAAGCCATTGCAAATATTATTCTTCCAAGATTCCAGGAAGGGATTAAGTGTAGAGCAATGACTGGTGCAACTGCTGACCAATTGCATGCCCATGATTATTGCATCCACATATGCAATGAGAGTGAAAATTCAGAGAACCACGCAGCACAGCATACTTAAAATAGCAATGGTCATTTTGAGGCAAATTGTTACATATTTTTCCAGTGTTAATTTCACTCAGTTGTTTTAGGGTCTAAGGGAGCTTAGAGCCTCATACCATTGAACACAAAATATTGGACATGAATTTAATACAATGGAAAGGCAGGGATGAGTATATAGAGAAAGACTAAAATCTTTAACTTTGAGCTACTTTCAACTCTCATAGTGCTAGAGTGCATAACATTTTCAAACTGCTTTCTCATCTAAGTGTAAAAATGGGAGAAAATTACGGTTCTCCTTGTGCATTCTGTCTATCAGCAAATGTTTTATAAGATAGAACTCTGGGAATGTTGAACATTATCACTGGGGAAAATAATTACGGCAACCACAAGGTATATATAGACAGAGCAACATGTTGGAAAAACATTTCCTATAATTGCACTGTGACAAAGTGTGCAGTTAAATATTATACACATGGTGAAAATTACACCACAATTAATGGCATGCCTCAAACATAATTCATTCGTAATGCTTTTTAGCAGTTTCCAAAAAGGGAGCTATCACTAAATGTTGCCTATTATAATAGTGTTAGATAAAGTTTTATAGCAGATTTTGTAAACTAGTAATGTTGGTGCTGGCAAAAACTGCCTAAAATCAAGAGGTTTCATAGAATGTTGTTCAAGATCTCTTTCTCTGACTTGTTCTAAGTTTGGTGCTAAAACTGAGATATTAAGAGAAGCGATTAAGAACATTCTCCGGTTTGTCTCATTTTGCTTGAAAAGTGTGTCTGCATTTAGAGAAGTTGCTATATTTGGCATTGTGTTGTGTTAAAGCAGCATCATTGATAGTGTTAAGTTACTAGTTAACCCTAACTAGTGGGTTACTTTGATATCTCTGCAAACGTGGAATTTTCTATTTCTAAATGAAAGACAAGCTGCGTTATTTTCTGGTGCCTCCAAATCTGGGAGACAGCTGGGGACAATCAGACATGCTCAGCTAATTGTCACCTAAATTAATGCTAAAAAGATACTTCAGTACTGTATTAAGAGATGCCATTCTAAAGAACTTGTCCCTGAACTTAATAAAGAGAATATTAGTATATGAATCTCCTAATAACCTACGGCCTCCGGCATCACTTAAAAATCTACTGATATTTACAGTCATTGAACGTCTCTTCCATGTCCTGACCACACACAGAATGGCTAATTACTCTCGGGGAACTTAAATTCCCACTTCAATTTCAACAGGACTGCACTTAATTTCTGTTCAAATCTCTCATGCAGCAGGAGTGTTTGCTGGGGAGGATATCTTAACATAGGGCTCTGAGGAACTTTCTGGGCCATTAAGTCCAGTCCCTTGTTACTGCAAACAAACACAATGTATAATTTCTTTCATACACTCTTCGAGATCTGACATAAAAGCATTTGTTGGGTTTTGGCCTCTATTACTTAACTAGATAATATTCCAAAATATGCACTTGCTGTAACGATGAGGAGCCTTCTTCTAATTTTCAACTTAAAATTGTTTTCCTAAGGTTATAGCCATTCTACATGTGATCATATTGCAATTTAGCTTAAACAGCTCTTTTTTCCCTGCTGCTTTCCCCGTACCTTCCTCTACTTTTGTAGCACTAAAGTAAGCAAGCCAAGCTCTTCTGTCATCCTTTTATGAGGAAGAACGCAGTTTTCAACCTGTTTGAATCTTCTGCATCTGCTAGACTGTTGAATGACCCTTCTTAATCGTGAATGAGCAGAAGAGTACACAGTGATTGAGATGATGTCTAGCCAGAACTTTGCATAATGACACTAGCATTTCTTTGTCTCCACTGACAATAGGTTCCCTGCTGAATTCCAGGATTACATTTGTCTTCTTCATGGTTACATCACACTGATGGCTCACAGCCCATTCTTCATTAACAAGTAAAAGAGGATCTTTCTCAGCTTTTTTACCAGTGGACCAGCTTCTAACAGTTTTTTTTTATTAATCCAATCATTTTATTTTACCCCTTTACTACTATCTGGGTGTCTAAACTCTTCTTTTCTTTCTAAAAGGTACTTCAACTCTCTTGTGTGTTCTTCCACAAGAAGAATGTGCTTCCAAACTCTCTATGTCAGCAAATTTTGTCAGAATCACCGAAAGTTTAAGGTTGGAAAGGACCTCTAGAGATCATCTAGTCCAACTCCTGCTCCAGCAGGAAAAACCTACAACACGGGGCACAGGGCGGCATCCAGGCAGAGTTTGAAGAGCTCCAGAGGAGGAGATCCCACAACCTCCTTGGGCAGCCTGTGCCAGGGCTCTGTCACCCTCACAGTCAAGTTCTTCCTTATATGCAGATGGAACTGCCTGTGTTTCAGCTTGTTCCCATTACTCCTTGCTCTGTCACTGGCCACCACTGAGAAGAATTTGGCCCTATCCTCCTTACATTCTTCTCTCGGTATCTATACATATAGATAAGATCCGTTCTCAATCTTCTGCACACTAAGAAGGCCTAGCCTGCTTAGTCAGAATCCTAGCAATACTTATGTCACTAAGAAGGTATTAAACAAGATTTACATTGATGATTTCTGTCCAATCTGATGCCTTACTTTTCTATATGATCTGCTGTTGTTCAACAATTGTGTCTCATCCCACCTACGTTACAGTCCGTCTACTAATTTATCTCTTTATGACAAGTAATGGTTCTCGTTTGTTGCCAGAGCCTGTGTTTTCCTCTAATCTTGATAGAGAGTACCTATCATATCAACATTGTACAAAAAGAGCATGAAAGTATGATCTGTATGATCTACCTTTGATAAAGCTACTGTTTGTACTTTTCTATTTCTTATCTCCTGGTGCTGAAGCTCTCCTTGACGCTCCTCTGACCTACTATGTATGTTGCCAGGCTTGCAGCTCTCAATATCTTTCAGCTTTCAGAACAGAAAATGGACACACTCCTCTTGAGCTTGCCACAAGAGTTCAACTTCCCTGCTCCTCTCTTCACAGCTATTGTAATTCTCACTTGCATGCCTTGTTCCCGTTGATCCCCTTGTCTCTGTCCTCATGGTCAGCACTGCCATCCTTGTTGAACAATGGGGCAAAGCATTTATCACATTTTGTTTCCAGACCTTGAAAACCTTTAATCTCTACCCAAAGCATAGAAATCTCACTTCTATTTAGCCACTGTAGATAACATTTGTACTCAGTTTTAGTGTTTCTATTGAAAAAAGCCTAATTCATTTTGACATCACTCAGTTTATTCTTGATCTTTTTGACTTTTATATGAAGGATTTACTTGCAGGAACTTTCTTCAGTTCCTCTAGGTTACGTACTTAATCCCAATATTCTTGCATTAGCGTTCTTCCCATAAGGTGTAAAAATCCTTTTTCTCCATGTTTTTTTCCCTTTCTTGTGATACATTGAGATTCCCAATAGATTCCTTAGCATCTTTCACTTGATGCAATTCCAAGCCTTCTCCACATTCAACACCGTGAACTCTTCAGCCCTAGCAATCTTTCCTAACCATCTCTCTCAGTTTATCAGCTGGCCCCACCAAAATCTGAAAAATTAATTAGAGAAATATTTTTGTTTAACCTTCCATTGAAACTGAGTCAGCTCAAGCCTACTCATGTTAAACAACTGCCAAGTCCCATCCAAGAGGTGACTGAAGTTTATTAGTGGATGAAGTGATTAGCTAAAGCTGTATATAGAGCCAAATCCTGACACCTTTATTCTGTACTCTTTACTCTGGCATAAATTTGCTGAAATCAATGGGAGTCTTGTTTATGTAAGAACTAAAGGGTTGGGCCTACAGTTTGTAGTTCTCTTTGAAATCCCTTAATATGAAAGGCGCTACACAAATGCGTTGTTATTTTACTTGAGTTTTATAAAGCCCCAAATATTATTGGCCATTGAAAGTTTATGGAAACTTAATGCAATTGCAGTTGGCATTGACCTTTTTCCCAGCACAGGAGTCCCTAGGATAACACAGATGTCATGTGCAATGAAATTAATGTTGTGGGCACAGCTGTTTAGTAAAATAAAGATAAAAAGAAACAATTACCTAATTTGATATAGGACTTTTTTTTCTTTACCTTACACTACAGTTTGCAACTTATTGACTCATCCAGTGCCAGATAACTTTTTTTTCCCATCTGTAAAACCAGTTTTCGATTACATATACTGCTGGGAAACATTATTCGAAATGATGAAGTGTAGGAAATACAGCCGACAAGAACATTTTACATAGCTAGCTTCTATACCCTAACTTCTCTTCTGCAATTTACTTATAGACTTAACTTGATTGTTCTCAGGCTAATATGCACAATTTGGGAAATTGAAATAGCCTTCTATAATGTTCAAGCACAATCCCATAAACGGAATGAGTTGTTAAAGTAAGCTTTACCTCAAGACCCCACAATGAGGTATCTATTACCAGGAGCTCTAAGAAAATGTTCTTTTAATTAGCTACATTTATCTTTAATCCCTGTTTTGACAGAAACTCTAACATAAACATACATTACAAATATAGAAAATCGAGCTCAAAGTATGGTTAATTTTTATGCTTGACAGAGCCATTTGGAAAAAATAACTGTGACCTTTTTAGAGCCTGGAAAAAAATCTTAATGTGATGTCGTTATAACACAGTTTCAGAGCCCAAGAAGAAACAGTGGCATCTGTAGCCAAAGTACAATAACAATTCTTAAACTATTCCTTTAAAGTGGCAATAAAGCCCTAAAAAGACCTTTGGGCCTTATGCTGAGGCAGCTGCAAAATCATGTTAAATAATTTCTGTAAGGACAACAGTAATTACCAACCTGATTAAAGTTTACCTACATTTAATTCCTAGAGTGTTTGAAATGAGGACTAAGGAACCAGATGGTTACGGAGCACACATGATGGATATATTCCATCAAGCATGTCCGCTGTCATGGAAACAACAGGAATAACATTATCTTTAGTGTCTATTTCTTCACCAAACTGTTCATTTAAGGGCTGCTGCCAATCTAAGCAAAATCCATATGAATACTTAAGTATCAGCTCTGAAAAACAGGTTTGCCTCTCCCCACCCTGAAGTAAGTGTGTTGGACGATGTTAAGTGTTGTAGGAATGATAGCAGCGCGTGACCTGTCTTCGACATGCACAATATCCAGCTGCTTTTCCACAGCCTCTTTTGTTCTCTCTTTCAGAGGCAATTTGATTCAATTCCGAGCTATCATATTCAGACAATTTAATTGCCATTCAAATGAAAAGCAAATCAGAGGACAAATACCTCTCCTTTCCTGCTCTCTGTACTGATGAAAGGAAGCAGAGGTAGAAAAGGAGAGTGAAAGAAAGAAAAGCCAGGATACAATAGATGTGTTCAATGGGAAGTCATAACCTTGCAAGTAAGCACATGGATTAAAAGACAGTCAGTCTGTCGTGGAATGAGGGAACGTATATGAATTGGGGCAGTTGAAGGCATTGAAACTTTAATAATTTGAGATGCTGTACTTTTATTCTCCTTGTTATAGATACATTTAATTCTCAAGAAGATAAACATATTGTACCTTTCCCTTCATTCAGTAAAACCAAATAGGAGTCCATGCTATATGTAACAAGCTATATGCAGCCCTTCAACAGCAAAGAAAATTGCATGCTTTCTGATTTGCACTGGCCTTGGATGTGTGAGACTCAGTAATGATTTGGAATTACTTTATGAATCCAGTGATTACAGCAACTAGAGACAATTCAAGAAAACTTCTTATATTTGTGCTGCTCATTTCCATCTATCTTTATTAGGAGTTGTGTAGCAAAGGGTTCAGCTTGCCCTTGTCAAAGAAAATGCCCAAAATCCTATTAGTAGCATTGGAGCAATGGTTCATATAATTCCTTCTCTCTCACAGTGTACACCTTACAGGGCCATCCCATGGCACATATATGCAAGTAAAAGCACTTCAACAAGTAGATTGCCTCACCATGTGTTCCCACAGCCAACAAGCTCAATGATGTGCTATGCCACACAGTCACTAGATCAAGAGTGCTGGCCAAAACTTGTGAACCATTCCTGAAACCAGGTGAATTAGATTTGTTTCTTTGTTGCATGCAATGGTCACATCCATAGAGAAAATATTTAACCAAAAAAAAAAAAAGAGGATTTGAACATGCCACATCCACTAGCTTGTAAAATCTGCTGCTTAAGAATCTCTCACCCTAGAAAGCTGGTGTGTGATATGCATCATGCTTACTGTGGCTTGTGGAGGAAAATAAGGGAGGACTGCAATATAGAGGCACATACCAGCTCATTTATGGAGTAAAATAGCCATACATGCATGTATTGCAACTTAACTTACCATAAGAATATGCCCAAATCATTTGTGCCTTGTTGACTTTAGCGTATCAGAACACACAATTTATATAAGCAGTAGCAGGAGTTTTTCTCTCAAGTTCATCTACTTACACAAGGACTTGAAATCTATGACGGGGCACCACAGCCACAAACATCTGAAATTGCTGCTGCCAGAGAGCTGCACATGGTCTAGTGAGGGCTATCACATTACTTAGGTGCTTTCCATTTTCATGTTCAAAGCCCTGCATACCTGTGCCCTGACCCTTGCTTAAGTCCAATGTCTTATCATATTCCCTTTCCATCCTCCATTGAGACCACTGTTTTAAAACTAATTCCCTTGCAGGCTGCACTTCACAGAGAATATTTGATCATTATGGGTCAATATTTTGGCTCCCCAGTTTTATAAAAAGGCATTTTTCTGATGAGAGTTGCATGTTGCTATTAGAACAAAGTGCAGTGTAATGTCCTGAGTGCACAAATTAAAATACAGCACATTTCCCAGGCACACAGGATGACTAAACATCCTATAGCTGGCCAGACACTCCATGGTACACACCTTGGTTTTGCTTCTCTAAAGGAAATTTTCAGGATACATCTCAGCATTTTAGAATAGGCATGGAGGTCAACTTTACCTAAGCCTTTTTGTTTAGGACAGAGAGTCTTTTTTGTTTCCTTTTATTCTTCCTCACCTAAGAGAGGTGAAGGAAAGTATCACAGGTTTCTGCACAGCGTGCAGCCCTCTACAAGGAACCCAACTATAGACTTGCATCCCCCTATCACATAATTTGCTGATGAGTGCAACCCCCATTTTCTCTTTAAAAGATATACATGAAGGTATCCCCACTCCTATCACATTATTGTTATTTCAAAGTTGCTCAATGAGCACAGTTGTTCACCTGCTATGTCAAAATTGTCTTCGTATACCCAGATGATAGTGACTCCAGAATAACTTTCAGTGTTACACTCAACAATTGGCTTTTTGTCTGAAGCATCTGCAACTCAGGCCAATCTTACCCTCTCTAGAACAGAAACAGCTACCACCAAAGCCAAACCCAGCTGAGCCAGCACCCAACTTTATCTTCCACAGCTTTGATTTGCCCCTCACCATCCTGCTCTCCCTTTGACACAAATTCACGCATCAGTGCAAGGTCCTGCTCTTCAGCTGCTGCTGCCAAAACTTTGAGCCTTGCAGCGTGCACAATGATTTGATGCGTGCTGTAAATGTATGTCACATGCAGTTCTTCCTGTCTTAGCCTCCCTAGAAAGTAAAAGCCACATGAATATGTTTTTCAACATGCTTGTATAGTTGTTCTTTTTCTATAGGCTGTGCGTTTTGCTTTTATTAGAATAAGAGTTCAAAGAAATGAGCCTTTCTTCAGACCAGAAGGTTGGACTGCAAACAACTAGGGAAAATTTTGGTCCGAGTAAATATATCCTGCAGCTATTAAGGGGAAGTAAAGAGCTCAGACCAAAAAGAGTTGGAAACAACATAATGGAGCAGCTGCATGGATTGCATTAAAACTTGTTTATCATCTGGTCTATTTGGTATTGTATTTTACATTGTGTATTTATTATATTTTGGCTTAATAAACATGAATTCTCACATTCTTCCAAAGTTATAAGTAAGTCCAGATATGCTTCCCACACATTTCTGCATGGTCTCAAGTTGTGTTCTTTAACCTACTACCTCAACAATTATGTTCAAAATATATGTAACAAATCAGACCCAATCAGGTGCACATATCACACCAGATTGTTTTTGTTGAGACACGGAGTGAAAATTTCTAATCATGAAAATAAAGGTCATTCATGCTTGAAGGTTCCAAATGCCACAAGACATAAACACAAATGAAAAGAAGAGGCTCACTACCACAAAACTGGGAAAAATTGAAACGACTTTAAAATATACTGACAACTGCAATTCCCCCCACCTTCAGGAGAAGCTGACTGTGGTGTGCAGCCGGTGGGCAGCAAGAGCAGTGCTGTGCTCTCGTGACAATTGCCCATGCACTTTGGAGTTTTGTTTTTGGCTGTTCATATCCTTCAAATGTGCAATCCTTATGCTGGCCCCCATATTGCTGCTTCTCCTGTTTGCAGGAAGGAAGGGAGACTGCTGCAATACTGTGCTGAATCCCCATCACCTTTATCCATGTCATTCCCTGGGGTTGCAAATATTTAGAGGTTAGACACTGACTGAGGACTGTGAACGAGGGGATTGAGCACACCAGTTCTGAATCATGCTGGTTCCTTTTAGCTGTTATGATACAATCAGTTAAAGACAATAACATTTTCGTAAAGGCAAGTTCCTGTTCAGCAGAGGAGAAATATTTATGATACTCCTCCTTTAATCGTTACCAGAAATTATTTTTAAAGTTAGACATACATTTTTCTACAAAGCCAAGAATGCTCAAAATTACCTTGAAGCTGTTTAATGTAATTAGCTTTCAGACATTATTTCTATGTGTTAAAAATGTACTATAAAGAGGCAGAAACCTGAGAACACACTGAAGTGCAGGGTGGGCTTGAAGAATTAAATGAATGTAGTCAGAGAGGATTATGTATTACCAAAAGGAAAGGTTCCCAGATCTGAGAACCAGTTTACTGATTCTTGTCAACTGAAATGAGATCTATTTTCCTTCTTTTGTTTTTCTTCACAACTCCCTAGGCAAGGAATTCTGATTCTGCAATATTTGTAGAGGCAGGTAATTCAGTGAGAAATGATGAAGTGCTTTATGTTATTTCACAAAAAAAAGCCACTAGATTTTTCTTTCTAAAAAAAAAAGAAAATCAAATCACTAAAATGCAGAATGATCCATATGAAGAAATGAGACAGCCCTTCCCAAAGCCTGATCTGAGCAGCCAGGTTATTACCAAAGATCAGATTGCAAGAGCTGCCCAAGGAAGGGAGAGTAACCACATTGCCCAGGACAGTTTTGAAAGCCCCACTTGTCACTCGTTTATTTGAACAAGCACTAACTAAACTGGTTGAGGAGGTCGAAGTTTTGGAAGCTCAGTTAAAAAAAAGTTTAAAAAGTCAGCAGATGATACAGGCATAGGGAGCTGTTAAAGGGATGTGATGGTCCCCAGGATGTCCATGGAAATTTTGTGCATGTCATTTGTTTTGGGAAGGGGCAAAGCATTAAGAGAGCGGTGATAGGAGTCTCATCTCTCAAGCTGAGAATGCTGTGCCCCTAACTGGTGCAGCCCCTGGACATCTCCCACACAAGGCCTGGGGCATTGGTGCTGGCCATTTCCAGATCTTGCCAACTCATGGCCCATTTCTAGGCTCTCAGGATCCTGTGACTCTGCACCACAGGGTATGATCCGTGTCCAATTGTAGTCAACATTATCACCGATTTAGTTTGGCAGGGGTAATAGCATCTGCCTGGCATCTGAAAGACAGCAAGAGAAGTTTCCAAAATGATCAATTCCTCTATCTCCCCAATGAAGGTTTCGTTTATTTAACCCTCTCTTAAATTGATGCTTGTGTCTGGGGAAGGACCGAGCACCCCAATTCAGGCCTTCCACTCTGCACAGCGAAGGAAGGGTCACTGCTAGGCCCCACATCATCTCCTCTTGGCTGTGCCCTCAATGGATCTGTGGGTCGGTGCTGGCTGAAGGCCACCGTGCCGCGTGGGCCGTGCTGCTCACACAAACGAGAGGAAGCAGCTTTTCCAGAAGGGCAAGCTCATGTACGTGCGCCTTGTGCCACATTATACGGGAAAGCACCGGGCCCTTTGATTTCCCCACTGTTAATTTTGCTCCTGCTGACAGAAAGAGTAATTGCTGTGTGCGGAATCAGACTGATGGCTTAAAATGTTGAAGTTGACTTTTTTGTTACACTTGTACAATATATACATTCCTGAGGCCTGAGGTTTAGAAGGATAGATATGGTATTGGTGTTTACCAGAAAGACATTTCTGAAATGCTTGGTAGTGCCAAAGAACACAGCAGGCTCATTTACTGTGTTGGAGGAGCAAATGCAACAGGGGTGTTTCTGCAGAAATAAAATACATGTATGTTTTTATTTCCTATTCTCTTACATAATCTTGTTATTAGTTTGAAACTCTCCAGGCATTCTGCAGGTGATAAAAAAGAGGAGAAAAGTTATTTCTAGAAAGCTGAGCAGTTCTCATTTCTTGTGTTTTCAAACTAAACATGCCAGCTGAAGCAGAACAGTGTAACCACACTCCGCTTCGGGGACAGGGGAGCAGCGAGGCCAGCGAGTGAAAATAAAGGTCAGAACAATTTCCAGAAGGAGATGTGGCCGGAGGCCACGGATCCCCTCACAGGGCTCGGGATGCAGCAGGAAGGGGCAATGTTGTGATGGGAAAAGCACTCATCAGTGTGGATGGCAGATCCTGCTCTCCACTCCTTGCCTGATGCTGAATTTAGGGCTTACCCATCTGGTTTCTCCCAACCATTCCCTGTGTTTCCACAGGACAACACTGCTGTTAATATATACCCTGGTGTAACTCAGCACCACATAATCCACACCTATTGTTCGAATTTGCTTATACCCACTGAAAGTTTGTGGCCTTCGGGGCTTAATCAGCTGTGCAAGTGAAAAATGTTGCTTTAATTAAGGATTGGTAGGCGGCATACGGATGAAAAGTGTCACAGATAAAGAGAAATGGGGTAATAATCCCACAGGTAGTAAAGTACTTACTTTTCCTACGTCCGCCTCTCTCCTAGCTGGCCATCTCTCCCTGGACCTTCCCACACTCTGTGTGTGCATATATGGACATACCACCTCCATGGACGATAAGGAGGAAGACAGTCACACTGCAGTTTTCCCCTTTCAGTCTCTTTCCCAGAAACTGTGTCAGCTGAATAAACATTCCTCCCTACTCAAGAAATGAGGAATGAACTCACGACATTGATAAGGGTGGGATCTTTCTCATGGACCCGCAGATCAGTTCTGAACTCACAGTTTGATAGGGCCAGGGCATCATTAAGCCCATACACCTTAAACCTTTGTGGTTTTGCCATATGGTTCTTTGGAAAATATGAAAAAAACTGTATTTGTGTACTAAGCATTTATGTAATTTCAGTGCATACACTTTATATTTGAACTAAGAGATATTTTCTCATGGATAGCAATAACTAGTGTGCTTGCAGCCCTAAGTTTTTAAAGGTAGTTACTGTTAACCATTTTGAGCCAGGAGGTTGAATTAAATGATCTCCAGAGGTCCCTCCAACCTCAAACCTTCTGTGTTTCTGTGAATTAGTATTTTCCTGTGTCACTCTGTCTTGCCATCAGGATCTGTGAGAGGAAAGTTGTGTAAAGCTGCTCCACCTGCATCAGAGGTGCATGCTAGGACAAAATACAGAAACCTTTATTCTGAAATAGTCATTTACCATGGACTTAAGCCACCTCCTTACTGCTCTCCATTTGGTTTCACAAGTACACCACTAAAGTCTGGTTCAATCGAACTACTACATACAGCTATTTTAATAGGCTTTAACTCTGAAATCCCCAGGTCGAGTTTATTAATTCTCCAGAGACTCATATTGGTGCCACTCAAGGGAACTTAGCCCATAAGAGAAAGGTATGTTAATCTTTTTATTGTTATATAGAGTAATTAAAATACATGGATTATTGCTCTTGCCTCATAATTCTGCATGGCTGCATGCAAAAAATGACAATAAAAATGAAGTCATGCTTTTTATAATGTAACTATTAGAATTATTTCAGGGGAGTAACTACTATTTAGGATATATTTAAGGTAGTAAGAAATTCTTAGCTGACTACTTCAGCATACTGTATTAATCAACTTGGACGTAATTGTATGATGGCCCAAAAGCCAAACTTTTCCTTAAGTTTCCTGACCTTGACCTGAAGAAAATGTTATAAAAAAAAATCAGATTGGGTTTCTTCAAGGCAACAGTTCCTCTTACCTAAACATGCCTTTGAAATGGAGAGAAAGAGCTTGCTGATAAATGTTTCAACACCATACTTTATTAAAACAAGTTATTTCTGTTGTTTACTATGTGGTTAGTCCATGATGAAAAACAGATCTTCACCAATACATTTTTGTGCAAATTCCTTACCTTTCTGTTTACAAAAGAAAGTGAAGTACCTTTCAGTGGTATTTGTCACAGAGCACTAGCAGCCAACAATGCGCACTGTCAACTGCTCAAGGTTTCACTTCCTAATTAACTTTTCTAGAAGCAAAAGAACTGTCTAAAAACACAGAGCTCTCACATTCGCCCTCCTGCCCCTCCATCCTATTCATCCACAGCCCCATGGCTGCAGCCACGGTGAGCAACAAAGTCCTGCAGGAGAGTCCCTGCAGCCCAAAACATCAAGGGGGTAACCTGAGCAGGCCTCCTACCTGACAAATTGGTTATCTGCTTTAGTTAGGGCTCTTTTTAAAAGGGTACAATTGAAATGCAATTCCACCATAATATTAGTTTGCTGATATTTTTGCAAATATTTTTCTTAAATATGTATCTCTTTTTCTTGTTCATACTTTTTAAATGTATGTGTGCATATATATAGCTTTTGTTCCAATTCAATGTTTTTTTTTTCTAAGCTTGCACTGTCCTCAGCTATAAAGCATCTTTTGGTTCACTGAACAGCAAAAATACTAAACATTGCTGAAATTATGGAGACCTATTATTATTATTATTAAGATGTATTTAAAGTTGACATTGATATATTTGAATCTATTTGAATTTGATAAACAGAAAAACATATATTCCAAAGACTACTTTGCAAATACCATTATGCTTACATTTACAAAATGATTTGGATTCGAATGATTCAAAATGTAAGCTAGCACAAAATCCAGCATGAGTTCTTCCTATCTCCGATATATTCTCTATTTCTTCTAATTGTTCATCCTTGATTAACTTTTGAGTATTAGGTATCCCTTTTAGAGCACAGCTCGTTTGCAATCACTATTAAAACATGAAGCAGCTCCACAAATAAGCACTGGCTCAGGCTCTTCTGAGCAAGAAAGTCTCTTAGTCTCATCTGCCGTGTGTGACTTGTGCTGGACAGGGTTCGTAGGAGCCCTACAGTGATTTAAAAAGTAGTTTGCCACAAGTTTCAACAGCACTTGCAGCCAACACATTTTGATTTTCTACTCTAAGTGATGGTCAAATGCTCATTGTATTATAGCTTGAATGTCTCAAGATGACTGCAGATTGCAAAAGATATCCTGAATCTAGGTATGCAAGCTTAGCAACACAGAAACCACTCCGGTGGCCCAGTAACACAATGACAGACTCATCAACTGAACAGACTGCTATTGGGTGGTATTAGCTGGCAGACATCTCAAAAGAAATAGTGCAAATCTGCAGAGCATTGACAATTAACTGTTTACAGGTCTGACCCCTGCCCTATTGATGATATTTATTTCACAAATCATTGTAATGAGGGGTATGCATCTGCATGGCTCAGGAGCTGGGCTAATGCACATGGGCACTCACTTGCAAATGGGGAAATGAAGGACAGGAGCACCATGAGGCTCCACCAGGATCCAGGTGCTCCTGCAGGAACCACATAGCAGCTTATGGTGCCTCTCCCAGATACATTCCCACACGGATGATGCCGCATTGGCCATTCATAACTTCGCCACTGTTTTTACAGTAGAAGAGGCAATGACACTAATAACCACTAATCCTCCCAAAGGCTTTCTGGTCCCTTGCCAGGTCAGCTTTAATTGACTGTGACTGTAAGAAAGTAAAACTTGTGAGGACTGCACAGCAGCATCAGTTACATTGCACAGTAAACCTTGCACATGCATCAAGTCCAATCTCTTAAAATCAGCCCAAATAACTGTTTAAAAAGACATATTCTCACTGCGAACACTGACAGCCTGATTAGGAAAACATGACCAGTAAGTGACTGTACAAGTAACAATCTAGTTTCAAATATGCCTGTTTCAGTGCTTTGCATCAGCAAAGCCACAGATACGATATCTTAATGGTAAGCCAGAGAGATAGGGATGCCAAGTGATGTCAAATATCTTGGGATTTTGTGCTCTGAACTGTATTTCCTCTCCGAAAAGTAAATGGTGCCAAGTCGCTCCAAGTGGGCACATGCCACTTTACAGCCACGTCTGGCCTAAGTACCTCGAATGTTTGAAAATGGCCTCATTTTCTGTGTCTGAATCAACAGGCCAGACACACGATGAAGATTAATAACATGATTGCTTTATATAATAAAGCAGCGTTTATAGAAGGAAATATAAGAAGTGTATTAACAGCAGGAAATCCCATTTGCACTGGGACACATCCAGATGGAGGTTCCTGATTTCAAACTATTGCAATGCAAAATGCAGTGGGGAGCATTGAAACTGAACGAGCTTAATGAAGTCAGTGAAGGCACTTCCTACTCTGAGATTTCAGAAGCAAAACATCTGTTAAGATAAACAGGAAAACCTACAGAAGTAAACAGCCTGCCGGGGAGCCCTCTGAATGAAAATTTCATACTTGCTGTTCAGGATCTTCCTTTGGATCCCTTTTTTAAAAGACATTTACAAAATGCATATGAATTACCAAGGATATCTTCACAAATATGGACTTATTTCCATACCTGCAGAGTCATATTTTGAGACCCCCTCAAGCTATCTGAGAACAAATAAGTAATATATGGCTCCTTAGTCCCCTTGCTGCAGAAGGTAGTTGGATAAATATCCATGAATTCCAGCTTAGCCACTGTGCTTAATCTCCCTAGGAAGTCTGTGGGTTTTTTCCTCATATGAGAGCTGCATGCACAAAAATTGGCCTTGGCATGTAACCACACTCCCTACCTGGCACTAAGAGATGCTTGACTGCAGGTTCAGGGTAGATGCGTGTAATGCTATGCTAGGTTGCAAGGGAAAAACTGGGTGATAAGGCTGTGCCTAATAGCCAGCACACAGGAATTCCTGATCTCCAGCAGCCTGCCATGCACCACACAACACATGGACAGCAACAGCCCTTGCTCACATGAGCTTGACCAGGCAAGTAGGCAGAGGACAACTGCTAGTGTCCTTGCTCACTGCCCCTTCCCTCCTTCACTCTCACAGCCACTCTTGTTTTAAAGACAGGTAACTAAATCTTGTGGGTATAGTTTTCCCCCTGAAACATTCCAACTGCTCAGCAAAATAAATGCAGAGAGAATATTTTTATTGGCTAAAATATGGATGTTCAGCTTAGGAAATTCAGGAGTTTTTTGCTACAGATTGATTGCCCTGGACCCTCACACTCATTTTCTCCTCTGGAGATAAGGCTTCATATCTCTTTTTTGTCTCCTCAAAGGACTATTCTGTCAAATAGCTACTAAGCAAAGAGCATGAATTTCAATTTTGTGGGAAGTTCTGAAATTTAGGTCCATCTAAAATGCTAAATACACATTTGGAATTTCCCCATGTTTTTTCATGAAGGGAAAATCCAATCATTTCCATCTGAAATGAGACAGAGAGGCTGACAGTGCCCATCCAAGGCCATTGACGGAGTACCACTGTCTCTGCCCACCTTGGGATGGACCCTGAGCCAGGATCTGGTTGGACACAAGATTGCCAGGGCTGCTGTCATGGGCAGAGGCTGGAAGAAGAAGCAATTTCCATGTCAATACTGTCCAATTCTTGCATTAGCAAGGCAGGCTCACCAGTGACCCCCTGCTAGTGCCAGGGAGTCATGGCTCTCTTTCTTTCTTTCTTCCCATTACATATTATAGTTTTTGAGGTTTTTAGGGCTTTGGACTAACATTCTTGTATTTTGAAGTGGGTGCTGGGGGCACAGAGGGAGGGTGAGTACATCCAGATGCTCTTCTGGGCTTTTCAAGACATAGCATTTATTGCTTGGGTTTTGCAGTTGTGGGAGGAAGGGAAACCGAACCCAAATATTCTGTTACTGTCATAAACTCCTCTAATTCTCCCACTTTGAATACTTCTAAAATAAGGGCCACGCACCACTGCCTCACTATATCCTTGTCACTCTGCTCTTTATAGCTATTCTATATGAGGCTGTTCTACAGTTTCTGTCATCATTAAAGGGTTTCATGACAAATGGGTCATAAGCCTAAACCTTTAACCCTTCCTATTCATGCAAGCGTAGAAACCCCAGGGAACGCGGGCATTGTATTCTCACAGATGCGATTCTCTCAGTAGGAATCTTTTTCCCCTGAAGATATTCAAAATTCACTTCACCAAGGGCATCTTTCTGAGAGGAGGTCCATATAAGGCGTCCATGTGAATCTTCACTGTGATGAAGTTGTTATGGATAACAAATGCTTCCCTATGTAGGACAAAATCCCTGCCCACGGGGAAGCCAAACAGCAAAAGTCCGGTTGCCATTAGGCCATGCTGAGCAGATGATTTACTCCAAATGCTACATACGCAAACCCTGTTAGTGCATCACCATGTGAAAATATAATATCCATCTTGGCTCCTTTTATCATCATGTGAAAATGTAATACCCATATTGGCTTCTTTTTATTATTTCCTGGTCCATAACAGGATCTAAGATATCCTTTCATCCTTCCTAGAGGTCACATTAAAGAGCCTCATGTCCCTCCCACTCTGTCCTTGAGAGCAGAAGCAGGATTATGCTAGATTATCAGACCGAAAATCCTCATCAGATGAAGAGAAAAAAAGGCAAAACATCAACCAGCAATTTCATAGTTAAAAACATGAAATCATGATTAAGATCTTCAAGCAATCTACATAATAAGATGTAATATAACAAAATAACTGTGTAGTTATGATGAAAGTATTTTAATGGCGGGGTCCCAGATATGATTAAGGTCATTTTAAAGACACATTATGTGTTTTTCACCCCCTGATGGTCCAAAAAGGCAGGGTTAGGGCTCCTAACTATAAATTGTAAATTTGTATTTGCATCTACATAAATATAAATATGAATATGTACATTTATATTATAAGTTTATAATTGCAAACTTATTAAAAAATCTAAAACGTGACCTTTCTGATTAGTCTTATTCCTATGAGAAAATTCATTGGTGCATTAAAGCAATCCAACACTTTGGATCTGACCAAAACCATGAAGTGGCCTTTGCATTAGATTGGCTGCGTCTGAACGGTGTAAAGTGCCTAGAGCATGCTCGTAATTTGGGCCTTAATTATTGTTTATAGAGTGTGTGAAAGGATGGAGAGTCCCAAATCCCAACATCTAAAATTTTCATCATCAATTCTTTCTTCAAAGTAGTAGCATAAAGGACAAGACAGACAGACCCTTGGCCGGTCTCCCCTCCAAGAAATACTATATACACTTTACCTGTAGGTGTAAGACTTTGAACAGCAGAGTCACCTCGAAGACCCTAGGGATTTTGTAGTTTGAGCTGCCATTCCATGCACAGTGCTGCATGGGCAGCAGAATTAATATCTGTTTTTCTAAATTTGTTTATCCTTTGTCCCCTGCTTACTCCTTTTCCCCACCAAAATAGTCTAAGGTTCCCTCTCTGTTCTGTCAGATATCCCAAAGAGAAAGAATGAAAGGAGCTGACTCTTTGGGCAGGTATTTGAACAGCCAATTAATCCCAAATGAAACATAACTGTCTGATCTTCTAGGCATTTCTGCATCATGGGTGTTCATATGAGCCATTCTTTTCAAATGAAATGAGTTTTCTCAAAATTTTTAAGAGTGTAACATGGTAGAGCTACTATTTCTCACAAAACCAGTGGCTAAACATAAATTACAAATGTGAAACATTTGATTAGTCAGGAAACATCATTAAGTTTGTCTGCAAAATACTTAACAAATATTTTACCTTTTTTATTTGATATGAGTATTTTTCACGAGGTGTCTGTCCTATGCTATCCTCAGGAAAGACTTGCTTTAGAAATAGATTCAAATCTTAAAAAAGAAGTTTGTTATAAGTATGGCTGCTCTTTCCTGCAGAAGCTGAAAAATGAGCGAGGCAGAGAACTGCAGAAGAATGGAGGAGTTCTTGGCTGAAGTTTCTGAAACCTTGGGTACTCGTTCTAGGCCAGATGTCTCACATGTAGTCACTAATTGTGTAGCCTTCATTTTCTGAATTCCTAGCTAAATATCTTGGCACTTGATTCTTAAGCATTCCTTGATACAAATCACTGGGAACTTTCTAAGTCTATCTAATGCTTCGAACTCTGCAAAGCTTAGACTTCTCAAAAAGGGAAACCAAAATAAATAATCATGGTCATTTTCAATTCTTGTCAAATTTTACTTGGCCACTTCTAAAATTTAGATAATATCCCCTTCCTATCACAAAATCCACCGTTCTAACCATGCAAAGATTAATGTGATGCCCATTACCAGCCCTAGCTGGTTATAACACAACAACATTAATAGCTGCTCAGTAATTAAGAAATATTTATTGAGTATGCAGAAGGAAGCAGCAGTTCTGTGGAAAACGGATAATGTGATAAAGTATTTTCAGCTTGTGTGAGGAAGAAAAAAAGAGAGCAAATGAAGACCAAGTGACCTTAATATTGACATTTCTTCACTACAGAGCACTTCACTTTACTATCTTCACAATGTTCCTTGATCAATCATTTAATTCAAGCCTATAAGACCAAATAAGAAAACTCAACAGAAAAGAAGACTGAATTTTCTGTGTTTGCTGCTATTCAGTAAGTATATGGTGCCCTATGCTTTTCTTCGACGCCTGTCTCATCCTTCCCTGTTCTCCCAGACCTGCACTGGGCTACTCCCCTCTCCTCTGCACCCCTGACTTAGGAATCAGGGCACAGAGCAAATCAAGAAATGTTGAGTTAAAAATGCATTGTGAAGGTTTTATCTGAACTTTCTGTCATGAAGATAGCGAAGAGCACAATCATCACAACAAAAAGTTCAAATTTCAAGTCTTGATACCAAATTCTGGTGAATGCTGCCTTTTTTTTTCCAAATAACAAAATAAAAAGGGAAGTTTTTTATGACATTATTGCAGTATTAAGCTACAAAACTGTTGCTAAAAAATTTTCCCAGACAACCCGCTCCCCACATTAGGCAAGTTATCTTAATTTGGATAAAAATAAAAAAGGGAAAAAGGGTCAAAGTTTTGCAAAATTCTCAGAAAATAAGACTAAAAATATGTAGCCCTACCAGCCTTGGCTGTAATAACAGTTGAATATAACAGTGCACAAAAACTTAATCATAATTTCTTCAAATATGTTCTGTGCAAGATATCAGTCTTGCACAATACAATACAGTTGAACTGCAAGGAAGCGTCTTTTTTAAGCAAGAGTGTTTAAGAAGCATAAATGCTAAATATTTTAGGACCACATCGTTTTGTTATTTGTTATTTCTTGCATATACAAACTCAGCTAGTAGAAAAGCTGCTTCAGTTCTGCAAACTTGGTGAATATTAGAAAGACAGAATCCCTGATTCACAAAGTTACCTAACAGAACTAACTGTATTTCTATCTGAAACCATTGCATGTGGATATTTTCCTCTTTATACTGTTAATTAGTTCCTCCTTGATGAAATTCGCTTGCTTTTAAGTGTCTTGGTTATTACGTGGTGTTCACTAATTCAAACAAATCCCAGATAGAAAAAGAAAAAAAAAATATATATATATACACACATATACTTGTGTGTATATATATGTATATATAGTTGTGTAATAGAGATTAAAAGGCTTTGATGTACTTACTGTTAATAGGAAGTAAAGAAAATACATTTCTTCATTAAACCATTTTCACAAAGTCTCATATATTTCATCAAAATTGGCCATTAGTGTTATTTCAAAGTCACGCCTGTGGTTTCTGCTAACTACTTTCTACACAACCATCATTTTGTAATATAAACCAATGACTTGGTGATAAAGTACACCAGTTGGAAACATAAACAGATGCATTGTGGATAACTTAAGCACTGCTTTCTCTTCTACAAATTCACTCTACGTCACTTTAAAGGAAGAAATCAAAGGAATCTTATGTTTAGATATTCAGGATATGCCTGAACTTAGCAAATTAAAGCATTTACAATATTCTGTGCTACAGAATACTGAACTTTGGTTCAAAAATTAAATGAGATGGAAAACGCTTATGATCCCTCAATAAGCATAGCTAGGAATGAATTGGCATATGGAAGAGGAAGAAAAGCCAAAAACAGCAACAGTTGTGCTGTGCAGAGCTTTTGTAATGACTTTGTGGCCCTGTTTCCCAGATTGTGTTTCCAGTTTTTGAAAATCAGACAGGCAAAGAAATACAAGAAAACTATTTTGAAAAATCAAGTTCTTCTGTAAAACTATCCAAATGCTTTTATAACTATCCAGTGGTAAATGCAGACCCAGTCCTAAAATATATACACAAACATGTAATCTTACCTGCAGATAATGTCATTGTCCCTAGCAATGCCTTGAATGAAAACAACATTCCAGTTAGGCCAAAGAGTTTGGCCATTTGCTAGTATGAATGATCTCATATTCAGGTCTTTTTAACAAGAGCTCAGGCCTTTCCTGCTACATATTTTTAAAAAATGCTTCCATAATTAATCTTCCTTTGTATTATAGCAAGGGATGAGTTACTAAATTTCATCAAAGGAGTATTAGAACTGTTAAAAGCCAAGTAGTGAAAATTAAGTTGAAGATTTGACATGCAGTTCCGAATGTTCTCCTTTTTCCTGCAGCAGAAGGTGTTGCTCCAACCTTGTTGAGTGGACAAGCACCATGAGCAATGCCCTCAGTGGCCAGGTCACTCCTTGGCCTTGCCTGATAGGAGGCACTGCAATTCTCTGGGACAGCGATGAGAGCAGCAAGAGTTAGAAAGAGCCTAAAATAATTCCCTGCCCTTTAATGTGGTCACCTCTTCTCCTGCTAACAGCTATACATACTGCTCTCACAGGGGAATTTCAACTCGCGGTCTCATTTTTTTAAAAGGAAAAACCTTAGACACCAGCACTGTGATTTATATTTCTCTGGATAGGCTCCAGTAACTGTCTTTATGAAATGTCCTTTTAAGTACAGGTCTAGGAACAACACCTTTCCGGTGAGACTTTCCCAATGGAGAACAACTTTCAACAGAATCCTCCATAGCTTCCTTGTACTCGCAATGAGACGTTACCTGAGGGAGGCTGTGAAGACAATGATGCCAGACTCTTCACAGCAGAACGCGGAGGGAAGGCAATGGATGACAGGCATAAAATAGACCAAGAAAGCTTCAGCCTTGATCTTAAAAGAAATAAAATATCACTTAGTAGATTATTAAACACTGCAACATATTGTACAGAAAGCTTGTGCAGTCTCCATTGAAGGTTTTCAAGTGGATAAATCCCTAAAAAACTAGGCCTTGCTTTGAGCAGGAGGTTGTGCTAGAGAGCTTGTGAGACCTCATACCACCTCAGTTATGTTATGATTCTGTGAAGGCAAGGAGTAGTGTTCTCCAGAGTGATTAACAGGGACAAAAACACTCTTTCTACCACTCCAATAAACAATACACACAATTTGGTGCCATACCAATGGGTTTGAAATCTTTGAATAACTTAAAGGTCACGTCAAACCCATTAGGAGATCTGAGTCATCCTATCTTCCAGGGACAAATATCGTTCCTGCAATCCTTTCCAAGTGAGACCTAATAATGGTGTTTTTGCATGCCCCCACCCTGAACAATAGTTAACATCAGGACAGATGAATAAGAATTCTGCCACTAATCTGTTGTTCATCTGATGAGCAGGTATTTATTTCCATTTACGTATTTCAAATAATTGCACTTAAAAAACTACACTGTCTACTTACGATGCTCTGCACAATGACTTAAGGGCCACCTGACATCAGTACAATTCCACTGCAATATAAATCCATTGTGTTATACATGGAACGCATGTATTTTTTGTTTATTTTTCTTTTCCAATTTCTTGCTGGAAACAAAATGAATTTAACAGGATTCAAGGATGCAAAGACTTCAACAAAAATTGCACATTTTGCTCTTGTGTTTTTTTGTGTCAGGTAGAGATTTGGAAGATTTTTTCTGAACTGAGAATTTTTCTATGGAGAAAATAGAAATTGTGATTTAAAAAAAAGCTATTTGCTGAGTTCACAATATTTCAAAGAGCCCTACTAGATAAATAAATTGTTGGCTTTTGCTTTTACATCACACAATCACTTATGCGTCCAGAAGAAAAATCTCAAGGTGGGCCAACAGCTCCAGTTAACGCCAGTGCTGCCTTGCCTCCCTTTCTTCAATAATTTAACCTAAAAGAGCAAGTTAAAAAATAGAGTGCTAATTAACCATGAAAAAATCTTGAGGCAATTTCTTGCACTGTCTCAAAAAAAACAGTTCTAAAGGAAACTGTCTCTGTGCAATGTAATGAGGCAGTAATGGGAAAGGAGAGAAGTTCCAAAAAATACAAAACAGTCACAACCAAACACTGAAAGAATATGAGAGTGTCCATGACTATGAAATGCCTAGTTAACTTTTAGATCGAAGAAACAGCAAAAGAATAAAATGGCTAATTTTAAACACTTATGTTAATTGCTTAATAAAGAGTGGCAAGAATCTATGTAATAGAGTCATTTTATATTAAGAACAAATAGTGCCCTCTGTGGTTTAACAGAAAACGTGGTGCTGGTTTCTTCTGCATTGTGTTTTTAAACACAGAAGCTAAGAGCACCCAAAATTGCCCTATTTAGTATAATCACTTAGCTGGATGAAAATCCTCAGTCATTTTAGCATGCTTACCTCAGGAATGCAGATTACAAGTAGCAAACAGAAAGTAATCCACAAATAGCTTTAGAATCCTGTTTGAAAAATTGGCCCATGAGCGATGTGGGTCTAAAAGCCAAGTGAGTACATTATGATCCAAAAACGTGAACGATTTTTTTAAATGATTTATGTAAACTATAAAAGAAAAACTCACTTTAAAACAAACTTGAATGTGTATTGTTGATACAATCACATTTTAGAATACGCTAAGTGTTCCAAATGGCCCTCAGATCAATTTTGGGAAGTAAACAAAGCTCAGCTTTCAATGAGATTTAGGTTTTAAAACACAAGAAATTAGGTATAGGTTAATTCAAACATTCATTAAATCCAGACCACTGTGAGTTATATTCCATGGTCGAAAGCGATGACTAACGCAGATAACGGTCAAGCTTATTCAATCTGTTTCAGATAATATGTTAAGTGAAATAGTTTGCACTAACTCTAAAATAAAGGATCTTTCCAGTTAACAAAAGAGACAAAATTAAAACATCATCTGAAAGTTGTATTTTGTTCTACATTGGAAATCAGAGCGTGTGTCCACATTTTATGCACACACATACACATGCACACGCACAATGTTAATAGATACCAGATGGGAAATGTATTTGACATCCAGTTCACTTCCAGAGGTGCAAACACAACGGTCTTGCGGCCATGCTCAGACAGTACCACGGAGGTGGCACAGCACCCTTTGGGCCACAGCAGCCCCATGACCCAGGAATTTGAGAAATGATTTTGACAGGGAGATGCAGAACATCCTTGGGCCAGGTCCTTGCAACATGCATGAAGGGTGGGAGGAAAAAGCAGCCAAAATCACTTTCATCCCTTGTCAGCAGACACTTCTCCTGCAGCTAGGGATTTTGAACCATGAGACATTTGGGGATTTGAACGTGTTTCTTCACATTTCCTAGCCTTTTTCTCCATCTCACTTTTTTCTCCATTGCTGCTGCCCTTTTCTTCTTCTATCCCCAGAGGGTCTCATTCCGTAGGAAATGTGTGATGTCCTCTCAGGGCCCCAGCCAAGTGTTTTGCCTTGATTAGCATCCAGAAAAATTCTCTTTGATGCCAATTTATAACAACTCCTGTTACACTCCTGAAAGCTCCAGAAGTACTAATCATGGACCAAGGCCTCAATGGACCCCTTCGAAGTAGAAAGAGAATGGCCTGTACCCAAAGAGCCTGTAGTCCTAATGGGTGGTGAAATGGAGGGATGGAGAAGCCTGGAGGCAGCCTTGACAGCTGGAGCTGTAGCACCTCACTGCACTGAACACCCCTCAGCTCTCAGGTCACCGTGGCAAAGAAGAACCTTTTTCCAAAACTGCAAGATCTAATTTCTCACTTGCTATTGTGAGAGATACAGGGACAACCAGAACCATCTCCAGGTACATTTCAGGGGTTAGTCATCCAAAGCATCAGTGTGCTCTTCTCCCAGACACAAACACCTGGAGTAATGAGACAGGTTTACAAACAAGAAAACTATTACCATACTTCATTGATGGCTGTTTGCACAAGACTCAGAAGATGTAAAGAGTAATATAGGCACTGAGTGATATTATTAGTATTTCAAAAGCTACTTTGGCTCTAGGCTTGATACATTTACTGCATGCAAAAAGCCAGCTCTCTGTATTTTGCCCTGCAATTGGAAAGCCATTACTGGGCAGAGAGTGAAAAATGAACTCACAAGTATCTATCAAAACAATTACTTTAATGCAGCAAGCTTGTGTTTGTGAAGTATTATAACGTAAAGTATTATTAGAGTTAGCTGGCTGTCTGGGATGGATATGGTAAGACAAAGAAATTAAATATTTACTATCCTGGGTGTCACTTTTGTTATGATATCTAGGTACAGAGTATTTTCTGGCTGGGCTTTTCTATAAACTCCGTGTTGCAAGGCACAGCTCAGACCTGTCTAAATAATCTTCAAAAGCAGTTTCACTTTGCTGATTACTGTTTATATATGTACACTTACATGGAACCTCTTGCTAAGTTAGCTGAGTACCTCTTCATTCACAAGCATGCAGTTTCGGCACGTTGCTCCCATGACACCTGGGAGCATTTCCCAGTTCCCAGGAAACCAAACCAGGATGCCCACCTAATTGTATCCCAACTGCACGCCCGGACAGGCTCAGGTAGGCACATCTGTGGCCCCGCACGCATGTCCAGCATATGTGGGAAAGGCAGCTGGCACACAAGGCAGGAGGCAGCCAATGTAGCTTTGAAACAAGGGTGAAAATACCACTAACCCACCCAAGAGCCTTGTCCCAGCCACCAACTGTCACACCGCTTTGGGGCAGATCCAGGTCCCTCTGAAGCGGGGTGCTTGATTTGCTTGAGCTGGTCTGAAAAGAGCATGGTTAAATTACTATCCTGGACTTCCAATTTTGCAACAAGGTGCTGTTTTCACAGCATGGCCTTTTCTATATTCCCTGCTCTCCTCAGTACTGGGCACGTGATTTTGGGGGAAAGCCTGGCCTTGTGACTAAATTAACATTCTCAGCAAAAGCGAGTTTTAAATAGCAGCAATATAGCTCTTAAAATGAGGTGAGACTGGAGGACACTCAGCCTAAACAAAAATATTCCAACTTTGGACTGTTGTCGCAGTGTCTCATAGGAGTGCAAAGCACTTCTTGTCTTCACTTGCATCTGTGGCTGCATTTACTAGCAAGACCTCTTTTTCTGTGGTGCCAGCATCACCTTCAAGACCTGTTCCACCATGAATCGGATCTACTGAGAATATCTTTAAAGGAAAGATATACGGGAAGGAAACAAGTTACAAAGAGAAAAAAAAAAAGTTTTGTAAGCTACTGTTCCATATTTGTGCAGAGATCAAAACAAAGTCAAAACAAGCAGAAGTCACAAAACAAAAATATCTTAGAGGTAAAGATACGCATTATATACAGCGATTTGGATAATAGTGTGGACACTCTAGCTTAAAAAGGAGAAAGAATATATTTTTAACAGATCTGTTATTTATAAGATTAAATTATCACCTTGTTGAAGTCTCCAGCAATGCAGTGAAAAGCCTTCCTGTAGGTCTAGTGAGAATAATGATGTAAATTGTTTTCTAAAGAGAGCCTAAGACTTACATTATTCTATCATTAATCTCTAAATATATGTCTTTACAAGCTGATTTCAGATTTTCTCATGAATCACATATTTTAAATGGTTTCCCATGTACTCACAGTACCACACTGTGGTGCATTGGTGTTTTTTAACCAATCTTCTTTGTATATGAGCCTATGCCCATCTGCACATGAGGACCATTTCATGTCACAGAAAAAAATCACATCAAATCCTAGCATGTAGAAAGAGCTATTTGGTCACTTCTATTTTTTTTATTTCTGATCATGCAGGACTCTTCCCTACAGCAAAGCTTTCTTGACACTACTAGATACTTTAGTAGTCTCAAGTCTCAGTGCAGTGATGACCTTCAACTGCTCCCCTACAAATGCGGATCTGTAACTTAACATATTTCATAGGGA
>JAUBOD010000030.1:4501616-4523487 GCA_032353885.1 Nothura maculosa
TCAAGTCTCAGTGCAGTGATGACCTTCAACTGCTCCCCTACAAATGCGGATCTGTAACTTAACATATTTCATAGGGATCACTTCCACTGCACCCACAAGCACCAGTAAAGATTTCCTTTGGGGTCTTCAGTTAGAAAAATTGATAAACCAGGACCAAGAAACACAGGACATCATTGATAAAAAATAGATTTACGAAATGGTGATTGATTACCCGTTTATTATGGCACTATGGCATCTAAACCAAATAGTATACTTCAGGGAAGTTGTTGTTGATTAAAATATTACCCAATATTAAATCAAATATTTTACAGACTTTGATTTTTAAACAACTTGTAGTTCCTTCCCCAACTCCTCCCTCAAAAATGTCACATGAGTTTCAGAGCTATTTTCCTGAAAACTTTGCTTTGAGGACTAATTGCATGAAGCTCCTTCATTCTTTATTAACTGAGTCTTTTTTGTCTATAATCAATATAAAAGTGACAGGCTTGAAATTACTGAGGCTGCAATTTTAGTCCTTTCAATACAGGTATAACTTTGATTTTTACTTTGTCCTCCAAAACTTTGAACTGTTCCAAGACTTACTGAAAAATACCACTAAAAATACCACTAAAAGAGCACAAAGAGCTCTTTTGATGCAAATTATGTGAACATCCTGATTTCAAAATGCCTAGCCTTTAGTAGCTGCTGTTTAACATCCTCAAATAACTGTTGGATTGAAAATGGTTTCAGTATCATCATCTGACTAATTCACATGGCTTTCCCCCAAATGCATAACAGAAATATTTATTAAACACTTCTGTTATTTCTCCATTATAATTGACACTTTTTTTCATTTCCATTCTCTCAATGGACAATATTATTGGGGTTCATTTTGCTCCTAAACTTCCAAAACTTTTTCTTGTTGTATATGGCCCTGATGAACATTGATTTGTTCTTGTGATTTTTTATTTCTATTAGTATGACTTTGGAATCTTAATTTCTTAATCACAATGAAATCTTTTACCTTATACTTTTATTTGATATTGACCTAATAAATAGGAGGAATACTAAAAATCTAATGATTTTTTTCAAATGATATAAGTTGATCATCAAGAGCTTCTGGATAGCAAATAGAATGTTTTTAAAGAAAGCACTTTTTTTTCATCTTATTGGCTTATACTTATTTTAAATCTTGTTAGACCTTTCACACCTTCAGAGTTATTTCCAACTTTTTCATGCATTACAATGTATGCATTTTGACATTTATTCTATCTGCACATAATGATCTAGTTATAATCTAATTACAGCCTAATCATGGCATGTAGTTCTGTCATTTCTTTTCAGTCCACTAAGTTTAGCTCTAACATACAGTTCAGTTGTGGCAGATACTAGATTTTTAAAGACTTAGTACATCTCAAAAATCCTCCTGTGTATTAATGTTGGCAGAATGAGACTGCCATCTTATCATCCACATTTACACAGTGTCAGGAGGCATTAATGAAACCCACTGCCATCATATTTGATCTGTATCATCAGTAAATTAGAACTATCTCTTGCTTTCTCAGAGAAATGTGTTTAGGCTCATTTCTACAACCTCATGTGAATGGCCTGAAGAGCATGAGGCTGCAAGAAACATGCTGAGATTCTTTCCCATATGCAGCCTTCGGGAGGCTCCAGTTTTTATTTTGGTAACACCACCTGAATGGTCTGAATTTTTTTAATGTGCTCTCTAGTTTTCGGAATCTCCTTTAATAATGTCCACCAAAGCTATATGCAGTATCTCTATCAAAGCCACTATTTAAGCAGATAATAAGAATAAAAATATTGTTCATCCATGTTGAGCAGTAGGGGAGCTCAGTCCAGCTTCAAGCAGATGCCCAGGCAGAAGTTGGACAGTTTCCTAGCGGATATTTGTACCTGGCCAGGGAACCCCAACAGCTGCTGGGAATGGAGCCGCTGACCGAGTCACCACACTTCTCTCCAGGGCACCACGGTCTGTGATTGCAGCTCTCCCCAAACTGGACTGCAAACCATGGCAGGGGAGGAGAGCAGGGACGGGAAAGGATGCCCAGTGACGCAGATAGAGATAATGGCTTGTTCCACCCAGCCCTTTCCCCTCTTGACTCTTCCTAAATAGGTTAAGTTCGGGCACTTTTGCATTCCTGGCATGTGCATCCTACGAGCAACGTCCAGTGGTAGCAGTGTAGCCAGATTTATCACCAGGTTCACAACACTGATGTGTACACATCCCTTCCCATCCTTTTGTGCCTTGGCTAATTTTAGCTAGATATCTTGACTGCATGGAAAGTGAGCATTCATTTGTTTCCACTTATACATCTTTTATTAAGCTAATCTAGTTCTTGTTCCTTAAAAAGCTGGAATGGACTCCCTGTCTGAACCTCTTGCAAGTGGTCCACTTCATTTTCAACCCCTCTCTTCCTCCATCTCACACAGAAGGGATAGGGAGACACTTGATGTGGGCGAACTGGGATGGCTATTCCCCAGTTGAGTTATTATTGCAGCACGCTTGGCTGCTTTGCTTGCTAGTCAAGTCATTATTTAGATGGCTCCAAAATGTTATTAAACATGGCAAATAAAGGGAAAAATAGACATTTTCAGTTTTCATGGGTAATTTGAGGGTAAAAAAATAAAAGTCACGTTCTACCCATGTAAGTCTTTTCTCATTGAATATCAAAGGTCTTTGATATGCTTCTCAAACTACACTGAAAAAGAATTATTAATAACCAGCAGTGTTGGGAAATGTTCATAGCCGGGCTCTCTTTCAGTTTTCTCTACTCCATATTCATACAGAATCACAGCACACTGTGTTACTATTCATCTGTATTTCTAGGCACAAACTAGAGGGGTTAATAAGAAATGCTCCTTTGCTTAATCACGGTGCCTTAAGGGTTCCTGTCGGGAAGCACAGCTACCAATACCATGAAGTCATCCTGAAGGGATAAATAAATAAATAAGTGCATAGCCCAGGGATGATTTTCACTTTGGCTCTGATTTTAATCGGGATAATAACACCCAAGAGCAGTATGGCAATGCTTTTCCTTTCATTTTGTGCCACGTTCAAGTGATGTTGTTTCACAGCTTTAATAGTCCTGTCAGCGTCCATCAGCAAATCAAGACAGCCTCCAGAACGCCACCATGAGAACACAGAGGATTTTTAATTAGAACAGGGCAGCCTTTAGTACACCAAATACATGTTAAATTGATAATTCTCACCACAAGCTCAAGATTACCCAGGTTCAGCTGTTTCCAAATCAAGCAAATCAAGCTTAATGTGAGCTCAGCTGAACAAATGTATTTTCATAGGTTTACAGCAGCTTTTAACTTTTAATGCCATGCCTTGTCCCTCCCCTAGCCTTTTTCTTTTTTCTTCTTTTTGAGATGATGTTATGTTAGGAAAATGTTACGCTTGCCTATATGAGATTTACAGATGACCTTTTTACTGGACAAAAGGTCTGTGGGACATGGGACAGAATATAAATCCCAGACTCTGCTCCATCAAAAGCTGATAAATAAGTGAGGAAGATTAAGAGTGTAGTTTAATGAGCCAGTATGTTTTCCATTACAGATGTAATTATTTGCCAAAAGGTGTCCTTTCCACATTCATTTTGTTTTGAAAAATTATGGCTCCTTCATAAAGCTGTCTACTAAGGTTTCTGAGAGCACTATATTTTAGGAGATCAGTGGTTTGTGGTCTTGTTGATGTGGATCAGAAGAAGTTGCAGTCATTTGTTGCTTTTCCTGAGACCTTAAGTACCACAAGCCGCTGGATCGTTTAATAATAGTGCCTGGGAAATATTAAATAGTGCTCAGGATTCCCATCCAGTCCCATTTAATGGTAAGAAAAAAAATTGGTAAAAATGTGTTAGTTTCTCATGACGTATTTGAAGCACATTTTTATGTCCTTCTCCTGTTTGGTGAGTTCATATTCAGAAGCTGAGGACTCGGGTAAAAGAGCCACTTTCAAAGACTATCTCAAAGTAATTCCCATTTCAGTACCTACCTCCTCCTGCTCTGCATTCCTATTGCAGCAGTTAGTTGGACTCCTTGAAATCAGAGATCATTGTCTAAACAAGCAAGATGAAGGACTTACAGACATGGTGACCCTCCTCAGGCAAAGCAGACTGCACTTTTACTATGACAGTCTCCTCCCCAGGGCACAGAAGCTCTTCTTTGGCCATATGAGAAAACCTGGAACCAGACATATTCAAAAAACATAGTGGCCTGGATGTGAATTTTAATCTAACCTTCCCTCGGTAGCAGAGACCACTCCAGGCCATCAAGAGGCAACTATTAGATGTGATGTTCACAGGAAAGATCCCATGGATAACGCAAGAGCAGGAATTATTCTCCGTTCTTGTTGCCTTGTGCTTGTGCATGCCAGCCATTCATGGTGGCATCATGCTTTGCAGGGACTTTCTCACACCTTTGTGCTGAAGAGGAGAGCTGGGAGCTCCACCAAGGCCATCCAAACCAAGCCACACATGCTGCTGCTCCCAAGCCCCTCCTCTTCACATGAAGATCATCTTTGCTGGGAAAACTAAGGGCTGGGAAAATTAAGGGCTTTCTGGTGCCAACCATGGTGGCAGTACCCTGCTCTCTATGTATTTTGCCTTGGTCTCTCAGGAAATCTGCAGGACTTGAGGGCTTTTGGACCAGTTTATCCCACGCAGGGAGTGATGCACTCCATCAAGATGCTGGGACAAAATCTCCCTGTGAGCACATCTCATGTGTCTTACTATTGGTCTTGGGTTTGGTCCTAAATGCTTTATTTTTTCAAATAAACATATACATCATATTAAAACATTCCATATCAATCATTTTGTTCAATCTTCAACCCAAAATATCCATAAACACCTTTAAGTCAATCATCAAAGCTAAATTAAACCAGTACAAACATCTATTTGACTTTTAAATGGCAGTGAAGCTTTTAGAAAGTTTTCTATACCTGAAATTTCATGTGAAAATTATGACTTCACTTTTGAAATTTACCTTGGCAAAATTTCTGGAGTAAATCCATCAAATGCAATCTTCCTTGGACACCTACTTCCGAGAAGTTTCCTACACTGAGAAGCAAAGAATAAATAGAATGACAAATGCATTCCATTGCATATGGCTGTTTCATAGAACTATACAGTCATGATGATAATGCAAAACTCAGAAGGACTGGGATAATGTTTGTATTTTACCATTTTCCATCTGTTTCAGCTCCATGTTAGAGCTTGGTCACGGAAAGTGCTGAGTATGCCCGATTTAGAAAATATTAAAGGGTATACTTGACTTCAAGCACACAAAGAAGCTTTCAAAATTAATGGGCAACTAAGCAGATTTTAAAAGGGAGAGGAGAAAAAAAAGCACACTCTATCATAATAAAAGTGAATAAAATTAATCTCGAATAAAGTGATCTCAACTGTACTAGGCTGCCCAATATAGAAGTGGAAAGTCCATCTACATAAATTTCTCCAGCCCTCTTTATCAAGCTGCTTGTCCACATGTCCTTACTTTTACCTGTGCATGCCTCCCCTTCAGATGAGACTGATGTGGTGCTCTCAGGGAAGTGCCATGGAGCCAGATTCCGATGGGAAATGTGACTGCACACAACCAACTTACCCTTTTTCCAGAAGCAGGTAGCATCAATGATCTCCAGGTAGCCCTTGGGTTTGAGAAGCTGCCTCTTCCTTGTTATTTCATACTCGGTAGGCTAAGTCTCACCTGCTATGTGTCAGTCAGGTTCAAATACGTCAGCTAGTTGAGGGAATTTATGCCCTTTTCTGCTAAAATGTAAAGACCTTAAATGAAAGGATATACAATACAGAAGGAGAAAACTGGATCTCCTTTTATAGATTCATCAAATCCTGGCCACAGATCAAGCAGGGAGCAGTTCTGCACTGGTGTTCGCTGCTGCTCAGGCAAGTACTTTATTGCACCCCTCCTTGGCACATCTGCAGCAGGATTGCCCCACTGCTTCTAAAGGAGCTCCTTTGCTTGTCTAAATCTTCATGACACGGAGCATGTGACTTGGTGGCTTCATCATTAGTGAGAGAAAATACCCAGAATCCAGTTCCTGCTCCAACAAATGTGTGTTTATACAGATTAAAACATCCTCTGGTGGGCTGATAAAACCTGAAAGGTTGTTGTTAGGAGAATCAGTTGAGAGGTGAGAGCTATGGCTTAGAGTTTCCAGGTCTCCTGCGTCCTGAGATGGTGCTCACATCACTTCAGTGTGAGGTGAAAGAGGGCCAACACCTTCTCTTCTAACAGATTCATAAAGCTTTGCCCCTGGGAATGCCTTAGACATTTACAGAGCCTCTTACACAGATTTAGACTCTTACAAAGAGAAGTAGTTAAGGAGAAACATGTGAGAAACACTACTGGAAATACATAAGTGAAAGAAAGGATTAGTTTTCAAAGTTTAAATAATTGCTAAATAAGTATGAGCTAGCAGAGAGAAGCTCACATAAACATTTCACAAGTGGGTAGCAGGGGGCAAAGAACCAGAACGGAGTAAATGAATCACTGCTCTCTTAAATAAATCATGGAAAATCTAATCTTTCTGGGGAGGACGCTTTCTTTTCTCTACACTGCAGGAGCATAAAGGGAAAACTGCATGAAAATATGCCAATAATTAGGTAGGAGATTCTCCAGTCATCTTTCCAGCAAGGAAAGGGCTGTGCAGCCACGACTTAACTGCACATAGCATTGAACCATCCCATTTTCCTGTACCCAAAAAGCTGTCAGTCCCAGAAAGAGGCACCAAAGACTGCCCTAAGTTCCAGCTGTCCATGCACCACAGTGATTTTATGATCCCATGCTAATTTATTTTTCCCACGTGGTTCTGGGAATAAATCAGAATGTTTTCTTGAAACAGTCCCCAAGAATCTCCACAAGCAAAAAACAAATCATATAATGGTTTTTGATGGGGCTCAGTGTCAACACATGCAATATTTGTGTTTGCAACAGGATAGACGCATCTCAGCCCAGCTTCAAACAAGTGGCAAGGAGCTCTTTGAGGCATGGAGGAAGAAATGATCCCATTGGAAACCCTAGATTGATTATTCTGTACAAATGCCCCCCCTCCCTCCAAATTACATTGGATAATCCATGTGTGCTTAACCTTTGGACTCTCAACTAATTAATTGAAGTCATTCATAGCACACTCAGTGCTAGTGAGGTAATATTTCATCATGTTTGAATAGTGAACGTTTTGGCACGGTGCAGTCTTTTCTTAGTCCAGATCGGAATAACAGGGGTTATATAAATGCAAATTACACAATTTGACAGCTGTGTAATGTCAACGTGTTATGATGTTAAATCCCAGGACCCTCACTGATGGGTAAAATCAAGCTCCCATTGAATTTTGCCAGAGCTGGGTCTTGCAAAAGACAGCCCTCTCGCCGAACCACCACATCTATATCTTCCTCTCCCCATACACAGCCCATCCCACCACTTTGTTCCTCCTACTAGTGGGGTTTCTAGTGGGCTCATCTCCTCTTCTTATGGACAGCAATTTGAGTTGTTTCTCCTTCTCCTATGCCCATCCTGTCTCTGGATTTAATATGTTGTGGGGTTTTTTTTCCTTCTTCCTCCACCCCACCATTCTTCTTTCTAATCTTCCTTTATTTACTCCTCTTGGATACTTATTCCCACTCTCATCAGCATAGTTTCATGATACTCTCATTGTATCTTACAAGTTGGATGCTTTTTGAGCATTTTTTTGTTTCTGATGCCATTCCCTTTCCCATGGCCTTTTAATCTGCTGTATGTCCCCTTTCCCTCAGTTTCCCAGGCGATCTCTACAGTCTGTGTCTCCCTTTTCCTCCTTTTCCCCATGCTTAGCTGCAGTGGTGCCTCTTTGCAGGCAGTTCCTTCCTAGTGAAAGGGGGTCAAAACAGTCTAGGGGGTTCCGGCATCAAGAGAGGCAAAAGCTGAATGGAGCTTTTGTTATGGAGATATTCTCCATAACAATATTGACAGCAACATCTATTGATATTTCTGCTCTGGGAAATAAAATAGAATCAAGCTGTCCCTGGTTAATCAGATCTCTTCCACTTCCCAGATGTTCACAGAAAATGTTAATGCTAGTGAAAGGACAATTCAAGATGACTATGTGCTTATTAAAAAAATGAGAAAAGGGGCGTTAGCTTGCCATTTAAAGATCCATCTGGATAAGGGTTTGCTCCATCAACTCATCTTCACCTTCCACTCAGAGCAGGAATTGGTTTGGTTTGACCTGGCATATCCAAAAATGAGTCATCTATATTTGACTGCCCTTCATCTCCCTGCCCCAGTTTCTCCTGCTTTCTCCGTGTGCCTCTTGCCCCAGTGGCAGATATACCGTACAAGCTTTGCAGCAAATGCCTGCTTTGGCTCTACTACAATTTCTACAACAGAGCTTGCCTGTTCAGAGCTGTTTCTGTTTTTGTTGGCTCCTACCATTTCTCAGAAGAATCTGCTTCTTTTATGTGGCAGAAGCAAAGACACTCCAAGCTTTTGCTGCAGAGATTTGTCTCTAGTACCTCTAGCATTAGCATTTTTCCCCCCTCTTTCTTGCACTCTTCTTTCTGCCACTTCCAGAGTCTAACATGGGCATGCAAGATTGGAGTTTGTCTTTCCCCTGGGACATATTTTATATGTACAATAATACACTAACAAAAAAAAATGTTTCTTAACCCACAGACTTTAGCAGATGCCAATGGAAATGAGCAAACTGTTTATATTTGATAGCAGAATGCAAATAAGCAATGACCTGTTCTGTTTTTTTTTTATCAGACACCAACAGATTCTTTCGAAACCTGTAACATTCGGAGCCTCCCCCTCCAAGATTTACTTACATAAATGCCCTGGACAAAACTCTAGGTGTCACCTACTTTGGTGACCACGACAACTCACACAGCACATTGTCATGTGAGACCTGCCCCACCAAGGCCTTGCTGAGGCTGCTTCTTAAGCCTTGGTTCACGACAATGGTTCTGTCTTACAGCCTGCCCAGTAGAACAGCCTAGGCCCAGGAAGGAGGACTGAGAGTTGAAAGGACAGAAGATCTTGCCATAAGCCAAAGAATAAATACACTGAGATTGCTTTGGATGTGACAGGAATCAAGAAAGGTAAAGTTCTGCCTAAAGCTAAGGAACTGATTTTACTGTAAGACTCTTCTCCAAAATAAGTAAGCAAGTTATTCCTTCTAGAGTCTTCTAAGATAAAAAAGTGTTAATAGCACCTTGTAGTTTCAGTGCCTTTTATACCACAGGATTTAGAAGTAATTTATAAAAACCAATACATTTACCCATTTGTAGTAGACAGTAATTCCCCTTATTTTACAAGTGAGGAGTGAAAGTGAAGCGAGTTGCTCAGGGTCACACAGAACTAGAACCAAACACTGGCCTTTTAACTAGCCTGTGGCTTAAACATAATCTTTCTTTTTTTTTTCTTTTTCTTTTCCGACATTGAAACTTCCCCCACATTCAAGACTCAGCATAGTGGTTATTGCAATTTTACACTAATTTTACACTAGTTTTATGCATCACTGCTCTGCATTTAATTACTTCACAATGTATCTCTGGCTCAGTTAATACACCGTAACTACCTTTGTGTGTTACTAGAAGCATCAAGTGGTCTGGCAAAGCTCAGACCTAAATAAATAGACCTCCGGGAAAAATCTGAAAGAGATGGGGAGATACTTCTTTTCCCCCCAAACTGTTATTTAATGTTTTCCCCCAAAACTGTGACTAATATTATCCATATTTCAATAGTCTGTTAGAAAGCACTATATTGCTTAGAAAGGAACTAGGAAAATAATCACTAAAAAAAAATTGATCGATGCAGTCTCTCTTTCAGCCTCTATAACATCAAAGAGGAGATTTCTGATTTTGGTAATGTGTTAATTACTTATATTTAGTCAACCATGAAAAACAACAGACTGATCAGGAAGGGAAAGGAGAGTAACATATGGGAAAGAAAAAGGTGCTGGCAATGAGGATCTAATTTGATAAAAAGCTTGTTACAAAACAAGCAGAATTGACAGGACAAAGCAGAGATATCAAAAGAAACTCAACCAAATAGTGGGTCTGCTAATTCAGAGTGCAAAATAACAGGACCAAGACACAAATAGGCTTCTGCTCCTTCCAGGAGATACAGTCTGTTCAGGAGCTTGGATCACTAGGGAGGATGAAACCACAGCTCTCCAGAGGCACGGGAAGTGTAGTGATTAATGAGGCCTGAAAATAAATATTTTATTCCATTTTTATTAACAGGAAATTCTTTATCTTTTCCTGTGGATTCTTTTTATAATAATAATATGAAAAAAAAATCAGAGAAAAAAGCTGAAATGTTTGATAAGCATTTCTGTTATAAATATGCTTAAAACAATTTGTGAGAGTCATATTTTGTAGCAGTAGTATGTAGGTGGCATGCAGACTGATGTGAAAAACTAGCTGCTAGCAGCAATTTTTAACCTCTAGCACAGAATTACTCTCAGTTTAGCAGATGCTCGTATTTTAAAATAGCAGAGAAAATTTCAGAAGGTGAACACGAGCTCACTCCCCTGACAGGGGACAAGACTCCTTTCCAAGACTCTGTTCCTATTTCACAGGAACTGATCTCCTCTTGAACCTCGAAACTTCAAGCCAGTGAGTCAGCTGCCAGGTCCAAGCTACCTATCTAGGCTTGGAGAGGAAGAAGGGCCTCCACCTCCTGAAGATGACTCATCTCACTGATGTTACACCCATATTTTAGGAGGCAATGACTCACCTTCAGTTTGGAGAGCAGAGGCTAAATGGGAAGAAGCAGGCTAAATGCACCCCTTTCAAGAGGCAGATCCATGTCTCTACTTCTCCAGTGGTACCTTCATCCCTGGGTAGAGACCTCTGAGAACAAACCAGCATCACACCTGTGAGAGCTGCTGGTGGCATAAAGCAAAGCTCATGCCCTGTTCTCCAAAGATGCACAACTACAGGAAAAACTAGTTTAATAGTATGAGCAGCTGTTGATCCCTATGGACCCCATATCATTCACATGCTGCCTGATAGGGATGACATCAGTTCTGCTGAGGAGAACGGGAGAACATGGCATGGCATGGAGGTCCAACTTACCAGGCATGCCATAGCTCTGCTGGTCATCCAGGAATAATCACAATCCTTGGCCAAACGAGCAACCAAACACATAGACCTCTGGGCTGCTGGGGATGGTCTGAGCCAAAGAACATGGATTCAGCTCAGCATGGACAACAGAATCCGCCTTCTGCTTTAGCTAGAATTTAGCTAGAATATTCTGCTCTCACCATCCTACTGGCAAAAACTGCTTTAGTAGTTAGTCAATGCCTTCTCAGTCCCTGGGCATCGGTCATTCGCTGAGCTGGGAATGAATCTAAAGGTGCATTAGCTCCAATGGCTGTAGCGTATGTCCCAAATATGCCTGTATTTGCAGACTTACTGCAATGTCACAGTTGCACTTATGCTCTTTCCATCTGGGAAAGGTTAGCGCAGGTGGCAATCAACCTGCCAGGCTGGGCAGATATTGAGACATGTTTTTCTGCAACACTTTAAGTCAGGCATCTCCCAGGGCTGCTCCTGGGATGCAGTAAAGTTTATGCAACAGTCCTTGTGCTGGACTGAGCCCAAAGCTACAATCTAGTCCACTTTTTATTAATGTTATTCAGCCAGTTCTACCAAAATCCCACACTCTCTCTGGATATTGCTTATATTGTGCAAAAGGGAAATTTTTAAATCACGTATATTGTATACAGCATATACTTTAATTACTTTGTGAAGTCTGTGATTTTGCTAGAACTTATCTCTAGTGGCATGCAAATCTGGATTTTATTATTGTATCCTGAGGTGCGATTGGATCTGATTTGTAAATGAATTCGTTTCTGAAAATATGAAGTCATATAAAATTGCCTACTATTAGTTCAATATTTTTATCTGGCAAAATAAATAAATCCCAGTTCACCTCAGTGAGGAGCATGGTGAAAACTACTGCATGATGAAACGCATCTTTTGAGCAAGATATGTTCTTTAACTGCTATTAGATGCATTCTCTTTCCTTTTAATAAACTTACAGGTAAAGAGGCAAACAGTATTTTAGGTAAAACATTCCTGAAGCTATATATGGTCCATTTTTAAAGTGAACAGAATGACTTCTCTGCTGTGTTGGTCTGGTATTAATTTGCATCCAGTAAATTTTGCTTTGCCTTTGCTTGGGAGGGTAGAGTCCTTGCATGCCCTGTATTTTTCCCTTGTGAAAAATCTGACCTCTCCTTTATATATTCACAACAAGCTTCAAATCATGTAAACGGCATGTCTCTATTCTCCCTCTAAGTATCTCAGCACAGGAAAGTACAAGGATGGTACAAGGACAGCACAATTTTCCAGTCATATAGACTATACGGTAAGGGGACATCATCTCCCTACCATTAATTAATACACACTCTATTTTTCATGGCATCACACTGAGAGCTAATCTGCAACAGTCAGTTCACTACGGCTCCAAAATCCTCACATATTTTCAAGGATCAACTATTCCAATTAATGCTGTATTATTTACATTCATAGAGCATGTCATCCTGAAAAATACATAAGCTGCTATGGGATCACTCTGCATTTCGCAGGTTTTTCTCAGCTGCTCCCAGAGGGTGGAGGGCTGCGTGAGCAGGACTGGAGCTTCCTTGTGTGGGGCTTCACATTCAGATTCATTTTTCCCCCATATTTCATCTGCTGTGCACAGACTCAGGGAGGACGAGGCTGGGAGCCGTGCCTCTTCCATGTGGCCTGGAAAGTGCTGAGGCCTGTGATGCTCTTGATTCCCATAGGAAGCAGCTCTGCAGTCTCCGACTGCCTGTCCAGACAGCTCTGGCTCTACTACAAGGGCAAAGCTCATCCACAGAGCTGTCTGAAGACTACTGCTAGCTGGATGTTTGCTGGATGTTAGCATCTGTATAAGAGTATTGAGCAACATCGTGCAACAGTCAGGGTGAAAATGTCAAGTTCCATTCAGAGACACTTCAACAGGAGTGCGAAATGTTAACTACTCCGATTGCAATGTGGGAAAAAGATGAGCATTCCTCTGATTCCCATGTACAGTATCTTTAAGGGTCACTTCAGTATCTTAGTTTTACAGCATGTGCAAGGAAAGGACCTGCTTTAACAAAACAGTCCCTGTTAAATGAACTGACCTGCAAACGCTGCTCTCAGCCACCTGTTTGCTAAACGTAATGTGTCACTGAAAAAGAAACCTGGGAAATGGTTACAGATAAGAAAAAAACACTTGGGGAAAAATTAAAAATAAAACCGAGATGAACTATGGATGCTTCTCATTTCTCACCCATTTATGTTTGAAATACAAGTATTTGCACCTCCAAGAGACATCACTATTCCCAGAAACCCATGAGTAGAGGTTTTCCAGGTGACGCCTGTAAGTGACACCCCACGATTTTTGGTCATTCTTCCCTCTCCAGTAATCTCTCTTCTGTTCACAATTCCAGACTGTGGAAGTCTCAATGGGCTAACATACCATAGCCAATTTTTAGGAGTCCCAAGCCTCCTTTTAAAAAACACTTTTCCTAGCTGAAGAGTAACACCAGAATCTTTTATTACACCCCAGGTCTCATTCCATATGACACCTATAAACAATAAATCAAAGCCCTAACATCACCTTTTTAACCTCCACCACGACTTATTTCTGGCTAATTAAAAAGGTTCTTTTTAACTGTCTTGCATAAATATGGAACAGCTGCCCAGGAATATGATAGGCTGGCATAGGCTGTACTTGGTATCATTGTAAAATGAAGTTCATAGGTTAATCAAGTTACAAACATTTTAGAAGTTGGGAAACTTGCTGTCCCAGATGGCTTAACAGGTGACTCCTATAAATTACACAGTACATTACAGCGGTATCCGCTAGCCTTGTTAGAGTAAGGAGTCGGTCAGCATTTCCATTATAAACCCCTATTTTCAGAGTTTATTAGATAGCCATAAAAACATGCTCCAACCTGAATCTTGGCACACAGTGCATTTTCACCTTATGAACAAACTTTTTGTGTTACAGAAAGCAAGATGATCATCTGTGAGCCACGTTCCAAATTAGATCAAAATTTTCAAAGCTGATTAAAAGCAAAACATCTGCAATTTTTAGAACTTTTATTGCCATCCTTGCTTTGTTACTGAGGATGTTACTGAGGCTATTAAGTTTAACAAGATTTTGTTCCTTTATGGAACAAAGCGCTCTATTTCTTGCTAACTGATCCTCCAAGCAGGTTATTGAATTTGCAACACAATAATTCGGTTCACAGCAACTCACCAGAACATTATAAAGGAAATCACTTCCTAACACAAGGACATCTCAAGCTGTGGTAGAGAAAACCAGGACAAATACACATATACTCTTAAAAAAGTCAAGTCGATTTGCAGTCTGATTCCCTGCTTTAGACATGCTAAGTCCACCTAGTAAATACCTCATGAGCTGTCTGCTGGGATTCACCCAAGGTTGCAGAAATCCTAAGAAAAAAAAACCACATAGTAAAATGATGGCAAATCTTCAGGGAGGATTTGCTGCTCAGCAAATATGTGAATTCAGTATTAGCAAAATTAAAGGGGCAACAATTTCAAATGCATCAAATGTGTCATTTAGCATATACAGTAGCACACAAATGACTGAAAAGTATAGGGGAAGCACTTACAGTTTTACAAAATATTTAAAGTGGAAGTGAAAGGGAAATTCTAAGCATTTTCACATTTCATATATTTCTAATACTGGCTTTTAAATATATGCTAAATATTGGTCAGGCAATAATAATATGTAAGATCCCAGACAATTCTTCTCATCAGGATGCATTAATTTAACATAAGATTAAACAAAATAGAATTACAAAGCAATACAGATGAAATACAGATGAGTAATGTCTTATCTGACAGGAGAAAGTCCTGTTGATCACTCATCAGCTTGTGCTCAGCCACTATTTTTATTTTCTTTTTTTTTTTGCTTCCAAATTGCAACATTAACATCCAGTTTACTGTAGCTAGGTGCCCTTAGAAGAATCTAACAGATACTGGTTTCTGTTTCACTTGCCCTCTTATCTGAGGAACTGTATATCCATGATGGCTTCTCTTCCTTGTCACAACCTTCCCTGTGCCTTTGCTTTACGTTGCTTCACCCCTACTTGTTGGAGACAGCGCACATAGATTGCACTTATATCTCTCCAAAGTGACGTGGAGGGATAAGATATGGCCTCTTCATCTACATCTAAGGGACACATCCTCAAAACAGTTTTACCTCAGCGATGTTCAGGGGTCAAGAAACTGCAGTCTTACAGGTGAGCTGGGAACACGCAGTCGAGCTCACATCTAACCAAAGAAATGTTTTAGATTCCAAATGGCTCAGAAAGCATCTCTCCCTGTCAAAAAGATCCACAAGAACAATTATTTCCCATGTGTTTTCCCAAACTACTGTTTGCCTTTGCTTACTTTAAATAAACAAAGAAATAGGAGATGGTAGGCAAGCTTTGCCATGAGAAGAGTTTTGATGGTCTCAAAGGATGGAAGAATGTCTGCTTAATTTCTTTCACATTTAGCAAGAACTGTATTCCTCTTGAGAGACTTCTCCGCTTGGAGCTAACTTGGGTAATTAAAAGGACATGCTTCTGAAGTCACTCCCCTGGTCCACAGTATTTTGCACTGTTAGTTTTGTTGACACTATCGAATTAATGCTAAGTCCTGCAGCTTTACTGATCTCCTGTGGAAGAGAAGGCAGATTTAGGCAGACTACATGACTGATGCAGTTTGGATTTTATATTATGCAGCTTTTCTAGGCATGTTTTTGTTATAACTAGCTCTTTAAATCTTGCAAAGTTACTTTGGTTATTGAATTAACTGCATGTCCATTTGTTCCAGCTGCTAAACACCTCTGGCTTCTAAAAGATTTCCTATCTGTTTCCAGGGTAGAAAAAGCCTTAAAACAGCCTTCCTTATAACTGTTTATACACACACACACACATACATATATAAAATGATTTTATTTTACAACTTTTTATTAGAGACCTAGAAAAAAGTAAAAGTTCTACTTGTAAATAAGCATGTGAGAAAATATATAGTATTTCATTTCGCAGTCACCCCACTGCTTTCAGTGACAGGCTTGGTACCTGACCATGGTCAGGTAAGTAAAGATGCCATGAAGACTCATTTCAATTACTTCCAGTATATTAAGGGCAGTGTGCTGTTCCTCAAAGTTTTCAGAAAAGAAATGGTAAACTTATTAAAGATGCCATTTGGTTTTTCACCCTTAGAGATGTGGGTTGGACTGCTAAGCAACATAGATATGAAGGAAAATTTTACCCCACACGGTTTTCAATCAGCAAGAGATTCATAGACAGATTGTTTCAGCAGGCATTCAGGAAGCATAGGGCTTACAAATATTCTTGAACTTGGCCAGACTTCCTTGTTTTGAAGCATTTAAGCAGTACAGTATTCCCTGGTTAAAAGGAACACTGCCCTTGATCTTAAAATCTTCATAGCTTAATAACATAACAGCAAAAGAAGGACTGTTAAAGAGCCGTAATAAAGAACAGCTCTCAATAAAGAACAAATGGATGTTAGACAGTTTGCCTAGAATAGAACCTAAAGCCAAAAGTCCTCCTTTATTTCTAAACACTTTGCCAACACAAGTAACACTTCACTAATCAATAAATCTCAGGTTCACTAACAGAAGGAATTTGCCAGACTTGAATGTGATTAATCAAAAAATACCAGAATGGAATATAATTCATGATAAAATTCAAACTCAACTTTAGTACGGGTTTGTATGGGTTTAATAAGACTAGAAAAAATGCAGAATATATATTTGACATTTTTACAAAGGCTTACAGATGTAGAAGTTTAGTGTGCTACTTTCTCACTGGCAGAGACTTATTTAACATTTTAAAATGCTTAAATCATTATGCAAATATATGTTTAATACATCTTTTTATATTCTGCCCATCCCATGGTAACCAAACAATAGCACTACCTATGAATTCTCACCTGAGGCTCCAAGTCTTGCAGTGATGCTGTCATTGAGCCTCAAACACCTCTTGCATCTCACCTACCAGTCACATTTGACAGACAATAGACATCTCAGAGGATATTCATGTATATTTCCCAAAAGTCAGAAATGTTTCATGGAAATGCAAGAAGATTCAGGTGTTGTTCAAACCTCTGTTTGGCAGCACATGGCCAGTCCATAGCCTTGTGCTCTTTAGGTAATGCATGCTTATGTATCTCCTCAGCAATCCTCGTGTCTTGCCCAGCAGCAAAAACATAAGGGAACTTATGGTCCTGGGAAGAGGGAACAGGGCCAGAGGGAGAAATGACTGTAGTGTGGAAGAAGTTAGCAGTAGGAAGGCTGCTCGGGAGTGTAGCAAAGTACTGAGCTAAGGAATATGAAATACAAAACAAGAAGCTTGGAAGAAATCACTAGTTCTGCTGCTAAGTGAGCTTACATTTTAGCAGAAAAATGCCAAATCCTTTCCCCTGACTCTTTCTTCCTCATGTTTTCAGATTCCTCATCCTCTCACCATGGAAGGCCACAGCTTCCACACGCACTTCCCCAGGAAAAAAGCTGTTTGAGAACGGCCAGAAATCTCGGATGCTGGTGGCTCCAGGAGAGAGAGCACTTGGCAGTCTCTGCTCGTCTCAGATGATAACTCAGACTGTGATATGTCTGGGTTATACCAGCTCCTGGGACTGCAGTCCTCAAAGTCACTCCCACACTTGAGTCCCTTCCACGGCAGTAGAGTGCACTGTCTCCAAGCCACTGGCCAGGCCCCTCCAAAGTAACTCTTCTTTAAATTGGTCTGAGTTAAGGAATGAGCCCAAATAAATCCAGTGTTATTGCAGCTTAATGCACAGCATCGCCCTTAATGCATTGATTCTTCATATGACTAAACTTAAACTCTCAGGGATACAAATGTAAAGCTAGTCAGCATCCATAAATCCAGCCCTTGTAACGAAAACAATGTAGTAGAGAAAGGCATTTAACCACATACAGGATAGCTCAAATTAATTCATGCTGTCTGCCCAACTACCTGCCAGAGAGGTTGTAATTCAGCTGACAGTGTTCTCAACAGATGTTGTCTGAGCGTCAAAAAAATAAAATGTCTGGGTTCATTTCCAATATAGAAATGGAATGGAAATAAATATGAAATATTTTGCCATCTGTTACATTGCTGAGTCACTGGAGAATATCATCCCCAAATGTGCATACTTGTAGATTAATCGGTCTATAGCTGTCTGGCAGCTACAATAAAAAAAAATCCTCCAAGGCACTGATTCCACCACGCTACGGAAGATGTATGGAGACTGCTGTAAGGAGCAACATTGAACTCGCTAGATAAAGGCTACAAGAAACCCTTGATGATATTGTGCCATCTTATCACACGTTAATTAAAAAACAGATCGTTCCAATGAGCCTCCAGGGTCCCTGCATATGTTATGCACTCCAGTAAGTCACTTACTGCGACTGCAGTTCCTGCACAGCCTGTGCTTGGAGGGAGCTCCTCATGCTGTCCAGGGGCTGCAGAAGGGAAGCTCCAAAGAGAAGGAAGGATTTGGGGGAGGCTTTGCACTTATGTGCTTTTCCAATCCAAATCCACAGCAGAAGCTGTGCAAGCCTCAAGCAGCTATAATGCTTCCAGAATGTATAGGTTGTGCCCAGAAAATACCTCAAGGGGCAGTGATGGTACCTAGAGAGTTACCAAGCCTCCTTATTCTTGTCTCCTTTTGTTCCGAGATGTTAGTCCCAGTTCTTCTTACCTGAGTGTGATGCTGGCACTGTCTGAGGTGCCTCAGATATCCAAGGTACTGCAATGAAGTTGGCAGAGATGACCCATGGCCAGCAGCCAAGTAGGATACCACAGAAGGTGTCAAGCATCAGCAGGTAGCTATGTTTAGACAACTGAATGCTGCCTAGAGCAGCATGGCATGGCTCAAAAATGACTTTGCCAACAAGATTAAATTAGGTGAAGCCAGTTCTGGACAAAAAGAAGTTATTCTGTTCATTTTTCTATGTCAAAAACTGAATCATGAACTTGTGGGTAAAACTGAATTCATAGACATTGTACCTTTCTGGTGACAGAGACAGTTTCCTTTCAGGGATACGTCCTGCATTGTTAGGGTGGGATTCACTCCTGTTTTTTCCTATCCCACAGCATAGCAAGAGTTAACGTGATAGCCCTCTTCCCTAATGAAGGTAACTGCACAGAATGCTCAATTGTGACACACTATCCATTAGCATCCAGAGAAGGTTAACTTTTGCTCTTTCCACTTTCTGTGCATTCAGATTGAGAACACATGAAAAATGGGAACATGCTTTAGGAGTCCCTTCAGCGGGGTCTAAAGAAATACCAGGAACGGCACTTCAGTTTGGATCAAGCCAACAAGTTCAAAAGCAGAATGCGGATATGCTGCAAACATGTGAGAATGTTCCTAGGCTAAGGGTTTAAACCTACCTCAACTTCTGCCTGCAGCCAAATAAAGGGCAAAAGACAGTAAAGCAGAGAAGCTGCAGAACAACCAAGTCCTCTTGTCCTGCAGAAAACACAAGACATTGGCTTCATGTTCTATGTGCAGGGAAAGGAAATCAATTGCCAGGTAAAAAAAGAGTGGGTTGCTGAGCAGGAATTTGTTTTTATTTTTCACCCCAATAGATACTGGTTTGTATATTGTATATGTTTCCTACTGAATCTCATCAGGTCTGAGTCTCTTCATGGAAAGGTCCTGAGCAAGAATGCATTTTGCAGCATATCCCATATGCCCACTTCGTAGCAAGCACATCCCCAGCAAGGCTCCCTGCCATCAGTTACAGATCCCCACCAAAGCTGAGCAAGACAGGTGTTTATGCCTGTATGTTTATTATGTTAATATATTTATTATGAGTGAAGCTAAGGTCCTGGGTCTGGAGCACTCAGCACTGACACGCACAGCACTCAGCAACTATGGCTGCCCATTGGAACCACTTCTTTCTCACCACATTGGTACATTTGAGGAGTTCTGCAAGTTCCAACAAATCCTTTGGGAAAACAAAAACACAACATATATTCAGACAATATAAAGAAAACACAGCAAAGGAAAAGAAAGATTTTATTACTCAGAAGTGAACATCATTTATTAGAGCTGCATGACAGCAAGCAAGAGAAGTCCTTGCTGCAAAATTCTTCTTCCCTAACAGTTAGACCAATACCAGAATGAGTAAAGGTGTAAAACTTCTGATTTCCCTTTTTCTTGACTTAAGATGGTCAGGATCAGCTGATGAAGGGTTAAGGCACCTTCTCACAGCATGGCAAAGCTCCCTGAATTGTTTCAGAAGAGATAATCGATCCTTTTAGATACTGGCTTGACATAAAAGAAACTGCAGTCCCAAAAAATCAGTCCTTTTGCAATTCACATGAGACCAGTCGTGAAGTATTTGCCATATTCTGCTCCATTACACGGGGACACTTCTCTCAAATCTGTGGCATTAGTCCAATCTTACTGTTGTGTGATTGAGACTGAAATCAGTTCCTTCAGCCAAGAACGTCTGAAAACATGATCACTATTTACCTATTCACGCTTTACCCCATTCAAACTAAGAAATATGTGGGAGAGAAAAGTAACCCGGAACAGCAGCAGAATATACATGCTAAAAACAAACCACTCTACTGCTTCATAATATTTTCTCAACATTATCATTTTTGACTAATTTCTAAATATGGTATCTGTCACCCCTTACAGGAAAAGTCAAAGAGACCAACTGAAATGAGACTCCAGATCTGTGCCTGAACAGCCTGGGGAGAGAGGGAGAAGGGATACCTGCATACCTGACAGCACTAAAAAAGTAATGTACTTCTATGCCTGAAAGAGAGTAATTAGCTATTAGCCAAGATGTACCAGAAATACAGCACATGAACTCCCTCTTCTAAGACTCCGAGCAGCTTTGGCTTGCTTTGAAACCAGAGAGAAGCAGAACGCCAAATGAGCCTCTCATCTGAGCTCATACCTGTACTTTAGATAATGTCTATAAAGATTCTGCATTTATGGAGCCAAAGCATTAAAAAAGCTGCACTTTTCTGAAATCCAGCAATGTGAAGCGTGGTTGATGACTTAAAATAATTCCAACCCGTCTTACACAACTTTTGAAGTAATGTCACATTTAATGCCATAAACCCACAGTTTGAAAAACAGTCTTTTAGCAATGATGACATTTTATGAGTTGTATTTGGATGGGGTGAACTCATTACAAGAAAAAAAATGGGTTTGTAGACTGAGGTTGTTCAGTTCTAATGTTGCTTAACACTGGAGAATAATTTAAAACAACTTTGCAGTTCATTTGGTAAATGAGGCACCTGTTCAGTTATCAGGGAACCCAACGCACTCCAGTGGCAGAGTCTTAAGACCAGGCACTGGAAGAAGCAACAACGGGCAGAACTTGGCCTATTACATTTACTTGTGGCACGTGATCCACTGCATTCAAGATAAAAAACAGAAGACAGAAGAGAAGATATAGCCAAAAATCAGCCGTACAGGCTACACCAGGAATTAATAACATTAAACAGCAGAAAAGGATAATATTAGGCCAAGGGAGAGGTGGCGTAGAAGAACAGCAAGTCTTAAGGAACAAATTCAGGAAATCAGACCAACTCTCCAGAAAGTAATAATAGAGCTCACAGAAAATTTCCAAGGTGTCTGTGGACAAATGCAAAAAGAATGAGAAAGAAATGAAATGTAGTAGAGAAAGCAACATGAGAAAGAGGGAGTGATAGAAAGACAGGGAGAAGAGAGGAGAGGAGAGGAGAGGAGAGGAGAGGAGAGGAGAGGATAGGAGAGGATAGGATAGGAGAGGATAGGAGAGGAGAGGATAGTATAGTAGAGGATAG
>JAUBOD010000030.1:4527893-4546127 GCA_032353885.1 Nothura maculosa
ATTAAGAATTTTATGAATAGCCTTAGTTCTTTCAAACTAGATTTGGGAATATACTTAGAAGTGACCAGTGATTTCAGACTTCTGTTAATTCTATTGTAGCCCATCACTTTTATCAAAAAACATAGAATGAAACTGTTGGGTAAGTTCATAAATGCTATATGTATTTGTAATAAAGCGTCATGTAAATGTAGCAGAAAATATCAGTTTCTTTGAAAGAACTGTTATTTCTTAACTGTTGTACGTAAAAGTTCTAGTAAGACTAAAAATAAAACAAAAACATGACATTTGGTCCTGGAGCTGCAAATAAACAGTTCCCTCAAATGAAAATCAAACACTTCCACCCATTCATATATTTCTAACTGATTATAAAGATCTAATTGTGACAACATATACTTATAATAACTTATTGAGGAAATAAGGATTACTAGGAACATGCTTTTCTTTTTCTTTATTTTTTAAGTGAAAAGAATGCATTCAGAAAACCCAAAGGACCATTCAAGGGGTTGCTTACAGTGAGATTAGATACCATATGAACACATTACATTGCCTCAAGTAGAGGAAAAGAAATAGAAAATATGACTGTGTAGGCTTTTTTATTTTCTATTATTCCTCAGCAGGGAATATTTTTTGAAGAGACAGGAATGTACTGAAAAATCCATTTTAGACTTATGGAATTTAAATCTTCACATACAAGAGTGTTGCTACCTTCCATTCATTTTTCCTTACCTTTGTGCATGATACCAAACTAGATACTCCCACTTCAAATGTATGAAATGTCAATTGAAATAAGGCTGGATCCCATTTGGAGCTATGACACTATGCAATAATCTCCCAAAGGGGGTGATGCAGGGTAAAACACTTCAAACATTGAAAGCTAGACCAGACAACTTATGAGAAAATTTAGCAGAGAAAACAGCCTGTCAGTGCAAAGACAGCATCTCACCAGCCTTGGGGAGGTGCTGCAACTCCTTATGTGTTATTGCATGTCTTGTAATCCTTAGCGATTCCCAGGAAAAGCACCTGAAAAAAGTTAGACCTGCTCACCTGGTCAAGCACACAGTATGAGCTGACTTACTGACAGGTGCTGGTCTTCTATGGATGATGCAATTCACTTAATGGGCTGTTTTTCTTCTCTATGCATCTGGCACAGAACAGTGTGTACATCACAGTAACAGATGAAGTGCTGGGCAGTGAAAGTCAACACTGCGGAAAAAGGGGAAAAAAAGCAGCCCAAGGCCCTCGGTGGTGCAATACTTCTCCTACCCTCAAATCCAACCCTTCCCCACTCCCCCACTTAATCAGCTTCCAAGTCCTCCCTCTGTGTCTCTGTGGTGCCGCTGGCTCCACTGGTACTGAGCAGGTATCACACAGACCCGAGAGATGATCTAGCCCCAAACCCTCCACTCCAAGAGAAATTTTCCTTGTAGTTAATAGGAGAGATGACATGGCCCTTAGAAAACTGGTGGGTTGCAGCGGGGTTTCTCCATGGAGAGAGTTGCAGGATTGGGGCCCAAGAGAAATGCTAGGGAAAACTCCTGGTGAACTGAATGCGGTCAGACGATATCAGAGGCTTAAGCTGTGAGTGACTGAACTGAACAAAGCCTGCGAGGTGAGGACATGGCCATTACTACAATAAGTCTACGCATTTTGATCTATACTATAAGGATGAGCATTATCAGCAGTAGCGATCAGGGCACATACATTCCCCTGCAGATTAATGACTGTTTGGAAAGAGCTGATGGACAGAGGGCCTTAGGGCATTAACCCCAAATAGTCATTAATCCCCCCAAAATGCCCTCTACTGAGGCCTTTACTACTATTAAAAGAAAAAAGAACTTGGAAAGGGGAAGGGATAGAAGGCAAAGAACTGCTTGAAAAAGGAGAATTTTCTTCTTCCTTCCTGTGACATAGATCAGATCTCAATAACAATTAACATTGATCAACTGTTTTGGGCTCCTGACCTTTTTTGTGACAGAAGCAATCCTCCCTTTTCCTCTTTCCCTTTCAACTATTCAATTAATCAAGAATAAAAATAAATATGGTGCCTAAAAGAAAATGTGGAGGAGAGAGACCGAAACAAGACAGACAGTGCTGGTTTGTTTTATTAGTTAAAATGCCATGTTTATCTGAATGCTGTGATCAGTTTTGGAAATCCAAAATAGAAAAAAAAATGATCTTCATACAAAGTGCAACTGACTCCCATGATATCCGTATACACATAAAGTGAAATAATTAGACCTTGGATGAAAAATCTTGACAGTACAAAGAAAGACCATGATCTAATATCAGAACAAAGTTAACAGATGTCATTAAGTGAGACGATTAGCCGATGACGGAAGGTCACACCCAGTTTACTTTTCACAGTTGACAGATCAAAGTTATTCGTTCAGTTTGAGCAAAGACTGAATACAGTTACCCTAGGAAAATCCTTTCACATAACATTAAGTCTCTCTCTGTCTTGTGTTTCTTAGACGTGAATTGTCAGGAAAAATACCGGTGAAGCAGTACAGAGCAAGGGCAACCAGCTCTTACAGTCTTGAATGAAAAATCCCTTAGTGGTAGGTAAAAATAAGCATGTAATTGAATCCATCGGCCTCTACACTCGTGTGAATCACATGCCGGAGATGTTACAGGCTCGATCCCACCATGAGATGCACAGCTGTGAATCAGGAGAAGTCATTACACCCATCCCAGATGGGGACGCACCAGGAGACACCAGCACCAGGACACTGTGTCCCACTTGGCCACAACCGGTGTGCCAGGCAAGGACCGGCCTTTGGGTTTTCCCTCATTCCAGTCATGTGGTCCCCCCTCACCATTAACTACAGAGTGTCTCCTTCTCCCACCACAGCATCCACATCTCCACTCACCCTCCTTGTCCCTGCCCTGGCAACTGCCTCGAACTAAGATTATTCATCAGCCAGCACGGGCAGTGCAAGCTGCAAATGGTCAAGGATGCTGTTGTGGTGTCTTTTATAACATGACATTTCTGCATAGTTACCATCTGGGGTTTGCATGTCTGCTGTTAATGTTGGGGTTTGCTCCTTCTTCTGGGTTCTCTTTTTTTTTTTATTGTACTACAGATTTGGGAGAAAACCTAATATTTAAAGTTGAGATTCTCAGATTTTAAACTTGACCTTTTTCATACCTTTTTCCACTATAAAGTGTAATTACTTTTATATTGAATTTCACTTCAGCAGACACTGAATTTATGCATGTGTCAGCTTGAAACCTGTAGTGAAAAAAAAACAGGACAGATTCTCAGTTTCAGTAAATTGACTCTGCTCCAATCTATGCATCCAACACTTGTCCATTTACTTACTTATACTGTGAACTAATATCCCATATAGAACTGCATTTTCTTTCTTCAATTCAGAGCATAGACTAGGGTGTTTTTAAATGAGTCTTTATCACAATATTGTCCGGTTTGCAGTAATGTTCCAAAAATGCACATGTCCCCTCTAAGGAAAAATGAAGCTATGGCCTCCAAATCAACCAAAGAACAAGTATTAAAAATATGCTTGTACCATAATAAATAAAAGGAAAAATAATACACTTATACTGTAATCAAAATATTCAAAAATGCAGTGGAGTAGAGTTTCAATAGGCTACAGTTCAAATATTCTATAAAACTCTATGTCAGCTAAAGTTACCATTTGAATGCAGAGAGCCTAGCTTTAAAGAATGTTTTAAAATGCAGGAAGATTATGCTGGCCACTGCCCTTTGCAAGCTGGGGAATTTGTTCCCTGCCAAACCTGCTGTGGGATGAGAATCAAGACATTCAGAGCCTGCCGGGGAAGAATGATTGCTTCATTGTGTGAAGGTATTTCTGTTACATGGAGCACAATAGCAGGGTTCTTCATGAGAGAAGTGCATAGTGGATTATAAAAACTCTTAACACTGTGGTCATCAGGAATTTTAGCGGTATCAAAGTAAGGGGACCAAAGAAAGTGGTGCCTAACAGAGAAAAGAAAGGGAGGGCTTAACCTTTGTCCTGAGGGTGATAAAATAGCATCACATGGCTGAAAATCAGGCTAACTTTCAGCCATGTGATGCAGTTGACACAGTCACTTTTGTAAATGTTACAGGATGGCATCAGTAGTTAAAAGGTCATATTTAAAGGGCTTTCTAATTGTATCATCAAAATACTGACTGGAAGACTTCAAGGTTTTATTATGCAGCTACTCATCTGGGTACATGTGTTCCTTGTTGCATTCAAAGCCCTTGTAACAAGAGCAGCAAACGCACCCCAGGAACAACAGTGGGCAACAGAGACATTTACTTGTGCCTAAATGGAACGGACTAGAGCTCATGTCTCACTGCAGAGTCCATTTCTATGCATGGGAGATGCATAAAGATAGATGGGTACTCTCTACCCATCTCAGCTTTTTCACGTTGCCAATTGCAGTGGTATTTAGGTGGAATTATGAGTGGCTTTAATCAGCAGAAAGCAATTTCTAAAGGGATCTCTGAAGTCATGAAATGAATTTTCTATTCTGCAGCAGGCAGAGCAGAGAGGGCACTGAGAGCATGAAAATATGCTTCTGTGCTTCAAATTGCAGTGGATTCAGACATGTTTTCTTTTGAGAGAAAACATGTTCCTTAAAACAGCAGGAGTTGGTTTCTCACCACTGCCCGTAAACTTCTGACCAGACCTGTTTCAACTTGCTTTACCTGCAGCTTATTTCCCCTCCCAAGACTGTTCTATTTGAAATTGTCCACCACTCCCAGCTGAACATGTAGTTCTCCTCCTGCCAGTTTCGTGACCATGCCTTCTACCCAACCAACCAATCCATCACTGTTTTTCACAGTAGAACCAACTGTGTGCCACTCTACCAGGAGTGCTCATAAATGTCCTCTCCTATGCTTTCCCTTGCAGTGACTTCATCCACTTGTAGGCATGTGGATAAACTCTCAAAACTTTCTATCTGCCCCTACATGATCTGAATCACTCGAGCCCTGACTTTTCAAGCTACTTGGCCTCCTTGCGAGTTCAAAGTGACCAGAACTGAATTCCTGATCTTTCCTTCTGAAGTTTTCTGCTCTCCTATCTCTACTGGAAACACCAAGAGGTTTGTCACCATAGGCCGCACACCTCTAGAGTCACCAACGCTTAAGTAATAGATGATAAAGCTATCTTCCACCTCTCAAAAATACACTGTTAGCTTCCTTTTCAAACAGCCTCTCATGTTTATCATAATAACTTGGACATATTTGAAAATGTTCTGCGTGGTTTTGTGATCATATTCCTTCATGCTGAGTGAGGTAACATCACATGAGAGTTCAAAATCCTTGAGCATAAACTGCCATAAGAGTCTGTAAAGCAGCACACCATAAATTTCTCACACATCTATTAGAAATTTTTCCCAAATGCCTCTAAACTGAAACATGCAGACATCCCACGACGAGCAGCCTTAAACACAGATTTTGCAGAAGTGCAGCTTGCCAACCTGTGAAGAGTATTGAAACTTCAGTATCTCCCTTATCCCACAGTAACTTTTTGGAAGGCAAATGACTGATTCCAGTAGAGCCTTCCCCAACACTTGCCTGCAGTTAAGAAAACAAGACTGAAAGATAAGTCCAAGCTGTTTTATTCTCAAAAATATCCTGATAAAGTTTAGAAAGATTTAGTGCACAGAAAATCCCTTGTTTTGCTTTGCAGTCATCTTTTATTTCCCCAAAAATCTCACGTTTAAACAGTCACCTTATTAACTATGAAGTCAAATTTACAGTCAGGCTTCTTCTGCACCTGTTCCAAAACAAGTCCAATGCTGGGAGAGCAAGACAGCCTGCTCTGTGTCAGAGGCCTGAGGAGAGGGCCCTCTGTGCAGTTGCCAGCGCCATCCATTCCATTTCCCCAGTAAGTTGGTTCTCCTTGGTGGCCATTAAATAATTCCAGTGATGACAAGCAGTTTTGGAGCCATTGAGGCTTTCTCAACACATTGTTTGCTGGAGAATGACTGTCAGCTCTGAGACCTCTGTCCACAGGCCAGCAGGCCTCACAGGCGGTCATGGCAGCCTGAGGACCATCAACAGGGATGCAGGGCTGCTGTGCTGTGCCCTGAGGAGTGTCCCTGCCTAGACAACACCACTCTGTGCCAACCTGCTGGCGGCAGCACAGCTGAGCTATTGGATAGTTTACTGCCTTTTTCAGAACTTCCTTCTCCTGCTTCCTAATGTACCCAAAATTTACAAAGATTTCCTATTTTAGGGAAAAATCAATGACCAGTTTAAAATATACCTTTCTAAAGGAAAAAAATAAATTCTCTTGTGTATTTAGAGTCATTGTTTATAGCCAGGTTAAGAATCTGAAACCTAAGATGTATTAGGGGAAATTTTAATATTAACTACATTTAGTGGGCTTCTAATTGTACATACAGGCAAATCTATAAAAATATCTTTTCCTAAGCTATATCTTTGTGGGTGTATACATAATTATGTTCTTGTAGAAATTAACACAGTCAGCAAAAAGGCTATAAATTTTATTTTTAAATGAATGGAAAACCTCACATGACCCTACACTAAATGCAAATAAAAGGAGAAATGGTCAGAGTATTTGTGAGTACAAGCAGCCAAAACGGCTTGCAATCTGCAGAATCAGTCACATACATTAGAGCAAAGTTATTGTTAGCTTTTGCCCACACACCAAGAAAATGTTTCAAAGGCCTGGATCTCTTCAGACTTTTAGCTCAGGAAATAGCTGGACTTTTTTCCATATAAAAGAGCAAGCAGATATAGACTCATTTTAAAGGTGACAAGCTCAAGCAGAAGAACAAAAGAAAAGTTTCTGAGTGAGCATGTGCTTCCCTCTGTGGCAGTAGAATGTAAATATTGAGTCGTTTGGGTTTCTCCCTTTCTGAACCCTGAGGTGCAAGTGTCCCTACCTCTTCAAATGGCACGGGGAGCACGGTAAGCTCGAGTAAACTGCCTGATTCTGTGTAAACACTCACACTGTTTGATCTTACCAGGGGATCTGTTGCACAACCGCCACTCACAAAGGAGATCACACAGCCATGCAAACCTTGATATCGGTCCGTGGTGAAAATTCAACCAGCATATACTGAAACTTTCTTATCTGGTCAGACTGACTCGATGTTTTACAGCAGTTTAACAAAAATTCTGTTTTGAATGGACAGAAAAACATGCCCAATTCTGCACCATCGTATAGGCCTACTTATATTGATATAGTTAGTCCTTCTAATCCATGACTTCATCCTGTAAGTCCCCTCTCCTCTCCCAAGTCCAGGCAGGCCAGTGCTGTTCAGGCTGTGTTGAGTTTTTCTTCTCTGTGTTAGCACACTGCTGCTCATGTGAACACATATGACACATGAACATATGACACATGCGAACTCAGACAGTAGCCTCTTGAACCTCTCCTGCCATGGACACCTTGGGCGCCGAGAGCCTTATGGCTGCCTTGCAGCTAACGTAAATGGAAGGCCCTGCCAAATCTCTCTTTCATAACAAGACTTAATCCAATTTATAGCTGTACTTAATGCGTAACTGAAGATATGTTATGGTTTAGAAGCAATATCAGCAGCATCTCAGACAGAGCAGTCCTTGGGTATAAAGGTAATTCTCTTGAGGGTGAGGTGTTTGATTCAGATGGACAAGTAGAGCTGGTTTTATTATCCAAACTTCTTCAGCTTGCAACACAGGGCTGGAAATCTCATGAAAACATGATTTATTGGAAGATTTCTAATACTTCCTGCTTCTGCCTGGGCTGCAAGTACCACAAGAACTGCATTTCTGTGGTATTTTGGTATTTCCAATTGTGGTCCCAGCTGGAACTGAAAAGGGAAGAGGCACACACACTTGGAAACGATTTTTTGGGGTCATCGGCATTTTTTTAGAACCATGGGAAAAGTTTCTTTCAGATCCACTTTGAGGTAACATATTCTGGGAGAGGTATTCTCATTCTAGCAAAGTTCTAAATGCTACATAAAGTCATGACTTTTCAGTTACATAAAATTTTCACTTTAGGTTGGAATTTTATGAAAATGCCTAGCTGGCTTACTGTTTTATATTAACTCTACATAGTTCTGTAACATAAGAATTTCACAATGTCAGTCATGCATAATAATAATATAACAATCTAAAATAATAATGTAATAAATCCACTCACTAGTCATCATGGGCCAAACTCTGGCAAGCTTTTGTGAAAATGTGCTGCAAGCACATGTACAGAAAGTCTCTTAGCTCAGTCCTGGCTGGCTTAAAGCCAAGAAGTTATCTAACGGCAAATCAACAGACAAGTGTCACCAAAAATGTCTAATGGCCAAACGACTCGGCTATGAGCATAAGTTATTCCATTTTAGATGTGGAAAGGTTTAATTGGGTTCTATGCAATTAACAAACCTTAATTATGAGTAATTTGTTAGTCATGCTCACTTTTGGCTTAAGACTCGCTTCTTTTTTTCCTTTTTGCAACTTTCCCTCTTGAAACACCTGCAAGTAGAGTTGCAGAGGGAGTTAAGCAGAGAGGGTTTCTGGCCAGAACTCTGATAAAATGTCTAGCTGGTACAGATTTTAATCGTTTTTACGCAAACAGCTGCTCTCCTTGGAGAACGTGCCTGTGGGCAAGGCCATTTGCACTTCTAACAAGGGCTGGAGGAGCTGCCCTGGCCAAGATCACCTGCTGGAAATAGTGAATCAGTGGGGCCACTGCTGTCTCGTTAACTAGGTCACCCCTGGCTCCAAGCTTGGCAGCTCTTGGTCATCCCTGGTGGAAGACCAGCCTCAACCATTTGCTATTTAGGTGTAATAGGAGCTGGGGGAGCAATCCAAGGCGGGCAGGTGCCTTTAAGTCACCTCAACTGGTGTTCCTCCATGCTGGGCTAAATGCTGGCTTCCTCTGGGAGCAAAGCTTTTGCTCTGCCTCTAGCTCTCCTGTTACATGGGGGCATATCTTAAACCATCATTTAGCTCCTCAAACTTTAACCGTATCAACTTTCTAAATACAGGCCTGTCTCACATTACTGTGCAACCGAAGTCTTCGGAGCCAACAAAGAGGATGAATTTTATCCATCTGTTTTAATCTTTATATGAAGATAATTGCAAAGAACTGGAAACAAAGTAATTTTGGCTATGAAGACAGAAGGCTGAGACTGAAACCCAGGGCATATTGGAGGAAAGGACTTAAGGATGCTGATTGTGCCTATGGTGGGACAAAGGAACGGCAGTTCCCCTCCATGCAAGCTCAGATTATCCATTCTCCAAGTGTCCTGGAGGCCGGGCACTGCTGTTCCACTCCAGTGCTGCTCTGCAAAGTGGTGCTCTTTCAATAGAGAGAAATTTTACTCTGTCTACACCATTCAGTGGAGCATGGCTTGGAGCCTCCCGAGCTAATGGGAAAAATGTCAGTCCAGAGGTGGAAGCAGTATAGCATGACAGAAGGTAATCCTCTTTAGCACCAGCGTGGAGGTGAGCTAACACACTAGTGTTATTTTCAGGCCCCACTAAGACATCTGTGCACGCTGGTGCTGATGAGCACTAGCTCGGGGTCTGTTTTACTCTCTGATGCCAGGCTGCCAGCGTGCCAGACAGTCCAAGGTGTCTTACTGACAGTCTGAGAGTTCGCTCAATGCAAAGGGACACACTGTGAAACTACCAGTTTGTGCAGAAAATCCTTTCAGTTGTTAATTATCTTCTCTGGTTTCTTCCAACAGCTCTTGACTATGCGCTTCTTCAGGCAGTAACGTTCTCTTCCTAACCCCTGGGAAGCACCAAGGACACCACTGAAAAGCAGGTTGCATTCTGTGGACTCTCTCACAGATCAAAATTTCACTTCAGTGCAATGCTGCAGTCTGAGGTGACCATAATGGAATTTTGAAGTCCCCTTTCTCCATGGATGTGACAAGGGGGATAGATTACTTTGTCCCCAAAATGCCAAAACGTGATTGGGTTTTATATGAAAGTCAATTTTATCTTTATGGCAACACTTTCTTCTTAGAAAGCAACTTTTCTGCAAAAAAAAATTACAATTACCAAGGCTCCTCAAAAACATTTAAAACTCGTGAATAAAACCACAGAGTAATTAAACTCTGGAAAGAAATCTCTGTGGCAACAGTGGTTAAATGCTATACATTCATGCACTAGGGTGGAAGCTAAAATCTAACAAGAGGAATTGCAGATTTACCATAAAATAACAACCAGGGAATATAAATAAAATGTAATATAGCAAATGGGGAATAATTATGTTGTGGATTTATGACACCTGCTTCCCCATTCCTTACTCAGCAGTGGTGAGGGAAAAGAAAAAGGTACTCAGAGAGGTGAAAAGTTCTCCTAATTTTTTGTTGTTATTATTTTTCAATTAATTTCTAGGTATGTGCTTACCAGTGATATGGTACTGTGAGGAAAAAAAAAAAAAGGTTGGGCCATAAATAATATTTCCTTTCTTGGGAGTTTCCTTAAGCTGCAATTTTTTTGCTGTTATCAGAAATAGGAAAACCCAGAAATGATGCAAGATTTAGATTTGAACTGCATGTGACATTTCAAAGATCTTGCTTTTATTAGAACATTTTAAAGTATAATATTAGTGTTGCCAAAAAAAAAAGCTTAGCTTACACATTTATTTTCTTTATCAGTACTTTCAGGCATATAAGTTTTCACACCAGTTACTGTGTACATGTTAAAGGGATTATCAGGTTCTACCTTACTGTCTGTTTTACTCGGTCTTCCCCACACTGTTTTCTAAGTGCAGACTCTCGTACCGTAGCAAGTCAAATATTGTTAGAATCATCCTGCCTCTGCAGCCAGCGCTGATCCAGGTCTCAGCAGCAATGCTTTAACTGGCACATTTAGCAGCATTTCAGTTAGCAATGGGTGAGCTCCCAAGGGGCAGCGATAAACCCCTCCAACCCTTCCCTGCCTCCCAAGGAATGCAGCGGGGTCAAGGTTTGAGTGGCCTCAGATACTACAGTGACGGGCACCCTGGAAAGGCTTATCAATAAATAGAGCCATGACTTTTGTTGCTTAATTAAACTCGAGGGACAAAATCCTTCTGCCACTAACAAGCAGGGAAGCGGGATAAGCGATTCATTTGTGAAGTTAGGAATAACACCGTGCTGATAAGTAGGTCTGTGGGGTCAACACAAGGGCGGTGACTTCTCCCATGCTTTGGGATCCCGTGCTGCTCTGTGAGGCAGGATGTGGCCCCTGCAGCAGCAAGAGCTTTTCAGAACAGATGCCAGAGGATGGACAGACAGCAGGGCAACTGGGCTCTAGCTTATATTTGCTGTCCAAACGCTTGCCCCTGAACTCCCAGCAGAGTCAAGAAACTTTGCGAATGACTTTAACCTTTGCTTCTCACAAAATGCACTTTACTTTGATCCTTGAACCATGATCAATGGAAGGTGCAGAATGGCAGGGAAGAATTTTTCTGCTCAAAAGGAAACAATGTAGTTCAAAATGCTCAAATAGCCCTAAGAATCTCCCACTAGAGTGTGCCTGGAGATTGTAGACCATTTATTTACTTCTTCTTCTATGGATACAAATAATATGATGAAGTCAGCTCCCCTTCTTCATTTGGTGAAAGGAGAATAAAGCCTGTATGAGATGAGGATGTTTTCCTGTAGCAGCAGAATTTTCTTTGCTTCCATCAAGGCTGAATTTGATCCCCTGTCCTACAATTACAATAAAGTGGATGCAGGTGCCATACGGCTACATTGTCTCTCATATTATGCCAGAAGTTCCTCCACACGAAGAAAGGATATTCAACAAACAGCTACATTAGCCGAGCAGTTGCTTCCAAGACGAGTTGGTCTACCACATGAAAAATGCACATTTTTGCAGCAGAAATAGCAGCATTTGACAGTCACTCGGGGAGGTTGTTTCCAAGAATAAGAACCACAGGCATGCGTACAAATTAACTGCTAATAAACATTTTTGCTTCAGTTACAGTCACTAGGCCGAATTCTGCCTGACTGCATATCTGAACCATCTTCCAAGCGGTTTGCTGTAATGGGATGCTGCGATCCTGAAAATTATGGGCTAGAGCCACAGGTGGTACAAACAGATGCAATTCATTTTATTCTAATGTTAAAGACATGCTACTGTGACTGGTTAGAGAATTAGCTCCATTAATTTTGTCCATGAAAACACCAGGTGAGTCTCACCCATGCTTAATATGTGCTCCAGCATGCTGAAGAGGGCTCCGGCTGCATCCTTTGGGTATTCCTCGTTAGAGGAGCTATGGATATATTTGCAACTCAGAGGCTTGGCCACATGAGCTCGTCCCTGTCACACATTTGGAGCACCTCAAGGCTGCTGCTCATCAGAAGTGACAGCCCTGGATGCTCTGCTCTGCTTACATGTTGCTACATTCACAAAACTATCAGCTCTTGCAGTACTGTGTCAACAGTTAAGACCTTGTAAGAGATGTTTGGCCTTCTGATGTCTGTATCATTCCGACCTATCGGACCTGCCAGCTGGTTCTGGAGGAAACTGAGAGGCCCAGAATTGCTACAAGTCAAGCAATGAAGAGGTGCAAGGAAAAACTGTGGCTCCAGTTGGAGTCTTGTTAAGGATAACGGAGTGTACTGAAGAGGGGCACAGAACGTGCCTGAGGCCCTAGAGAACACACTTGCTCTCTTTTTCTGCAGCCCGGCAGTGGACAATGCTCATGAACATCTGTCTCATGACGGTCTTGCTAACAAATATGAACTCAAACACAGCTGTAGCATTCGTGTGTGCAAGTGCCAGATCCATCAGCGAGACTTGTGCCGCGCCAGTTCTCGCAGTTTTGGCATGGTGTGAGAATGACCCAACAGCAAAGGGGAGGAGGTGATCAGCTACATGAAGAGTTAACCACTTCGGTGCTGCAAGGGGTGGCTCCAAACCGTACTGCTCCCTGTCTCTCCTTGATGAAGTGTGACTGGGGGCAGCACAAATGTAGAGGCAAAAGTTGTCACTAAATGGGTTAAGAAATCGCCAGCCTATTATGAACTGTTCAGCTTATACAAATGGTAAGTGTGACAGCAAAGCTTTTTAGATGAGTATCTGATAATTACCAGCTTTATCACCCCGGGTCTTTCAAGTATAAGAAATGCAGAAGTGGTTTATAAGTAACCATGCATTTGCAGAACTGAAATAGCTCTTGAGGTTTAAGCTGACATGGTTTCCCCTCTGTTTGCCTACTGTGACTGTGCTCAGGGCTCAGCTGACCTGCGGTGTCTGTGCTGCATACCTAGGCAGTATCCAAATATTATGCCATGCTGCATGGTGACAGGGTACACTTGCTGTTGACAAAGCACGTGATTTGGAGATTTTAGATCCACATTCTAAATTTACATACTTTTATTTCAATCAACAAAAGATAAGGATGATCAAAAGTATTTTTTTACTGGAAATATCTTTATGGAAGGCCCAGATGTTCAGGATACTTTGAAAAGGTTAAAGAACATTCCACTGAGTAGAGGTTAGGATGTATGTTTTTTTCTTCACAGCTCAGAACTGGAGCAAATTATTTATTCTTCCAGTACTACAACCTAACCTAACATTACATATAATGATCATGTACACATCTCACATTAGTGTGAAATTAATTTAACTTAATAAAACTTCAGATAATTGAATATCACTAAACTGCTATATCTATCAAAAAAAATCTGTGATTCTTTTACTCAGGTGTTGCACTGAACCATTCAGAAACCAAGAAGAGATGCCTTTGTTGTATGCATTTTGATGAACTTCACTATGTAGTTGTCTAGCACTACTTATAAACATGTGAAATACTTCAATAGTCTTAGATCAGTGAAAAAACATTGTCATTTTTCCAGACTTTGCTTTTTCACAACTATCTGCAGGCTGTCTTTACGATATCACTGATATTATACGACTAATACCAATTATTAAAAATATCAAATATCAAATTCTAATATCTCAGACACTAAAAATATATTTACTCACTTGCCTATATCTCTCAGAGTTTATTTTTTCAAAGATTTTAGACTGTGAATTTCTAGCACTGTAATTGTTATTCTCTCTTTGCAGATCATGAAATATATTTTTTTTTACCAAAACACCTTCAGCAGGGGACAGTAGTCCTGGCAACTCAGTTTACTTTAGTGTGCCAGTAATACTGCTGTTAATACTGGAAAAGGTGGGCAGCTCACTGAAAGGGTTATTTCTGTAAGCAGTGTGCATGGGAGCAGATCAGCGAGCAGGGGTTCAGTGTAACAAAGTACAGGTCTTTAAGTCATGTGGTCAAGATTCCAGTCTGCTAGTAAGAAGGGGTTGCGTATTTTCCCTTTTCTAGCCATCCATCAATCTGTCCATCCACCCCAGGATCTCATTGCTGCTCCCTTCTAGAAGTCAGGTTCACTATTGCACTGAATTATTCAAGACATTTTTTTCTGAGGTTGGGTTGACAGTGCCAGTGAGGGCAAAATGTCATTAAAGATGGAACATGAGTTTCTAGTATTACCATTTTCCTCTCCATTCTTCATGGCCTACCTTCCTTCAACACACTCATTAGGTCATGAAATATATGTTTGCCAATGACATAGGAGCTACCGAGCTCCTCTGATGTTTCCAACATCCAGTTCTCAGAAAGCCTTGATTCTGTTACCCCCACCATGGCTGAGCTTGAACTTCACACTGGTTGTATTTGCACCATCTGCCTGCCCCGGTTTTTACAGGTGCTCTAAGATGGCTATTCACAAAACAGTTGATAGCCTTCATCTGCTGTGCCTTAAAAAGTGAATATTTAGGTAAACAGGAAACTTTAAATATCAGATCTGTAATGCAGTATTAGCCACTCTTGAAGTTGAAAGAAAACCCTTGAAGATTCTTACATTTAATGGCTCATATGTATTTCCGATAGTAAATGGAATATTATTTAAATTCAGTTTAGATTAAAAATTAAAATATAATTGTATATTAGGAGAAGTTCACTGATTCCTAACTGCTTGTATGCTTCCACAAAGGAGGTGGAATTGACAAATTCTTTCTTTAAACACTCCTAAATTAAGCCAAGCAGGTGTTTTCAGAGATTTTCATTCTAGTAACTAGTTTTATTAGGCAGCCTTATCAGTTTACTTTTATGTAGATTCTTTTACATAGGCTCTGTGCCCTGATCACTGTAGCAAAAATAGACAGCTACAGCCCAGCTAAGACTTGAGGCTCCTCTGCTAGCCAGCTTTTCTGGTAGAAGTTGACATGCCAGGAAGTTTGAAGATTGAGCCAAATAGAAAAGGTCTGGTTTGGCTGGCGTGACTAGAAAGCATGCCAAGTCATTGAGGTGACTGTATACATATAGAAAAATAAATACATAAAATGATATATAGGGTCACTCTGACCACTCAAAAGTCATGCCAAAATATTGTCACTGTCTTGGCTCTGCCATTTTAATGGGTCTTGTAGCCCAGCCAAAACCAGGCACTCCATTAGCAGCTTCGTTCACTTGCTCTTTCCTGTGCAGGCAGAATGAACAAGCCGGTCAAACCCCAGCTGCTCAGCCTAGCAAGACGTTTGCTCTTTTTGTTTTGAGTTCCTCTATTTGCACTTTCAGGTTTTCGCATATTTAAGATCTAAAGAAACATCTCAATCCCTGTAAAATAAAAAGATTAGCAAAAGGTGCAGTTAGAAGCATCTTCAAGGATAATGTCTGTCCTGGTCCTTTCCCTCCAATATCTTTTTATGTCAGGAACTGCCTGTGAGACGTCGTCACTCAGATTATCTTTCCCTATGGACTGAAAAGCCCTATGCAGTTGTAATTGCTTTCCGTGGTCTCTCCCACCTTCCTTCCTCCTTGGCTCTTCCAGGCAAGTAACATGGCAGGCACAGGGGCATTCTCCTTCTCACTGGGGCCACCAGGCACCAGAATTCTACCAGATGACACAAAATCAGGAGAAGGACATCACACCTGACACAACACAGCTACAGAAGTGCCAATACTAACACAATAAATTCCTCCCAAAATCCTGATTGACTCTGATGTTTCTGTTGAGTGTAAGTATGGTAAGAGCTGTGTTTCTGGGTGAAGTAGTTATGGGTGATGGGTGTGTCCACATCTGTATTTGGCCATATCGTTTTGTGGGAAATATTGCACTTCACAGGTGCAAAAAGCAAGCTCTTATCCTAGGTCAAGAAACAAACAAATAAAAAAAAGAATCCAAATGCACTTCTTTTGTCTGTCACAGAGTTCTGAGGACTCTAAGAACTTTCTTAGGGCTCTAATGTGCAAATACATTCTCTATTTCTCCCTCACTTTCTTTTGAATTTTCTCTCATTTCCCTGTTTTTTTTTTCCTATAAATTAATGGCAGGACCTAAGAGGATGAAGACTTTAATCTTTAGGCTCTTATGCAAGAGGAGATCTCTTCCTCTGATCTTTATTGGCTGCTGTGCACTAGGAGATTTTGGAAGAGGAGCTTTCCAAGCCATTGTCTCAAAATTAGGTGCCTGAGTTGTGCCACAGTTGTGTGCTAGATGACATAGTGCATTTTTGGATCTTGTATTCAGGGAATTCTGACTTATGATTATGACTCTGCTACAACACTCTTGGACAGCCAAAGACAAAGAATTTACAATCTGTATTCCTTAGGAAAGCATACACTGTAACTTCTCTATTCATATAGATCATTTCAGTTCATGTGGTCATCTCAGTCGAGTTTTGTATTTCTTACTATATAAGTCTACCCAGCAACAGAGAATCACTGTTAGACTGATGAAATTTAGGAACAGAAGAGTCTGCAATGTCTTGTTGTACAGCTTTCAGGAATGATTTGAACACTGAGTTGAACTGCATCCTGCGGTTTAGAAGAATACCCAGGCTTAAGCAAAAGAGTATCAGAATTTTCAAAAGTGGAGATCCCAACAACACTCTGATAAAGTTCTTTCTGGAAAAATATCACTATTATAATGCTTTTGTTCTTGAATATTTAGCTAATCTTAGTTCTTTCCTTGGTAATGCCTATAATTTTATTTTCATGAGCTTGGGAGAGGATCTGACCCTTCAATGAGTCAGACTTCACCCCTAGACAGTCTCTGTAGTCTGACTGCTTGGAGGCTACTGCCTCATCCCAGCTACTGTATATTCCCATGTCAATACGAGAATATGCCTTCTTACAGATAGCTCTCTGCTACCTGGCAAAGAAGGCTGAGCTGAACATCTGAACTGGATGAACTGGATTACATTCCTAAATTTAGATGGCTCATAATCTCATTAGCAAAAAATAAAGAAAAAGAAAATAAAGTTTCATAAGCAGCACCCTTCAAAGATATAGCTCTCCTTTAGTAGTCACAAATTTACTTATTTTCACAGCACTGCCTAAAAGATGTGTGAAACTGGTTGGCCTTTATTTAGCCATATTTAGTAAGTCATCATATATATTCTTTTAAACAATGTCAGAATAGTAGTATTTTTAATCTTTTTGAACATTTCCCAGTATTTCAGAACTTCTGAAGATCAATACTAATACTTCAAAGAGTGTTTTAAAAGCCTTGACTGCAGGCTACCTATACCTTTGCTTTTAAAAACATAAGCTTTGCTTTAAGAAAGGTACTGCTTATATCAACCACATTTGAACATCCTTACTACTGTCTGTTTGGAGTAAGCAGACATGATCTCTCTGCATCACCTATTTTTTTCTCAACTGCTAAGGAGTTATATTTATTGAATACTATAGCCCTTGTACTATGTGTACAAGGAATTTACTGAGCAAAGAGTTCAGTATTTGTGCTATGGGCAAACCCAGCTAAGACAAGGCAAGTCACAAAAGGAATTTGTTTTCTCTGTGCAGTAAAAAGAGTGTTAAGTCATCACCTGAAGGCCACTTGCAGTTACTGACCAGCTTTCGCTTTTTCAGAAGTTAGCAGTTATCTGTAGCATTGAAAAGCGAAATAGCTCTAACGTGTAAAGGATCATCCTGAAAGATCATTTTAACAGCTTAAAGTAATCATGATTACCAAAAGGACAGTGGATTCCCTGCTGAAAACTTTCAGGAACAAAGAAGGAGACACCAGTGGCTTCTAGGCCTAGCAGTGGCTGTGAGGCCTTGCTGTGCCCTGAGCTCTGTGCCCGGCACACAGCAGGAGTGGGGAGGTTGGCTTGGGTTTAGGTTTTGCATTTGGGGGGTTAAAATTTAAAATTCCCCAACCTATAGTGAGCACTTTGGATCTCAGTCCCACACAGTTAAGCCACCTCAGCCAAGGGAAGCAAGGGACAAAGTCACCCCAGATGCAAATAAAAATCATCAGAATCGATTATTACATATTTATTTTTGATGC
>JAUBOD010000030.1:4573472-4585462 GCA_032353885.1 Nothura maculosa
TAAGAAATAATGTGTTCTCAGAATTACTATCAAATCAGCCTCAAACTTCTCCATATGTTTGTGCAGTCAAATACAAGTTATGCAGGAGGGAATTTGTTCCAATTATGAAACTTCTCATTAGACAAACCACAGCATATAGCCCAGTTAGGTAAAACACAACTTACTCAGCTCTGTAAATATCTTTATGAAGAGTGGGCATGTATGACTAAACCATGCTCCAAGTAAATGAAAATTTGAAGCTACATTCAAAGTGGTCTATCCTGGAAGGACCAAAGAGGAGAAATACTCAACAATCACTTTAATCACTCAAGTGTTTTTATCAGAAACAGCTTGAGGGACCCTGGTGTCTCTCAGTCTTGCAGGGGTGAAAACATTATAGAAAAAAGCTAATGCTAGTCAAACAATTTTCTTTTGACAAATAATAAATGTATTTAAAAAATTCAAATTTTAGAAGAAGTATTAGATTATGAATGAGTTTAAGTCAAGTCAGGAAAAACAGATCTGGCTGGAATAAAAATGCAGGAATTCCTTTTTTATTGTTATTGAAACTTTTCATTTAGAAAAAGAAATGTTTAGTTTAGGAAATAGGAAAGCATCACATTGTAACATTTCCAAAGGGAAATTCATTTGCTCTGGCTTTTAAACCAGCATTTCTCCTTTTGAAAACTGACTTGTAACCTTGGGGGACTGACAAAGGGGAGTGGAGCTAAAGATGACTTGAGTGGCATCCACCAGGAAAAGAATCGTGATCTGAACATATGGCCAGGGGGCATTAAGTTGAGATCTGCCCAGGAAAGGAGAAAATTTTGGCACTCATTTTGTTAATGAGTCTTCAAAGTCCTTTTTCAGTATCCACACAAGTCTGAAGTTCAGCCTGGACTGCAAATGCTCTTTAGACTTGGAATGGTCTCAGAAGTGTGAGGAAGTTGACAGAGACGACCAGTGCTGTCCTGAAGGTTCTACAGACTCACATCTCAAACACACAGTCTGTTACACAGGAATGGGTCTTTCTTCCCTTTTCAGAAGTATATTTTTACAGTATGAAAAATAAAATTAGCCTTTACAACTTTTTATCTACCGGTGAAAACAGGTAAAAAATTAAGAATGTAGGGGTTTGTATTAATTTATTATAGCTGGCTTTTTGATATCTGTGAATTCATATTTTCCCAAGTATTCTGACTCCAAGTTAGAGTTTCTTTCCACCAAATTATTTTTTTATTGTGGATAGAAGCCAGGTGAGAATGGTCCCACAAATACCACACAAGCACTCCTAAGGATCTCTTTAGTAGGTTCTGGCTCAAACCTATGGTCTTCCTATACCTAATGCATTAGAGGAGAAAGTCATAGGTTTTTAGGGAATCTGCACCAAAATTTCTGTCATTCTTTTACTTCTCTAATGCAAGCACACTTAAATAACCATGGACTACAGCCACTGAACATTTCACTTAACTATCCAGGGGTGAATACTGCCATTTATTTGGGGACTTGTCAAAGTATTATTTTCATTACACTAATAAATACTGTAAAAGTCAAAATAAAAAATGTTATAAGTTCTGGAACATGTCTTATCTAAATCTATATGATCTGGAAATATTTAGCAAGGGAGTTCAGTAATACAAAACAGAAACAGAAAGGGTCCTGGGTAAAGCCTTAGGGAAATGCCGAACTATTAATTACACATTAAGTGGATGGTTTTTATTTTTCTGTTGAAACAGCAACTATTTAAAGTCTATGCTACAGTGTAACAAAAATTGTTCTGTTGTATAAGTTATCATAGAAGTCTAGAAGGTATTTTGATCTCTAGAGTCAAAGTACTTTAAGCAACAAAATAAATTTGTGTGTTCTTTTAATTAGGAAATATGGAAGGCAATTCTGATCAATTAGTAAAGAATTTGATAAACATTAATGATAAATCAAAGCTATGCTCTGAAAATATTCTTTCAAATTTAACTGTATACACACAAATTCTTTTTTCTCACATAAATGATTTTCCAAGTGTTGCCTGTTATGCTGTTACCATCTCTTTATATTAAAAATAATTGATGAAAATCATCTATTTAAAAAAAAATGGCCATTAGCCTGTTCACACTCTAGACAAACCCAGGAATCTGGTCTTTGTGTGCGAAGCCCCTTGCACAAACTGCCCCGTTTACGTGCAGAGACTTCAAGGATGTTGAAGAGCCTCTAATGAGGGCCACAGTGGGTTGCTCCACTCCGCAGCAAAGGTCACATTCTAGTCAGGACACCAGGGTAAATCCTTGCATAGTGTATAAAGCACCACAGGATCTTTAATGTCTAAGCAGAGCAGACATGACCTCAGTTTTCTAAGGTTTCCTTAATCCCTCAACTCCCACCTGTGAAAGGTCACAGAACAGTTACTGAATTTGTGTTTTGCTTTGGATTTTTGGGAGGACCATTTCGGGGAGGGTTAGGTTTTTATTTCTCATTTGACCAAGCTGCTTCCTCCCTAGATTTGCTGGGTCTCAGAAGCACGAGGTCAGCTTCTGTGAGCACCATGGGTGCAGCAGGGCAGAGGAGATAATCCAGCCTCTGCAACCAGGCAGCAGACACCCTTCCATGAAGCTCTCCTTATCTATGTCCTTGTTAGCCTTCAGTATCACTCAAAGCTGCAGGAAATATGCAGTAAAATAAGGATGGATCAGTTTGGACACTCTGGGAAGGGAACTGGAGAAGTCAAGTTACCCACCTCCTGACCACACAGTCCCACAGACCACAGCTCCCTTAATGAAGCCTTCAGACAGGATTCCTATACCCTTAATGCAGTTCAGTAATAAAGCTCATCTTCAGCCAGCCTCCTTCAGCAACATATGAACTAGAGCTGGGCAAGCTACTTGTAGCAAATGCCTTACTTAGTGGATTGTCTTTTGTTCCATTTGTGAATTATTATGGACAAACTCTAACTTTAATTCATTTGGTTGTTATTCACCTTTGTTCAAATAACTCAGTGAACAGATTTCAGCTGTTTAGATTGTTCCCAAGTGATTCACTTCAGTTCTTTCTATTTGTTTCATGTTATTTACTATCCAAGGGCTGTGTTTAGCTTCCCCACTCTGCCTGGTGCCACTGCTACCTGCTTCTTACCTCCCTCAGTGGCACATCTCTGCAGAGGAGCAAGTGCAAGGAGATTTCAGGATGCCCTGTTCTCTTCCCATTGTCCTCCAACACAATCCACATTTCTCACAAACTGTTGCACATACATAGATGATGATACAGGTGTCTGTGATAAGCCCTGTTTTCCATGAATAGTCCCTAAACACAAGTAATTAGGTAGCCATGTGTTAACAGAAATCAGTAAAAGGTCTGTGAATACCAGCTCGTTGGACTGTGAGGTTTTTAGCCTGGTTTCCCAGTGAGATAAGGCATCAGCAGCGACATTCAGCACGTGTCTGTAAGGCAGCAACTGTATTCTGAATCTAATAAGAATTTAAACAGAGGAGCAAAGTTACAAACGCTTCAGGGGGGAGAGAAAAAAAAAATTTAAAGAAAATTACACATAAAAAAAATCTAAGATTTCACCTAGAAAGCAAAGGAGTACCAGGCTTTGTTAGCCCTGCACCTCACTGAGATCCCTCTTTAAGTAAACCAAGTATTTCTTAATTCATTTTTGCAATATTCATCTGTGCTTAATGTGAACTTAATAACATCTTCAGATTCCTAGCGGTTCTTCAAAGCATTAATCAGCTATACTCCAGTATTATTTCAGAAATAAACAGTATATTCCCACAAGTATAAACCCAGAGAAACATCTGATATGTTGAAATTATTTTTATTTTCATAGTATCATATATAATGTATAATCTCCTATATTTTGCATTTTAACAGACTCCAGAAAATGCAAAACTTCTATCTAAACATAGACTCAATCTCCACTATAATGAGAGTGATTAGAGAGTACCAGTTGAGGCTATGAGCACTGGTCTATATCTCTATTACATACCTTTGACAACTAAACGTTTTTTCTACAACAATCTTCTCCATATATGCACAAAATAATGTGCAAAAATAAAAAAACTGGCAACAAGAAAATAACCTAAGAGTGGGCCAAATTCTATGCAGAAGTCAACACTGGGACTGCAGACACTTTTTATAAGAAGACTTTAGCCCCGCAGTTCTCTTATTTGAATGGAATATTTGGTGAGCTTTTTCCAGGATTCAGAGCTTCTGGACACTAATGAACTGTGATTCGGTGAACTCAGTAAAAATGCATTGCCTTGAGCTGTGCAGGTATTTGAACCTGCCTCATTCCTCTATCAGAAGCTCCTGCAGGTTGACTTGGGTTCTGTGTTTGCTTGTTTCCTTTTGCTCTAACAAAAGCATCAGTCATGAGAATAAGTTCTGCAGATTTTTGACAAAAGATTATGCTGTTAGTTTTAACACTTATTGCATTTTTGTAATTTATCACTCTTCTTATCCTACTGTAGCATGAGCTCTTCAATTTGCTTTAGTAAATATTGGTAACAAATCACAGAAGGTACTGTACATCCGTGGGATGCAATGTTACACCAGCTGTGGAAAGCACACGCAGCCAGAGCCAGAGCCTTGGTGTTGGATGTGTTGGGTGCACTGATTTTCCAACGTAGTATATTCTTCCCTAACTATATGCTCAGAGAAGGGAAAACACAACCGACGACACACTATATTGTCTAGTTCATGCAGAACACAACCCATAACATGCTATATTGTCTTGTTTATGCAATGGCCCCAGTGATCCTCTATTCATTTTCCAGAGTGTCACTTCAGCACTATCTAGACAGCTGGCAACCTGATGAATGACATTTCTCAATCATAGAATCCCATTTCTGTCAGACCTTCATTAGTTGCATTTTTCTCTTGAGACTATATTTTCTAGAGCAGTACAATAGCTTCTTGTGATAGTTCTTTGGTAACCAGGAAGGGCACCACAAAACAGCAACAGAAATGGCAATTAAAATGTAACGATCCGGGCTGTGAGCTTGTCTGGACTTGTACACATCCACCAGAGGCTATTTCCACAAGGGTAGCTGGAAGCAAGCTTAGCACAAGCCAGGTTTAATTCAGGCACAGCTATAGGTCAGGATGCTATAGGGTTCCTCATGGAGTTACTCTGGATTTATACTGGTGTGACTGTGATTAAGATACAGTCCAGGCTATAAGATCTAAGTGTAAGAATTTCTCTCCATCCAATTTTCAGTGGTTGTAGAGCTCCTTCATTGCAAACACTTGTCTTTTTCTCCATGAATTGTATATGTACCATATTAAGCTAACCCAGAGCATATGAACATAGTTAGTATTCAAGATTCTAGTGATGTCCTAAAGGAATTGAAATAAATAATGGAAAATCCATGACATAGCAAGGAAAAAAAAAACAAATTGTAATAATCCATGATTCATATTTTCCATCAGAGCTATGCAGAAAATACAGCCCTGCTGCAGGTGCAGCTTTACAGGTATTGTTATCTCTTGCCTGGAAAACAATCACAATTCATCATAATGGTTATAAAAATGCATGATTTTATAAAACCCCTCTTTACCTTCATCAGGCAACCTGATCAGTTTTTACTGACCAGTCTTGATTTGCCCATACTAGATATACTAGACATTTGTAAGAGCAATAGAATAAAATAAAATAAACTGTACAAAACTAATCATCGGACTTCAAAATCACACAGGAGCTTTGTGCTCAGGTGAGAAGCACAGACAACTACTTTGGTCTTCAACAGAGCCCACACTAGAGTGGTCCCCTCCCACTATTTCTTTTGGAGGGAGAATTAACATTTATTGCATTTTTGCAATTTGAAACTTTTTATGTTTTTTCTTCTCTGGCTATTCAAGTGTGACAATTTGAAACTTTTTTTTTACCTAAATCCAAATGGAATGTGATCCCCATCTGTAAAAATCCTTATTTGTTTCTCCTACTGAAAAACACCGATATTAGCTGATTGAAGGTGATGAGCTCTCTCATGCTTATAGTAAGATAATTCATGTCAGTGCTCAAAAACAGCCATTAGTTAAAGACTGGTGGAGTTTTGGGGCTTTACCCAACAACAGGAAAACACAGACCACCTCTCCCTAACTTTCAGGAAGGGCTTGGGAGACCCATCTGGTTTCCACCCTTCACAGATTCATGGTTGGATTTCCTACCACGCAGACAGGTATTAGATCCCTGAATCAGAAAACATAAATTCAGAATGGTTCTCCACAGGTTATTGCACATTTCTCTTCATGCTGCTTAATATGATGAAATTTCAGTCAACTCCTGCTGACTTTACCATGTAGATTTTTTTTATAAACCCAAATCAAGAATAAAAAAAAAAAGGAAATCCCTACAAAATCCATAATTCACAGGAAACAAAACTATCATCAATAAGCAATGAAACAAGAGGGGAAAAAACATGAATTTCTTGGGACTCAGAATAGCCATGTAAAGAGTTTCAAAACAAGAGTTTGCTCTGTCCCAGGCAGAGCAATTACCAACACGTGAAACAAGCTTGCAAGGTGTCACTGCCTCTGCTCTCGATGGCATTAGCAGCGAGAGAGAGCAACGGTGGAGCAGAGTCAAAACTGACAAGGGTCAGGACTTGGTATCTATGGGAGCGTGTGCTTTATTTCCAGCACAGATTAATGAAACACCTCACAAACGCTGTGCATTCGTGGCGAGCATGCAGCTCTGTGTGCAGCGTACACATTACATAGCATATACTTCTCCTGTGCACTGCTTTCGAGCATCATCACCAGAGACTTTTTAAGACCCCGCAGCCGTGGAATGAGCTCTGGCCCTGCCAGCCAGCTGTGTATCCTCCACGGACTTTGGAACAAGCAATAAAAGTAAAAAGAATAACACGCTCTGCCAGCTCCTCCCAAAACAGAGTCAGCAGTTTGAAACCAAGCGGGTCCTTTCCCGCACAGCAGATCTCGAGGGCGGCCGCCCAGGTCAGCGCGCGGGATCACCCCAGGGACCGACCGGCTGGGCCCGGCTCGGCCTGGCTGCGAGGCGAACAAAAGCGAGAGCGAGGCGACAAGTGGAGGGAGCGGGACAGGAGGAAATGAAGACGACTGCTGTTCCCAAGGCTTTGGTGGTGTTTGTGCAATACTGTTGGAGAACTAAATGAGCTGCCCCCTTCCCTAGCCCCCTCCTGCCGAGGCTGTTTCGCACAGCTGAGGGCCTGAGCTGAGGGCCTCACTCAAGACGCATCCGATTTCCACACTATCCAAATGCTCGTGGCCACTGCAGAGGCCAAATAGAGGGTTCAGTTAACCAGGTCTTTCAAGGTGGCTCTTTAGGAGGCCATTAACCTTCAAAGTTTTCAAAACAAAAAGCTACCAGGCAAAGGTCACAAATTCACTCTACAGAGGGCTGATCTCCAGAAATTTCTGATCACTTATATTCTTAAAAAGAAATGTCTGTAAAGACTTTCCTTCAGGAACCTAAAAGTTGAAGCACCTTGATTGGGTAGTCATTACTGAAAAATACAGGCTATCCTTATTACAATTTAATTCACATTTCCATTGCTACAAAGCCAAAGGTCTTCTATGCACTGTAAAACCACCTAATAAAAGCAGTGCTTATTTTCTGGGGAAGCCTGGGCACTGCAGCTTTGCAATCCATCTTTTATATAGATATATACTTATTTATATATAAAAAATATATATAAATATATATATATATATATAAAATTTGCAAGGATGCCGCTGCACAGAAAACAGCTTTTTCTTTCAATACACCCCAGTAAAAATCATCAATATTCTGCACAACATTTGGGCCTAAGCTAGCAGAAGTTGCCAGAATCTCAGCAGGAGCAGCACTCCAAGAACATCCTGTTCACTCTGTACAAGGTCCTTCAACCTCAGCTGAGTTGTTTTGGGGCCCTTAAATACCCCATGAGTGCAATGTCAGTCATATAAGCTAGTGAGTTCTCTGTACAGCACAGAAAACTACATTAAAAAATAAAATAAAATTAGAAAGCTATGAATTTAATGATGGATTCCCTTTGCCTTTGTTTGCCCTTCTCTCCTTAAACATCCAGTGTGTCTATTTAAGGAGTGAAGGTGGTTTTGCATTTTGTTCTCTCTTACCTAATCCATTGCAGACCCCAGGAGAGTAACCCATGCAGAATTTGCTAGTGGCTCACAGAGCTAGCATAAAATAAAAAGTTACAAGTCCACATAACCTTAATTTTATGGTTATAAGCTATATTTATTGCTGTATCATAAGTTTGAAAAGACTGCTAAGTGCTCAGTGTGGGAATGCAGGGAATTTCTCTTAAGTTAGTTTTGTGGAGAAATGTGTTGTTAAACTGCAGGAACTGCAGGTTACAGTCCTTTTAAGTCCCCCCAGAGTGGAATGTCTATTAGGTGTTTTTAGGGAATTCATAAAATACCCCAATCGCTTCTTCAATACCATTCACTGAGATCCAAATTTAGGACCTGTGCTCTGCCCACGTCCCTCTGGTTTTAATGCTGTAGCTGTCCCCTCTGAGAACAGTGTCAAAACACAAGGTGGAAGGATTTTCTTTTTAACTTTTGCCCACCTAATTCTAACTTTGCAAAATGTTTTTTAGCCCAGCACACAAATATGGCACAATCCAGCGTACCACGTACTAAAATGAACCTTTAGAGACAGAAGTGATGGACTCCAGCAGGTCAAGGTGATCATCCCCTTATACACAGCCCTGGTGAGGCCACATCTGGAGACTGTGTCCAGTTCTGGGCTCCCCAGTACAAGAGGGATGTGGAGCTGCTGGAGAGAGTCCAGTGCAGGGCTACAAGGATGATCAGGGGCCTGGAACATCTGCCCTATGAATAAAAGGCTGCGAGAGCTGGACCTGTTCAGCCTGGAGAAGAGAAGGCTGAGGGGGGACCTGATCAGTGTCTATAAAAACCTCAAGGGAGGCAGTGAGGAGGAGGGGGCGGCCTCTTTCCAGTGGTGGACAACGACAGGACTAGAGGAAATGGCCACAAGCTGAGGCAACAGAAGTTCCCCAGGAACTTAAGGAAACATTTCTTGACTGTGAGGGTAACAGAGCACTGGAATAGGCTGCCCAGAGAGGTTGTAGAGTCTTCTTTGGAGATCGTTAAAACCCGCCTGGATGCAGCCCTGTGCCACGTGCTCTAGGTGACCTTGCGTGAGCAGTGGGGTTGGATTAGATGACCTCTAAAGGTCCTTTCCAACCTTAAGGATTCTGAGATTCTTGGCATCTTGTTCTATGACTGGCATTCTATGATTCTATGAATGCTCCTAGTACTTGACTTTACAAGTCAACAGTCTCAGGCGGGATACACACCTCTGTGTGCCTCAGTTTCCCCATCTGGCACAATAAGCCAGACCAAATCTTGCATGCAGAGATGTAGCTCGATGCCTGCACAGTGGAGTCAACCTGCACAGCTACGGAAGATCTAGTGCCTCCAGGAAGTGTCGCCACTGTTGGTATGCACAGATGGACAGGGCTGGATGGACAGTGTTACCTAATCTGCCCTGCATAGCAGCTACATCCCCATCTGCTCCATGGATGTGCTCGTGCTCACTAATGTGGTGGAAGGAGGACCTCAGGAACACACATAGCAGAAAGGCAGGGAGCTGCCACCAAAGGCTATACCCCACCTACAGGTACCTGCGCTTGCCCCATAGCTTCTTGCTTGGACACACAGCAGACCTCTGCCTTTCTGAAAATGTTTCCCTCTTCATATACACTTTTTGCAATTATGCTTGTCATAATTTCAGCACAAATGACAGAGTTTCGCTCCCCTTCCTGGTGTTAACATCACTTTCACATGAATCCTACACCGAATCACTGAATCACCTTCACATGAATTCACAATGAATTCTACATTTCATTTTTGTGGGCAATATTTTTGTTGGTTTGTTTTTTACAGAACATCAAGAATATCTCAAATGAGAAACAAGACTTTGCAATTCAACATTTAGTAACATTTAAAAGCGGAAAAGAAACTGTACACTGTCAAAATCATTGAGGAGCAAACTCTCTCCGGCCTTAGTTTTCTCCTGCTGATGTTAGGGATTTTATGGTGCAAAGAAAAAATTCCATTTATCTTCCAACTACAGAGTTCACTAACGGGATCCCTCGATTTTTTAAACGAGTGATAATCTACTCTCCCAGTGGAGGTCATTAAAATAAATTTCAGACCAATGCAACAATCCCTTCAAGTTCAGTTTACTGTCTGCCAACTTGTCCTGAAACCGCTAATGTCACCCTGCAATGCCCTCTGCTGGGAGACCCGACTCTAAGGAAAGCTACCTGTCCCTTTCTCAAGCAAGAAAAACTCCTATTTTTGTGATGAAATGGCCTGGATTTTCACCCTCAATGTGAAATATTGATCCCAATGAAATTGGTGGGGCTCTTGACATTAATTTTCAGTGACTTCACCCATTCCCCATTTAGGAAACTGCACTGTTAGCTGAATTGGAAAAACTACTTCAAGTCCAAACAAAAACTTCGTTATCAACTTCAAGGCACAAAGATCTTCTTTTAGCATTTATTGAACTACTCAAATGAGATTTTTAAAGGAAGTTTTCATCTGTAAGAGACATTGTTCTTTTCAACGTTCTTCTAGCCATTTTAACTGCCAAAGCACAGAAAAAAAGCATGCATATTAACAGCATTCATGCTGTAACACAGGTATGATTCTGCCTGGTATTTCCACTGAGCAAGTTTCTGGTATTTAGAAAAAGAAAATAAGCAAGTGGTATGCAGAAGAGCAAAGGAGTGTATGTGAACCCGATGTGGAGGAACATCGACCCCATTCTTGGCACCCCTCACTCCATGTGAGATGCAGCATCCTGGAGCCTGAGGGCTTGGAGAGAAGTCTCCATCTGTCCTGCTGAGAAGCGGGATACCAGCTCTGTAACTAAAACCACATATCCCACACTGCTAGCTTTATCACACACATTATTCTTGCCAAAAGAAAACCCAAAAAATATCACAAGAAATAAAGTCCATAAAACATTTAAAGTGAGATTCAAAAACTTTTTATCAGGGTTAGACAGATGGAGAAGCCACACAGCAAGTAGATTGGGATTTGGCCAAGTAATCTTCCCTAAATCCCCTCCTCCGTGCCTGACGACGCGGCCTTTGGGCCGGGCTGCTGAAGCAGCAGGAGAAGTGAATCCAGGCCCTGTACTGCTCCAGGCGAGACCCAACTGCCCCAGGGACCCACACAGAAGCTGGGCCCGAGCACATGATGTTCAGGTAGAATGGAGACGGCGAGGAAGAGGGAGAAGGCAGACCAGCAGACAGGGGAATCTCGGAAAGCCTGAAGCAGATTTACTCATTGCTGACCCTGCCTGCGTGCAGCACCCTGCGTGCGGGGGTTAGGCCTCATGTTCTGCAGAGTCAACCAACATGCCTGCTTGTTGCCTAGTTGCCTTCCCCCAGCCAAAGCCCACCAAAAACTCCCCAAAAGAGAGAATCCAGGTCTGCCAGGGCCGTGGGCTGTTTCACCGAGTGTCCACACCTGAGGCTGTCCCTTCAGGTCCCCTCCTGCTGCTCCTTTGGCTGCACTGGTAAAGCTGGATTCTCCCAAGAGGTGCCAGGCTGAGTTATCTTGACAGAACATCATGTGCTGAGGCAGGCGCTGCCGCAGCAGCAGATTATGGGCTCTATGTCTCCTAGAATAGCAAACTCTTTAAGGAGTGTTGGAGAGCATTTGATGGTTTGGTCATTAACTCAAAAACAAACCAAGACCATCCAGAGTTCACAAAATCAGCAGTCCTCCCCTTCACACGTACACTCACACCACAACCTCACACCTACGGGCCACTTATTCCCAGCTCACAAGTTATCTGGAGAACCATCCCTGTGAAATATTTTCCATCTCTGGCCATGGTGGTGTAACCGTATCACTGCTTTGGGGAGACTCCTCCGTCCCTCAGTGAGGACGGCCTCGCATGCCGCCTCACACTGCAACAGCACCGCAGGCAGCGAGGAGGGAGGGTTTTTCCTTATGTTCCCCGGTTCTCTCAGCTGGACGGTTGC
>JAUBOD010000030.1:4608727-4624076 GCA_032353885.1 Nothura maculosa
TCCATTCTGCTCGGCAACACAAGCATGGCCTTTTCCCAGGAAAATGGTGCTCTACCAGCCACCAAAGCAAGAGAAAATGATCATCCTCTTGCTTTGCTTCCCTCTCAAGAAATCTTCCAGGAAAGCGGAGCTGCTGTGGCTTCAGCCCAAAGCCTTCCCAAGGTTTCTTTCGCCTGCGTGTGCCACGGGCGCTTGGCATGGGGACATTTGCTGACGGATGCGAAAGGAACGCGAGCTGCTATATTTAGATTCCTATTTCCTAGGTAGGTGAAGAGATGGCAGAGAAAAGACCTTCCCGCGAGCCTGCGGGACAGGGATCTGAAAGTTATTTTGGTGGTAACAAGAGCATAGAACAAGGCAGAAATTAATGCAAGAGGAGGCCGCAGGCTCCTGCACCAGGAACATGAGAAGGGGGATTGGGGCGGATGGAGCCATGGATGCAGTTCCTCCGGACTCTGGAGCACACGCAGGGCTGTGCGTTGCCTCTCTCGGAGCCGGAGCACACGCAGGGCTTTGCGCTGCTTCTCCTGGACTGCACAGAGCAGCTGTAACTGAAACCTGTGCCCAGAGAGAGAGGAAGCCCGAAAGCAGCCGGTGCCCTCTGCTTTGGCCAGGCTGCAGGTCCCTTAGTGACGTCCCTGGTGTCTCTCAGAAGCCTCCCCTCCTGCTCGCCTGCAACAAGGCAGAATAAACAGTGACATTAAAGGGAAGAGCCCATTTGCGACTGTTGCTCCTTTCCCTTGAAGTAGTTACGATGAGCACATTAGCTGGTACTAACTCATTATGTTCCTTGTAATTTGGCCAAAATTCACACTGGAGAACCTGTTTTCCTAGCAGCTAATAAATACACGCGTATTGCTACGCGACCAGGTGTCCCATAGTTGCAAACTCTTTCCTCACACCCAAGCCATGAATGTCTGGGGCTCTTGGCACACGCCTTTGGTTAGGGAGACAGTACTTTACAAATAGGCCAAGTTAATTATGATTCATTCCTAGCCACCATAAACAGTCTTTCTGTTTCATCAAGACAAACCAGGGTGGAACAAAAGCCTGCCCCTCAATTCCACCTAACACAGCACAGCCAAGAGAATTAAATAGCACCTGGAGCCTGGGGATATTTTCATAGGCCTTGCCCTAAAATTCAGTACGTACTTAGGAAACTACACTGTAACACAGCCTTGCTTGTGAATTGCACTCGCAGCAGTTTCAAGATTATGCAGGCACAGGAGCAATTTGTGAGCCACGCGGTTCCTTAGATCCCGTTTGAGATCCAACTTGATGCGGAGACGGAGCCAACAGCAGCCTGCGCTCTGACTCAGCCTCTGCAGCAGTGTGGAAACAGGAGTAAGTGAAAAAAGGGAGACTACAGGGAAAGGATTGCAGAGGGTCAGCAGCTCCCAACTCCTGGAGGAGGAGATGTGCACCCAACAATACCCAACACACTGGAGCTTCTAGAGAGGGTCCAGCGGAGGGCAACAAAGATAATTAAGGGACTGGAACGTCTCTTGTACGAGGAGAAACTCAGCGAGTCGGGCCTGTTTTCTTTGGAGAAGAGAAGGCTGAGAGAGGATATGATTACCATGTATAAGTTCATGAAGGGAGAATGTAGGGAGGAAGAGGCTAAGCTCTTCTCAGTCATGGCCAGTGACAGGACAAGGGGCAATGGATACAAGCTGCAACACTGGCAGTTCCATCTGCACGTGAGGAAGAACTTCTTCACTGTGAGGGTGACAGAGCCCTGGCACAGGCTGCCCAGGGAGGTTGTGGAGTCTCCTTCTCTGGAGGTCTCCAAACCCACCTGGATGCCGCCCTGTGCCCCGTGCTCTGGGTGTCTCTGCTGGAGCAGGCGGTTGGACTAGATGATCTCTGGAGATTCCTTCCAACCTCAGCCATTCTGAGATTCTGTAACAAGGGAAGGGGAGCTGACTACATGGAGGATAAAAGATTTCCTAGTCAATGGGCCCCTGCAGTTAGTCAGGGCACATCCTAGTACCAATGAGGACAAAGGCACCAACATCTGGGGGAAGTTGGGCCTTGCCAAACTCTCCTTGTGGCTGCGGACTCGAGGTTTCTGCTAAAGTAATCAGCAGTAAAACAGCTAATTGTGTATTAGTGCTAAAGAAAGGGCATCTGGTTTGGTGGTCCTGAGCAAGGCTGCATTAAAAGCTGGTGAGCGGTGACCTGAGTCACAGATCTCCTGGGCTTGCCAGAAGGTGCTGGGGAGACCCTGCTGCCATTGCTTTGCTTTGGGCCCTTTGACAAGCTGTGTGGCTGCACAGTCCAACCCCCTGCTCCAGCAGGGACACCCAGAGCACAGGGCACAGGGCAGCATCCAGGTGGGTTTGGAGACCTCCAGAGAAGGAGACTCCACAACCTCCCTGGGCAGCCTGTGCCAGGGCTCTGTCACCCTCACAGTGAAGAAGTTCTTCCTCACATGCAGATGGAACTGCCTGTGTTTTAATTTGTACCCATTGCCCCTTGTCCTGTCACTGGTCACCACTAAGAAGAGTTTGGACCCATCCTCTCTACATTGTCCCCTCAGGTATTTGTACATATTGATAAGACATGTTCTGGTTATTCAGAATTATTCTGGAATACATACATCCAGAATGCAAACACTTTCCTATCTGCATATTTGTATATAAACACTTACACTTTTGTTTGAGAGCCAGATTCAGCCCTGCCCTGCACCTTTCACAGGTAAGGTACAACCAGCTAGTGTGAATACAAGGGAGTAAAAAACACCAGAATATTCTTATTCCACCGTCACAGCAGTCGGATATAGTCCTTGCCTTGGCACAAAGCGACTTAGCTGCCCTGCTGGGAGGGAAATGCTGCTCCGCCAGACCCTGGAGGCATCATCACAAGGTCTTCATGGTGGGTCTGGCTCTCTCATGCAGAGCTGGGCAGCAGCCAGGCAGCACTTGGGGCGGCCCCTTGGAGGCTGCTCTTCCCCATAGCCCACGAGCCAGAGCCAGGGCTTTGCTATTTCCATGGTTTGGGGAAAAATACATTAAAAAATATGTGAAATAACATGTTTTTTTAAAAAAATCACGCTGGTTTTATTCAGTTAAGATTCCTTGCAATTCTAGGAAGAAGCAGAGAATCGCTGAGGAAAAAGCACTCACATAAGCCTTGTAAAAGGATGGCTGCTTTGTGGCCTCAAGCAACTGTTTTGTTTGATACCTCCCTATTCAAAATACTGGCCAGGCTCTGCAAAACAGGCTGCAGCCGCTCACAGGGGTGCCACAAATTTAAAGCTACTCAGTACTTGGACAGAAACCAAGCTGCCTTTGACATCTACCTTGTGGTCACTCGTGTAATGCCTGAGGGAGGCGTGCATGCTCAAAATGGAATTTCCACTCCCCACATGCTTCATCACATCCTCAGAAACTGTGTCTTTATTTTCAAAAGCAAACACAAACAAACCACAGACATGACTGGTATGTCCAAAAGCAGGTGGAGGCAGTTATCACTTGCTAATAAACAGGCGGATGCCTTCCCTGGGATGCAGCGAACTTCACACGGATTCTTCTCGGACATCAGCCCCGTTCCCAGGTGCGTATCTCGGATAAAATCCACTTTTTGCTGCGTTGCAAACACTGGGCCTTGCTGTCACTGTCCAAAAGGACCATCTGGCTCTAGTAGGAAGGAACTGGCCCAAGATGAGTTTATTTTTATAGTGCTGCACATCATCTAATTCTCTGCACTGAGGGGGTGAGAATAGGTCTTTCTAGAGCCTGAAGTGCAAAAAAAATTAAAAAAAAAAATAAAAAGCTTTGCAAGATTTTGACTAAATTATCCTGGCAGCCGCCTCACCCCGGCACCTTCCCTTGGGCACATGCTGGATCCCGTGTTCCTCAATGGCATGGGCTCCTTGTGTGAAGCAGCTCCAGATGAGGACACCGAAGGACGACCAGGGCAGAACAGGGTGGCGGGAGGCTGCCCCTTGCTCTGGGTCACCAACCCAAGCGCTGGCCCCACAGCCAGCCCCAGAACAGGCCTGGGTCCCGGGGGACCTGCCCCGGGTGCCCCAGAGGCGAGTGCGCCATGTTCCTGCACCCAACGAGGCGCCTCAGGCCACCCCAGCCATGCCTCTGCTCATGGGTCTTCATTATTTCACTCGTTTTCTTCACCCAGGCTCCATTTTCTCTTTCCTTCAGCCATCGTGACTCCCCACGTGCTCTGGCTGCCATCCCCACTCAGGGCGGCCTTGCAGGGAAGGCCGCGGGTGATGGCGCCGCTGGCTCGGGCCCTGAGCAACCCCCACGCTGCAGGCCCGCCGGAGCCCTGCGCATGGAGCAGGAGGATCTGGACATGGTCGGGATCCCAAGGGAACCACCTCGGCCACCCCAGCTGCCAGTGCAGGGGCCAGGCTGCGCTCGCCCCCTCAGCCCTCCCCATTGCACTGCAGAGGGGAGATGCTCCTAAATTATTAACGAAGCCCTCAGCTACACTGTGCTGTGACTCCCAGAGACACCAAACCTGCCGAGCTAGAGGGAGCAGATGGCTGCATGACCAAGTTTAAAGATCACAATTCAGCTCTGGAAAAAACAATGAAATCCCCATGTCGCCTCGGGCTCTTTATTTCTCCTTTGGATTGGGAGTTTTGAGGTGCCTTGTTTGCAGTTTTCCTCCAAAATCACTTACTGTGCAGTGAAACTGGACATTTTGTTGAGTTTCGTATTCCAACGGGGAGGAGGAGCTTTGAAAAAACACTCGGAACCCTCCCTAATTAGACTAAGCAGCTGTTGAATCTGTCCACCGATATTAGTAGAATTTGATTTAAAAAAAAATAGAAAAGAAAAAAGCAGAAGTCTTGTGAAGCCAGATGGCCAGATGGAGAATAAAGATCTTGCTGTCACCATCATCACAGCACAGGCAGATAACGTATCAGGAAGAGCACAGCTGAGAGCCCCACCAGAACCCAAACCTCCCTCGCCCTCGGGGCTGCCAGCTTGCTCACAAACCCCTACTATGGACTATGGCTACTAGGAGCGTTCCAGAAATGCCTCCAGCAGAGCCCCCCTCCTACACGGTTCTTTTTCAGCAATATGAAAGGCTCCTTGGGGATCAAGAATTTGCATCTGCTGCACATGTACTAGAAGTAAAGGGTTCAATGCACATGCAGAAAGGTCCCTGCAGGACACGGCCCTTTGACAGGATCATCAGTCGAGTTGACCTTTCTCCAGGGAAAGAACAACATTACTGAGGATTCATAAATAGTGAGATCTCTCTGTGTACAGCACAATCTCCTTGTGATGTTCTTCACATCTAGGTGCCTACTCGGTTTGAATCATGAGCCTCCTTTCTGATTTCCTTCCTTGATAAGACTTTTAATAACTAACTGTATGAACAACAGAGTAAATATTCAACCAGCTCAGAGGTGGATTGCAGATCAAATATCTGCTGCATCTTCAAATCTTTTTTTCTTTCCCTTTTAAAAACAAAAACCCACACAAGCCGCCTGCAGGGAAAAGATTGCTCACTTTGCACGTCCCTCATCTCATCAGATAAATACGCAACTACAACGTTTGTGTTTTACAAAAAAACAGGAGAGTCAGCTGCTTCACAGCATACCATAGTAATTTCATGGTGAAGCATTTGATGCCTTTAGAAGTCTGGCTTCCCTCCTGCTATTGCTGCTTAGATGTATCCTCTGGTCTTCTCATCCTAAGGACTAACGTGTGGGCGGGTATCGGTTACGATAAGCTCACCCCTGGAAAGAGAGCAGGTAGGCGCAGCCTCCTGCACCACAGAATAATAAAAAAAGAGAGAGAGCTTCTCATCTGTGAAGAGAATAAACTAGGGAACACCTAAAGTAACCGCATGCTGCTTAAGCCCTGCTCTGGCTGGCCACTGGGTGTTAGTTACTGCCGCAGTTTGTTCCTCAATCTGTGATGCTGGTTGAGTGACACAGCACTGTCTCATTCCAACCTCACTATCTGTTCTTCCTCTGTTCTTCCTTGTAGTCCCATACACTGACTAATTTACCCAAAGCATAGACAGGAAATTATAACCACTTACCTGTGAGCATTTTATAAGGCTGGAAGCCTTATAAATCATATTTATCAGTTTCAAGTAAACTGTAAATCAGTGTTGCATTAGTTTCACTGCTCTGTTTACTCTTGGGCTCCTGAGAGCACAGATTCCCTTTAAAGGATGCAAATGTTATTACTATAACAAACTGAGAGCAGCTAAAACCAGAGATTTTCCTCTTGCCTTCATCCTATAAGTGAATCCATGAATATTATTGGTGTCCTGGTGGATGAGAAACCCCAAACACCCTCTTTTCTTCCTTTTTCCAACATTTTAAACGCATAGAGAATTTAGATGGGCTCTTCTGGCCTCAGATGAGCTGCATGAAAGAACTTACCCTTCTCCTCCCATGACAGATTCCCCCTTTGTGCATCAGTTGAGTATGAGCAGTCACTTCCCTAATCCAGGGCGAGAGAAAAGCAGTACCCACAGTACCCGCTATCAGACAGGTTTTGCAAATTTGTTTGCACGGCTTTGCCTTAGAGGAACTAAACAGGAAAGGAGGCAAAACACAGGGTGCAGACCCCACCTGTGTGTGTGTGCTCTGGGCCTAGAGGGGAGCAGACACAAAAGGGGAGGCAGAGCCATCACCGAGCTCGTTGCTTGCTCCCACAGCACAAGTCACCCTGTTCATTCTGAGGACAAGTTGCATTGCAAGCCCACTGCCCACAGCTCAGGTCATTGACAGCTCCGTGGATTTCAGCATGTGCAAGGGGAAAGCACGGATCAATGGCTTCTTTGATAGGGTGAATGAATGTAGGTGAAGCAGGGCACTTGAGGATGTGAAGGAGGCCTGGGGGAGGGTTTCCAAAGGCACTGAGGAGCGTGGTTGAAGGACGTTGCACTTTGCACGAGGCTCCGCTCAGCCCCGGTCACGCAGTCGAGAGCCGCGCATGCCCCGGCACCCGGAGCTGCTGCTTCCGAGCGCACAGCTGAGCCCGGAGCTGCACAGATGGCACTTCGGGACAGGCCGGCTCTGACGCATGGAGGATTTAAACCATTTAGAGCTTTACAGAGCATTAGCTGCACCCGGCATCCACCTGCCATGGGAGCCCCGGCTGCTGCACGGCAAGGGTGACCTGGCAGGAATGCGGCTGCCAGCTCCGTCTGGGAACAACGCACCCAAACCCCTCGAGCTCCCCCGCTTCCTCCTCTCCCCTTAGCTGCTCCTTGGCCACGCCATTACCTTGATTGCAATCCCTTCTGCAGAGCCACTTCATTATCTAAAGGGAGACTCAGTCAAGCTACCTCCGTGCCAGGGATCCATCATAATGTGCATGTCACCAGCCTCAGCTTCTCCACGAGCGAGTTGCTCAGAATTACCACAGGCTTCTGAGGAAACACGAGGATCCCTGTGGCGGGCAGGCGGCGGTGCTGGGTAAAGGTGGGAGCTGGGTAAAGGTGGGAGCAAATTAAAGTATCAGCAAGGCCCGATTTGATAGATGCCAAAGTTTCTGCCAGAAAACAAAATAAAAACAAAAAAAAAGAGGTTGGATCACAGTTCTCCTACCTGGAAAGGAAGGGGCAAGCATAAGAGTGTGTAACAGAGAGAAGGATGACAATGAAAGACGGGAAACATTCCTGTGAGACATCTTTGTGCAAGCAAAGAAGGCACCGGCATCAGCTTAAACTCTCTCCCGCCATCCTCCTGAAACAGTAAAAATTCAAGCAACCCTTTTCTCTTAAAAAATGAAAAACAGGAGGAAGTGGGGACAGAATGGATGTAATGAATGAGGTTACGTGGAATTTAGAAGCAAAGGACTGTGTTATGACACTCCAGGAGGCATCCTCCTTCCCTCCCAGTTCCTGTAAGGCAGAGCCCAGCTCGGGGGTTTTGCTCTGGGAGCGACACCACTGGCCCCGTGGCGCATGGGGCAGAGGGCCGAAGGGCCCTCACATGGCGCTGAGCGCCCAGGGCTGCAGAGCGGCCCTCACTGCGCAGCTCCGGCCGGCCCAGAAGCTCCGTTTCAAGCTGCTTAGGAGGCTTCGGGCCCTGGCAGCCTGCAGGCCGGGCGGCCCCGGGCTCCACTCGCACTCAGCGGCCCCGACGCCCCCCACATCCATGAGGGCCTCCCTGCCGAGCGCGGGGCTGACGCCAGCCCCGCTTCAGGCGTCACGCAGAGGGAGCGGTGTCGGAGGCCATGACGCACACCGGGCCTGTCGGCACTTGCCATGGCGACACACTGCACTCTGCGCCTGCTCCACAGCCCGTCTCATCCCGCCAGAGCGCCAGCTCTTGCCTGCTCCTCGCCGGTGCTGCCCAGCCATACCCGGACGCGTCCCCAAGAGTGCGGCCATGGCAGCGAGGAAGCTCCAGCATGTGAAGAGCCCCTGTTGAGCACATGGCCTTGCTGGGAAGCAGCCCTGAACCTGGAGACCTCCACCTTGGCCCACAAGCCAAGATGAGTGTGGACAGTGTTCTTTAAAGCTTGTAATACAATACAGCGAAATGTGTCCTGGCCAAAAGAAGATAAAGCCTGGAATATCATCACACTGTGCAACAGGACCTGGAAAATCAAACCAAGGCTTGACCCACTAAAGATGAAATACAAGGCCCTAACTCAACCAAGTCCTGACCCTTGCTTTCCAGCTCTTGCTTTGCATATAAAGCAAGCTTTTGCCAGAGGACACCCCAAGGTCTGGCCGGAGAGATATAGAGCATGTCAGGAGAAGCCCAATTCCCTCATGTTTTTGTCTGCAGAGCACCAGAGCTGGACGGCCAGCAGTGCTGTAAGCAAGGAGCCCAGCACTGCTCACAGCCACCTCAAAGCCAGCGCCCAAAGTCAAGATTATGGAAACTCCGGCTACGGCCAACGAGCATCACACACCGTGTTTCATGCCTGGTGAGGAGCAGTGGGTTTTGTGTGCTGATCTCCTAGAGTTACCCTTATTCCTTCCCAAACAAAAGGTGGCCATAGCCATTTCACTGCTGTGTTTGCCTCCTGGTGACAGGCTGGACCTGCCGCTCCCACCACACTGCTCCATGGGGCTCAGCTGCCCCGGACATCAGCAAGGCTAGCAGCTCCTTAGCATCACCCCCAGTATTTCATGCAGCCAGTAAAATGTTTTTATTCACCCACAGGGAAGATCAGGTTCCCTCTTCCTGGCCCTGCCACACTTTGCTTCCATTAAGGGAGGCAAGGAGCTCTCAATAGCTCTTTTCATTACGCGGGCCACAAAGCGGGGGAAGCCGATCCCCTCCGAGAGGCACAGGCTGCCCCGTGCCCACAGGGCTCCACAGGAGAAGCCGTATCCAACATTAAAAGTCAGTGGGAGAACTTCATTCACAAGTTGTTTTTTCCTGGCATTCCTCCTTTCCCAAGCACTACCGTTTCACTGAGAGAGGGCTGCAGAGCTGGCTGCTTTGTTTGAAAGCCAAGCTGGTATTTCCTCCCAACATTTAAGACTTTCTACTCAAAACACCAAGTTATATATAACAAGGGCCAGGCCAGGTGCACACTATAAGTAACACTATTAAAAAGACTAAATTAAAAATCCCTTCAGCTTTAGCAGAAAAGCCTCAGAGGGTGCTACAAGAAGCTAGGTAGCATTGCACACGTTGGACAGTTTTCATACAATGCAGGGCATGCTAAGCTTAAATCTGCACAGGGGCAGCAGGTTTTAGACAGAAAAATCTGTCAAAGTATCAAGTCTAGCCAGGAGCTGAAATGAAACTGCTTGCAAGTCACGCACACCTGCAATGAAACAGTCCCCATTCACTCACTTTCCATCAGGGAAAAACCAGGCTACCTATGTAAGGTCACACTGTTAAAGTTTAAGCTTTTGAACTCCTTAGCGCTCTGCCTGAAAGCACCTGACCAGCACGGGCCCTCGCCATCTGCCTGGCTGGGCTGAGGGCATAATCTGGTGCCAGAGACTTCTTAGTGATGCTCTCTCACACACACTCTAATCCAGTTACCTTCAGCATAAATAAGGACAGGTTGGGACAGGGGAGCAGGTCCTGTCTGCACCACAGATCAGGAGTTGCTGCTGCTGTTACCTGGTAGCTTCTTGAGCTGCAAGAAACTGCTTTGAGAGAGTTTTTAAGAATACTAGACACACGTAACAGCAATTTTTCTAAAATTTCATCCTTATAGCTTACACAAGCTAAAGAATACGCTTATATGAGTGTAAAAATATGCTTAGATAAGAATATGCTCAAAGAATATGCACCCAGTGGCCAGGAGCGCCCGCTGGCTGCGCACACCCTGCAGCACGAACAGGTCAAACTTCATCAAGTGAGGGGCAATGAACAGCAGCTTCCAAGATTTACGTCCCCACAATTGGTTGCTGCCAATATCTGTACTTTGACATTAGAGAATTGCTGCTCCTTTCCCGCTGTATCTGCTACCAGAAGCAAGTTTTCTTCCGGCATGTGGCAGTTTCAAGTAAATGCAAAATGACAATAATGCGACTCACAATCTGCTTCCGCTTAAACAGTAACCGATAACTACTGTAATCTCCCACTGCAAACAAAATAGCGGTCGGCTAAAGTTTATCCCCGGGGGACACTCCCAGCCCCACAGATGGGAGGTTTGTGCTTGTCATTTTTAGAAGAGACCTTAAAAACCTCAGTTACAAACTCAACAGTCAGTAAATAAAGCTCAAAAATGAGCAAATGGAGTTTGAGGAGAATAACCCCAGAACTTGTCTGCTCGGCGTTTGCAGATTCCTTCCCATCTAAGGGAATTTTATCAGCATCAAATTCGAAAGAAAAAGTCTAGTTAACTTTAAGGTAACTTCCCTCTAGCGTTTCCAGCACTGTGAAATGCAGGTTCCCGCGCAAGGTGCTTGACACACAAAATGTGAACTCGGGTGCAGCGAATGAAGGTGCATTGCATCAGCACAGGCCGGGTTTCATCTGCTCTGCAAAGCGGACGCTGCCTGCAGAGCCTTGCCGGCTGCGGACACCACTTCCTCCTCTTCCCATTTCGTTTGCAAAATGTAATCAGAACGAGCAGATTAGATCTGCCACAAGGAACAGGAAAACGTTTACATAAGACACGCAGGGCGGCCCTAATTGCGGAATTGCTTTTACAGCTCAGGAGTACAGAACTCCGGGAAAAGCATAAACTTGCCCTCCATTTGACACAGGAATGTCACTTCCAAGTTCTTCTCCAAGCAGACCCAGTGTCCGTCGCCCTCAGAGCTGGGAAGACAGTTGCTCAGACACCGGCATTAAGGAATTGCGAGTCTTCCAGCCTCTTTTCCAGGGGCTTTGGCTACCCTGGGTCAACAAAAAGCCGAGCTTGGCAAAATGCTGGTTTTCCCTCCTGTTTCAAGCTGCTCCTCTGCTCAGCTCTGCCTGTTGCTTCTAGATCCCTGCTACACTGATTCCAAACATGGCCAAGTCTCATCCTTCACAATATTTACTCCCACGTTAGTAATCCTGCTGACAGTTGGTTGGCTTGCTGTTAAAAAGGGAAGAAAACATCCCTCCGAAACCAGCTTTCTGTCACCCGTAAAGGCCCACAGTTGAAGAAAACTGAACACGTTCAGGCTTGCAGCTACACCATGTATTTGTACAGAAAAATAATTTGACAAAACAAGATTACAAAGTACGAACTGAGCCCTTTCCAGAACGTGAAAGTCCACGAGAAGTTGAGTCCATTTTGCAACGTTTCAGCAAATACAGTGAGGGTTACAATACCAGCCGAGGTGGTTTTTTAAATACTTTCTCAGAAAGCTTGGACCACATCCATGGTTCTCAGGTGCAACGCTCCCCTCCCATACACCCACTTGTTGGTTTGGTTCCAGCTTCAGGGCCCGGTGGGGCACAGTGCAAGGTCCATTCACAGGTAACAAGAGACACAGGGAGCAGGTACAAGGACATGTGGAAATACAGGATGTGCTCCAAACTCTCCCCAACTTTTTCCCCATCTCCCCAAAAGGTGCCGAGAAGGTAGCACAACATCTAGAAACATTGAGAGGTCCACAGAAAGCCGGGAGCCTTAGCAGGACACGTTCATAGTTGGTGGCTGAACGAAGAGGAAACAAGGGATCAGGAAGGAGCTCGCTGTTGGTCACTGGAATGTACGCACACGGGAGGATCACACTGTGCGTGTGGAGAACAACCAACACGTTCAGGCTCCACTCCTGAAAGGGAAAAGCTGCTTTTTTGAGAAGCGAAGGCACAAGATGTAAGCACTTCTTGGAAACAGCCTCTCAGAAGAGCCTCTTTCCCCACCAGCAGCTCATCATCTTTCAAGAAGGGAGCCCAGGTGACTACTCAGGTCACCTCGGCTCCGAGTACTCAACCATTTACTGAGTATCTGAAAATCTTCAACTCTTCCTGGTCCCTGGCCTCCATCCAAGCGCTCTCCCTTTTCTGTGTGTGCTTCAAAGCAGATCAAACACTCTGTAGCCCTTGCAAGTGAACTTCTACTGGGGATTCCTTGCCCATCAGATGAGCGTGGCCTTCACCTGAGGCCACGTGCTGCAGACCACCCGTTGGGCTGGAGATGCCCAGGCCAAGGGCAGCTCCAGCCGCTACAGAGCTCTCCAAAGGCCGTAACTTTGAAGTGCTTGGCTTTTACTTTATTTATTTTCCTAAGAAAAACATGACTAACAGTGTACAAAATGGGAGACTAGTGCAATATGCAGCATTGATTGTTTATTCAATAAATATTTAACCCAATTAGCGCCAAGGCAAACAGTGCAGAAACTGTCACTTGAAGATCTACAAATGTTTAACTTCTGTTTTTAAAAAAATAAAGTCAGTTGCTACTATATTTCCATACAGTTCTTTCAAAGAGGTTTTTCTCCTTCCAAATCGACTGCTACCATTATAGACACACAGCACTTGTGGATTTAACAACTCTTCACATGTCTAGGAAACACAACACTTCTGCATTCAACTACTTATTAAACGTAAAACAAAGAATGGACTTTTTCTGCACTGGCTGTTAGGCCTTAGATGCATCTTTCTTGGTCCTGGGTATATGTTTTGAGTGAAGTAACTTGCATCCCACCTTTATCCTGAGGTCAGCTGTGTAAAAAGGAAAGCCAATTCCATGGGGATATTTATGTGCAGGCTGTTTGCTCAGAACTGGAGGTCATTTTGAAATGAGCCAACAAAAAAACCTGACCAAAAAAAACCAAAAACCTGTGATTAATGCTTAAAAAGAAAGAAAAAGTTAGTGTTTCATTTGGGAAATAATTCCAAACCCAGAAGCTATCACAGCAAAACGCTACGCTGCCCTACTGCAGTTTCAGCACACATTTGCCAAATTGCTAGGTGAAACGTGTAGCTATTCCATAAGGAAACGGTGTCCGTATCCCTGGGAAAGCCCCGGCAGGCTCCTCAGGGCGGGATCCCCACGGGAGCCCGCAGGAACCTGCGGAGCCTTTGGGGACAGGGGACACACAGAGAGGGTCCCAGTCGCCCAGGCGGTGACTCAAAGATCAGATCTTTCCACAATCCCGTTTTGGGCAGAGCGGTTGTTTCCAATAGCACCAAGGGGCTCTCGGATCGATGCAATTCTGGGTTTGGTTCCTCCTGAACCTGCACAACTGCTGCAAGGCACTGCTTGGTGTCGGAAGTCATAAATAAGGGCAGAACAAGACAATTCCCAAGGTCTGTGACATTTAGGTTTGTAGTTAGTTTCGATTTATCACTGTGTAGCACGGTCAGCAAAAATATAACTTTATGGGATTCACAAAAATAGGACTGTTTCACACACACTTAGATTTTTCCTCCCGCATCCCAAAAACCCACAGGACATATCAACACGAAACAGAAGGAAGCATGGGTTGTTAAATTAAGAAAATACAATACATTTTCCAATCTTCCACAAACGTGTAACCTAGACATAAACTCAAGTATAAGAAGCTGGAAAATTATCTGATAACATTGGCAACAGTCTATCCCTGCAGAGGAGTGAAAAAATCTACTGTCTAGAGAATTTGTAGATCGAGGCACATCGTAGCTGAAGATATTCAGGCATATTTTATGGCTAGAACAGATATTGTTTTCCTGAGGAAGCTGACTACAGGCTCCCCCTAAAAGCAGCTCCATGGGGTTGGAAACACCGACTGCAACGCCCAGTGGGGGAGAAAAACCCAACACCTCCTGGTCCTCAATCGCTGCTGTCATCGTCGTCGTCGTCAGACGCGTCATTCAAGGGGCATTTGGGGCACTGGCTGTAGGAGTCCGAGCGGGCGGGCGGGCAGGCGGCCAGCTCCCCGCTCGACAGCAGCTCGAAGCAGAAGTCACAGATGCGCACGGGCTTGGAGCACTGGCTGGGCAGCAGGAACCTCTTCTCGGAGCAGGGCCCGCACACCACGAAGCCGCACTTGCGGCAGTGGTGGCGCCGGTTGACGGGGGTGAACTTGGCTTTCTGGCAGCGCATGCACACGGCGGCCTCCGAGTCCGGCACCCACACGGCCGCGTGGTCGTTGCTGGGGGTCTTGCCGCTCTTGGAGAGCAGGTCGGACACGCACTTGTTGATGTGGTTCATCCACTCGGACTTCTCCGTGGCGGTGGCCGCGTAGACCGCGAAGGACTTGGTGGGCGTCTTGATGAGCCACCCGTTGCGCAGGTCGCCCTCGTCCTGGATGGAGTCGATGGTGACGTTTTCCAGGGGAATTATGTGTTGCTTGTTGTATTTCTTCTTCTGGATGACAATGTTGCCATACACAAGAATGTCGTTGAACAGGAAGAACTGCCTCGCTTTGGGTTTCTTCCTACACAGCTTCGTTAAGACCCCCTCTCCGATGAGGACGCGCCCAGGAATGGTGAGGGGCTGCCCGGCGGCTCCGAAGCAGTTTTCCACGATGCTGATCCGCCTGGTGTTTGCTTCGCTGTTCGCCAGGCGATCCACCATCTTTCACCAGTATCCTAGGAGGAGAAAGGAAAAACCATCACTAGGACTGATTCAACGACAGCCTTCAACAAGGAAGGTGCCAACCTTCCTTGTTGCTCTTTAAAGGTGCTCTTTAAATATCCAACAGGACCTGCTGGCTCAGAGGCCCCAACTCGGGCTGGATTTAACCCAGAATTAACATCTCCGAGTCTTCAGCGAGCAGAAGGAACCCGTTCCAGGTGCTCCCTGCCGACAACCGTCGCTGTCCCGCGGCCGGCCTTGTGGGAGCGTTGGCAGCAACCCGGGAGGCTCCCCCGAGTTTTTAGGGATTTTTAGGGCTCACGTGCTCAGGGAGGACGGGAAGGGATCACCCGTCACCCTCCGGTTCCAAGGCTGCCAGGACAAACAAACCGAATAAGTGACGCTCGCCTGGCAGGCACCGTCCCCAGGCAGCTCCGGGGCTCTTTTTCCAGAGCACAAGCCCTAGATCCCAAACAAGATCCCCA
>JAUBOD010000030.1:4692493-4705686 GCA_032353885.1 Nothura maculosa
TACCTGGGTGTGACAGTTGAGTAAGGAGCAACACTTGATCATTCTCTTTATCACCTACAGAGCAGTAAAAGAAAAAAAAAAAAGCTTTTAAGATTGTTATTAAGATTTTAAGCTGTTATTAGAACATAAAAGAAAGAACAGCTTTTTTTTAATCCCTTTTTTTTTTTTTTTAAGGGACCAAGTAACTGCATCTACATTCTCATAACTAGTGAAAAAACAAACGAAGAAAGTCCCTTTTTTAAAAAAAAACTGGGCGGGTTGTTTTGCAGGGCTGAGAGGTGCTCTCAGGTGGTGAGGAGCACTGTGGGCGCTGCCGCCTCAGGCCAGGCTCTCCTCGCTGCCTCAGGCCGGGCTCTCCCCCTGCTCTTGCCTTAGGCCGGGCTGGTGCTCCCGCCTCAGGCCGGGCTGGGGCAGGGGGGCTGCCAGGCCCAGGCTCAGGGGCCCCCCAGGCTCCCTGCACCCTGCAGCCCAGCAGGACCCGGCCAGGGCCAGGCCTGGAGCGCTCCCTTTCCAGGGGGACACCAGCAGGTGAGGGCACAATGTGCCAGGGGATGACGACACCCTCCTGCCCTGGGCGTCAGCCATTTCCTATGGCCTCCTGCTCCGCAGAGAAGGGTCCAGGACACAGCTCATGGGCGCTCAGACCCCTCCGTTTATATTTAAATCCCATTTATATTTAAGTCCCATTAGGCAGCTATCTCACCTGGTCTGTGTACACATCTGGCGGTACCATTTTATTAAAGAAATCGGAGCACACAGCTCCTGCCTGCAGGTAGTAGTACAGGGCTGCTGAATACTGGTTTGTCGCTGCAGTGGAGAGAAACAAAGCAGAGGCTTGAGAATAAACCCAGCAGTTGGGTCCAGGATTCAGCTTAAGCGCGCGCAGAATTATTCAGATCACAGCTGAAGCATCTCTCAGTTGAAATTCTTTCTAAAATATGCAAGTCATTTTCCAAAGTACACACAGGTGACAGAGTCATACACAGCTAGACAACTGGGAAAATAAGTAACAGAGGTGAGGCTGTGACTTTTAAGAATTTGGTTAACAAAATCTTAGATTTTTCTGCCAAGATTTCACGAAGAAGGTGGGACATAAGCAGTGCTGCAAAAACCTCTAAGCCCCAATTAACCTGCTCAAGCTGGAGCTCTGCTCCACGCCTTGCACCGCTCCTGTTCGTCCTGGGGCTCTGAGCTCCACCAGAAGGGAGACACTAACTGCTCCGTGCTCTCCTTTTCAGCACCTCACACTGTCCCTTCCCTGCCTGCTCATAAGCAGAAGCAGAGAAATTGTCACTCAGGTTTGGTTTTGATTTGTATTTTCAAGTAGGTTTAGTTAACTTTGGCTGAAGAATATCTATGTCTACCAGCTAGCACCTTGGTATTCTGGAATGAAAACAAGTCACAGATCAGTGCATGGACATAAGAATGCAGAGCCCAACAGCTCCCTGATAGAGTCTGAGCAGTCTGACTGTTTCCATGGGCACTTAAGACCAGATCCACCCTATGCTACAAGTGCTAAAATGGTGGCACGTTCTGGCATTAGCTTCCCTTTTGGAGGTTGTTCCATCTTGGATATGTCAGTGACCTTGCATCAACTCTCCCATATCCAAGGACAGGGCTTTCATCACCACACTGTGCAGGCTCCTTCCCTGCTCCAAGAACCATACATGCTCCAAATGAATCTCTCCCTTTGAAGCCAGAATTTCTGCACTGGATCTCACTGCACAACACAGACAACCTCCCAGTTCCAGGTATGGATTTGGAAATGTGCATCTCCTCCTCAGAGACTAGAGCGCCCACAGGATGGCTGAGAGACAGCCCCAGGTCATTCCTGGAAAGTTTCCCTTGCCCTAAATGCCAGTCTGCAGGACCTGTGAGAAGCCCAGACTCTGGGCTTCAAACTCCTCCGTGAAAATTCACTTACTGTTCTACTACCTCCAAAGAAACCTTCTAAACTCCTACCCCACTTGGGCTCCTTGGCATGATGGTACTCACAGGACACACGAGGAGTGTTAGGAGCAGAAACAAATCCGAGGGAGAGACAAGGTGCCCCTGCAGAAATGCTAAAAGCAGATGCCTGTTTCACTCACCAAAATAAATGTCTGCCTGGATAATTAGCCAGAAGTGGTTGTTTGAGTTGATGGTCAGTGCGTAGCTGACTATCTCTTTTACTGTAATAGCCACAGCTTCAAAATCCACTGACTGAAGGCTAAAGGAAGGAAAAAAGAGAAATAATTTCTAAATGAGTTTTTAGAACAGTAGTTTGATTTTATACTTAAAAAACAATTTGCATTAAATGTGACACATGACTCTAGTAAGGATTTAATGTTGCATGCCTCCTGTTGAAATGTTCCAATATGGCTAAATACAGGAGGAGAAATGTATCATTGACAGCCTTGGGCCAGGGCAGGATTTTCCTGAGGCCGCCACCATTAAAGGGTCTCTCTCAAGGATCTCCACTCTCAGCTTCAACACGTAGGGACAGACACGATAAAGTGACACCCCTGATGAGAGCATCTGTGTGAACGGCCACAGGCTGCAAGCTCGAGGCAGGAAACCTGGGGCACTGGTATGGGAGGAAAGGCTGGCAGGAGCTCAGCACGCTGCGTGGGCAGCCCCGCTTCCAATGCACCAACCTTCCCACCTGCTGAGGAATTCTGGTAATAGATAGAGAAGCAGCGAGTTGTGCTCACAACAGGCAGGGAAGTCTGCTCCAGGAACCATAAAGCCATCAAAGCAGATCAATTAAGGCACATTAATGGTATTAAACTTTGCACTCACTCCCTATGCTCACAGGGACTTTGCACAGTCAGAGCCTAGGAAAGTTCTGGTCCCAGAGAGCCTGCCCCTAAGCTTAGCAAGTACAGAAATAATCACAAGTATTAATGCACACAGGACAATTCAATACCTTGTGCCACTTAATATTTTAATACTGAATAATATTTAATAACTTTTTTGGAGAGGTATATTGGAATAGCTGCTATATATTAACTAGTTTATATAGTTATATACAGCTCAATAAAACACACAAACCCTTCCACTTCTTGCATCTGCGCCTCCCTCAGAAAATCAAATTGGAGACAAAAGCCCATGCAATCAAACCGATCTGTCCCCAAAAGGAAAATGTGCCTGCGAGTCAGTGACAACCCTGCAGAGCAGGAAACCCTCTGAGGAGCTGCAACCAGATCACCTGCATCAACAAGGACTTTGTAAACGCTGCGAGCTGCTTATTCTCTTACTTGGGGATGGATGAGGGCCAGATGGCGATGTGCTCTGCTGTGATATCATTCACGATGTCTTCCTAAGAGATGAAACACAGGAGAAGAAGTTACCAAGGACCCAGTCGACACCCTCAGCCTTTCCAAGCACGCTGGTTATGGGACATACTAACCCGAACATTGTGGAGCTTGACAAACAAGGACAGTATCGTGGTTAGAACCAATGGCTCCTGCAAGGGAAAATAAAAGTTTCACGAAATAGTGTAAAACTTTACTTTCTTCCTTAAGCTTTAAAACTATGTAAGATATTTTCAATATTATTTCCTTTCTAAATAAGGCATTCTTCTGCTAGAAAGCCTACCACTGAGAAAATTTCTGTAAGAAATCCTTATTTTACATCTCCCTGAAAATGTGCCTGGAAAAAAAATAAACACATAAACTTTGCAGGTCTTTATTTTCCTTCCCATTGCTACTGTCTAACCTTAAACCTCTGCATGGTATATACCAAGCTATTCTATGCATTGACACAAACACACACACACTTTTTTCTCCTAAGTTCTGCATCTTTGTTATGAACCAACTAGTAGCTTCCTCCCTCCACAAGGGCTAACTTGCTAATATCCAAGGTATCCCTTCATGATAACTGAAATAAAGTTTCCTTAATAAACTGTATATTTAGCAAAATCTATGTTCTTGGTAATCCTAATATTAACAGAGCTCTGCTATCAAATGAAGGATGGTTTTAAATAAGCTTTTAAGCACTTCTCTATGACGAGTAACAAATTCAAAAGTACTTTAGCCACACAAAACATTCAGGTAGGTATAAGTTTTTCTGAAATTTAACAGAAGAATTCCAAAAGAAGAAATACACCAAAGGAGAGGTCTGGTTATGAGCATATTGTGAAGTTCACTGTAACTTACCCGCAGCTTTTTGATAAACGACAGCAATTCACTCCTAAATTAGAGACACAGACACGTGGGTAAGTCATGGCCACAGCAATGGACATGCACAGGCTCAACTCACTGGGAACGAGAGCAGGCAGCAAAGCACATTTTTCACCTGGCAAAGGGCCCTTTAGCACTAAGCTAACAAACACAGGCTATGTAAATGGAAACACTGCAGCAAACCTGAAAGGGAATGAAAGCCACTGCAGTGCCAGCCAAGCTTACAATGACAGGCTCAGGTTTACAGAAGAGGGTGCACTGGAGTCATTTATAATGTACATGTTGTTCCTTGCGATGCCAACGCAGAGACCAGCACCACGAACCACCCAGCCAGGCACAGCTTGTTTGGAGAAGGCTTCACTAGTTCTTTGCCCTAGTAAGAGCAGAGGCACTGCCTGCTGCTGTCTGAATGAGGGTCAGAAGAGGTTGAGCATCCCAGGGTGAACCCAGCCTGCTTCCCTCTCCCGGCAGCAGCATAAAACTGACACAAAGAAAGCCCCCATCCTCTCCCACCTACCCCAGAGCGGGGCAAAGCAGCCTCCCTGCTGATACGGATCAACAGATGAGCTCAGAGTGGCAGGAACAGTGCAGGGTCTCACCGGGCACCTCCTCCCTGTGGGCATGGGGTGCACATACCTGTACATAATGCCCAGCGTGGCCTCCCTGTGCTTTATCAGGCTGACTCTGCCGTCGTTGCCCCGTTTGTGCTGGCTGGACACGCTGCAGATCTGCACTACAACTTCCCAGAGATCCTTAGCTGTCCGTCGACTTTCTTTGGGACCTGGAAGCTCTTTGCACGTCGCTGCCAACAGCTGTCCCAGCTAGGCAATGCAAAAGAAGAAATATAGAAGCCAGAGCTTCTCTGAGCATTGACTAGAGCAAAGAATTATTGACACATGCTTTAAAACAGCTAAGCAAGCAGTTTTAAACATCAGAGTGAATTTTGCAACAGTGACACTGGGGGCTGGAAGGCAGGGATGAAATCACAGAGCACTTTCTCTGTACTAGTTTTTATTAAGAGTACTGCAGACTCCATAAAACAAGCTTTATTCTACTTACCCATACTACCTAAAACCTAGTTTCACACATACTAGATCCCTAGAGTACCCATAGCTTTCATCCAATAATTAATCTGAGTTAGAAGTAAAATTTCAGTTGCAAAGGCATCCTCTGGTATATGGAAAGAACACAGAGCTCAAGACAGAAATTGTGGAGCAGCTTCACAGGAAAGATCTACATTCTGCTTCAGCCTGATCTCTGGCTTGAAAACAAAAACAACACTGCTATAAAGTCATTTTGAAAGCAATTTAAAAGTATAATTTTCCCAAAGCTAAACACGATTATTGGGTTCAATAGTGAAACTACTGTAAGTCTTATATAGTTGGAATGTAAGTCTCATCAGAGAAGAAAGATGAGCAGACATGAAGCCTGAGGTCTCTGCACTTCTCTCACCTTCCACATCTAAAGGGAACTACCATCTGAGGAGGCTAAGTTACTGAGAAGGGGGTTACAGTGTGTTGAATGGCTTAGGGTTCACAATTTTTCTCACATTTATGCCTCACACTTAGGCAGGTAACAAGCACCAAAATGCAGTTTGCTTCAACTGTTCTTGCAGCTCAGGTGCCACCTTTTGCCAAGAGTCAAACATACTCAGTGCCTAGCCCTGCAATGTCCCTTGTTTACCTGAGTAACTTCACTCATCACCACAAAAAAAATGACAGTGAGAGGCAGAAGTAGATGCCCCACAAAGCTCAAATGGGAGTCAGTAACAATCCAACTGCTGATGCTTTAAGGCTGAGCACCCATTACCTTCACATAAGGGTTGGTCTGAACCAGAGGCAGCGGAACCTGCATCGTCAGGTACTCGTTTTCACGCCAGTTCAACAAGAAGGCAACACATTCCTCAGCTATGACTTGTCGAAGAGGAATATCTGGAAGAAGAGGGGTTTTTTTTTGACTTGTCAAAAATAGAATGGTATGAAAACAAGCAGATTCCCTCTAATTAGTCATATCTCCTACTGCAGAAAAATATGGTGCTTAGTCCTCTGAAAAAGCTTCACTTTTGTAAATTATGAGGAACAGCAGCTTCTTCCAAGTGCAACAGTACAACATTATTCCTGCAGTGCAAAACTGGGTGGACTTCATTAGCAAGGAGCATAAGGTAAAAAAGCAAAAGGAAAAAAACAGACAAAATGCAGACACTTTTTCTACTTAAGGTGTTTGAGCGTGGCACTTGGACTGTTCAGAAATACATGCTATCCTGATATTGCTCTTGTTGTTATAAGATTCTAAAAACTCACTGGAAACACTGTCATAAACTTCACTATTTTATTTCTAGTAGTAGATTCGGAATACAGAGTGATTGCTGTTTTATTACTTCTGAGCTTTGTGCTTCTGTGTCTCAGAAAGACAGCAAGTGTGTCCTTTCCTTACCAGGTACTCTCATTTCCAAGTAGCCTCGGACTCTGCTTATAAGGTCCGAGGGAGGACGTTCTCCAGAAACACCAGCTCCGGCCTCGTGAGTGTAAATGTCCAAGAGCAGCATTTCGTTCAGCATCACTTGGCGCAGTTTGGGAGAAAACTCAGTCACAAGCTCCAAGCAAGCAGCAAAAAGCTGCTTTGCGTGGACAAAATCCTGCCATAAAGAAGATGATAGGGAAAACATGCACCAAAGGTTCACAATGGTTTCGAAGGGAAAACGAAAACTGGCTTTGAAATGTTGTACAGTGCTACCCCAGTTGAACTCACCTTGGCACCAGCAGGGCTGGTCCCACCTAACATCCCACTCGTATCTTTCGTATTTGGGACTCAACAGTGAGGTTTGCAACTCCCTCATTCCAGATTTTTCAAACAAAATAAAACACTTAAGAAAAGTGTATGCCTTCACTAACCACATGTATATTATGGAGACAGTTTAGTTTTATCCTACAGTTGACTAGTCTGTACTTTAAGGCAAATTAAACAATATTCCAATAAATTCCATAAGTGAAACACTTATCCAAAAGAACAACAAACTATATCAGTCTCTCAAATCACAGCTAGGGTCAGATACAACGTGATTTATTCCATCCTAATCAAACTTCATATAAATAAATTTATACCCAGGTTCAACTCACTGAAGCCATGATCCACGTTTTACTAATGAAACTTTGTGAGACAGAAACACTAACCTGTTGTTACATTACATCACATTATTAACATGTTACTGCATTACCTAGTTACTAAGTTATTAGGTATTCTGCATCTGCCAACTCTGTGATTCCACACTTTGTGTTGTTGTATCTCTAAAGCCCAAACACACTGGCAGGTTCAGAAGATTTGCTCACCTTAATAGAACTGCAGTGTAATCCCTTTGCCATGAGGATGTAGACCAAATCCCTAGTCAGATTATCTTTAATTCCCAGAATAACATTGCCATAAACATTTGGTATTTCCCACTGTAAGAAAAATACATAATATCAAAAGAAAGTAGTTTGGGAATCCACATAACATGCATGGATTAGATGTATAAATTAAATCAAAAATGTCTACCTGCTCTAATTGATTCATACTTTGAACATGTAATAATTGGAAAATAAATCCTTACTCCACAAAAACAACAACAAGAACCCCACACTGTTCTCTGCTTCTGCTCCCAGCTATTAACAATAGAAATATCAAGGATAATGCAAAGTAGAAAATCTAAAGGAAAAGCTACAAAATGTATTTTCTGAGAAGTAAAGTTTGTGTAGCAGCTATTAATTTCTTTAAAAAGTTATATATTTTGTTATAACACTTTTCATGTGGAAAGTGGGGTTAGACAAGTATCCTCGTTTGGAGGAAAAAGAAGTCAAGTTCGTTAAAAACAAAATGAAAAAAGAACACTGAAAATCTGTGGAGAAAAAAATATTCACCACAGTGTGACAGCTGCCAGTCCTCAAAATACTGTATCTCCCGACCACACAAAACAAGTTACCTTATTTGAAATGGTCCAGAATTGGCGTTCTGAAGTCATCCCATGCAACTCAATTAAGATCTGGCGAATCCTCCAAGGATCTACTGACAATATGAGCTGATGTTCAAGCTGGCCAATGTTGACAGTAGCTGAAGCTAGAAGAAAAATAGGGAGACTTCTGGGACACTCCTTACATTACATTTTAAACATAAGGCACTAAAATGGCACACACACTGATGCTTTTACAGGACGTACACATCATTTGCAGCCCTCCAGCAACATCTCAGGGCAGCTTCTCAGCTCCTGGTTCCTGAGAACTGCTTCCTCTCAGAGCAGCAGCTCTGAGGGTTCCTTTATCACCTTCACTTGGGCACACACTCATCTCAACATCCTCACTACACTCAGCTGAGATATCAGCAACATTCTGAAGGAAAATTACCTTCTTAAGGAAGTATGATATTCGCTGACTCAATACAGGATGGGCTCTCTCTAAGTCTCTTCTGAAAAGGTAATTTTAGACATGAAAATAAATACTGTCTACATATAACTTAATGGAAATGGTGTAAAAATTACCTGGTATTTCATAAAAAGAAGTCACAGGCTTTGTACACAGGTTGATTCGAGGAGATCTCTTCCGCATCTGATCAATGAGCAGCTTCCGCTCATCATCTTTCAGTAGTTTTATGAACAGCTCGTGAGAGGAGATCATGAAGACAAGCTGAAGATCTTCCAAACCCAAGCACAAGTTTCTGAAAAAGATGACACATTAGGAAGGTGAAACAAAACAAAAATATCAGTCCATACTCTGCTATGAATGTTACCAAGTCCCACAAGTCATAAAGCAACTGGGCATAATCCCAAAGGTGGAAATAACAGAGCATCAAAAACAATTTAGGGAGATGCACAAAAGATGGGGCTTTCTTAGAGACGGTATACAAGAAAGGTTAAATGGAAAAAAGAAAGATAAGGCATTTTTTGACTAAATTTTTTCAGCCCAAGTACTCAAAACACTTACAATGTCGTACTACATTGTTTATGAACTATGAATTAATGATATCTTGCTCCCAGTACGTACTTGAGAAATGCTGCCATTTTTCTTTTCAAAGATTCCGAAGCACTTTCTAAGTCTATCGACCTTGAACAAACCTGGCAAAAGAAAGCAGTTAGAAAAAGCCCTTAGAAAACTTTAAAAATATTTCGTTACAGACAACATTATTCTCCAGTTTTCTGACTCACAGTTAGTTCATGCAGTAACCCCCTCTTCTCAAGGGGTAACAAAGTTATTTGACAAACACTGTAGCCATCACGGATGGATCAGAGTCTCTTTAACCACGTAGGAGAGACTGTTTCAAAGGACTAATCTTCCCTCACACACTCTCCACATTCCTTTTTCATATCCAACTGCCACAGTTAGTACTCAGCTTCATCAGACCTTAAGCTTTTATGTTATTTTCTTTTTAAATTTTAAGTGCAAAATCATAAGACTCTGCAGAATTAATAATTTCTTCTCAATTGCCACCTTACAGAATATTAATAAATTGTTTCTTGACAGACATGTTCAAGACCTAATGTGAGCAGTGAGTCTGAAATACAGGACACTTTTCACAGCTGATTCTTGACACATTCTTAAATGGGACAACTGCAGCTGACGGGCAAGGAAAAAGACTAAAATGAGGCAAAAGATGAAAATAACAGCACAACAGCAGTGAAAAGTTCAGCTTGGGCAATATCATTTCCTAAAGCTGCTCCTTTCAGTGAAGGTTAAGTCAGGGTCCGGACCACTGTGTGACACATTAGCTTTTACAACAGAGCTGGTAGAAGAAACCGGTCCTCTGGGACAGATTTTTTTTTCTTTTCTTTTCAGTGTCCTCTATCTTGAAGAATTTGTTCCTTGAAAACATTCAATAGTATCGATAGATAGTGAAATCAAGAATATCAGTAATTTCAAAACCTATTACTGAATAGTTTTGCAATAGTTTCCTCCTCAACAGGAAAGGGAACTATTAATAGAGATGCTAGACTAATTTCATAGCGTATCTGTATTAAGTGCAAAAAAAGAAAAGTATTTGAGAAACAGCCTTAGCAATGATTTTTTTTGTGCTTTAGAAGAGGGCATTACTTGCAAGAAGAGTGTAGCTACATGTATGTATGTGGGAGTAGGGGGGAATCCCACTGAAACCTGTGTCCCTCTCAGCCAGCAATCCCTTACCTCCAGGAGGAAATCGATTTTCTCCTTGGTGGGCTTCAGAAACATCTGGCAGAAGTGGATGTCAACCATTTGGCCCTGCATCACATCGCAGACTGTGTTGCACACACAGACTTGGAAACAAATTTCATCCAGAGCTTCATTCCTGCACAAATAGGAAACACAACATCAGAGAACCTGACAGACACAGCTGGTACCAAGACACAGCACCATGTGCCAAATCCCCAGACATATTTTGGGCCATGTGGATCTGTCCAAGACCATAACGTGCAAGAAAACAAAATTAGGAACTACCTAATTTTATCTAGGACCTCACTTTTTGGCTGAAAATTCCCCACCTGACCATAGCTAATGAGAATTGCTTTTCACCACCATGGTAAAGTTCCTGAAATAATGTCTCACCCTTGTTGAGCTTTTTGGAAGAGTTCTCTCAGCACCGACTGCCTGAACTCAATAGGTAAACTGAGGGTTTGATTATCTTCAAGGAATATCTTCACCAACTCCTACAACACAAACACAGGTGGAATATTCAGTGGGTAATTCAAAAGGTGCAGATAAAATCATTTGTTGCAGGTAAAAATCCTAAAACTGAGAGAAGCAGCTTGTATCAGTATATAATCTTACAAAGGCATTACAAACAACTACTCTATATAACTTTATGACAATATTTAACAACTTCAGAAATCACAGTATCAGAAGAAGTTCTTTTGCTAGGACTGAGCACGAGCCTTAGAGAATATAAACAACTGGCCTGTACATCTCAGCAGCACCATCCCCTGAAATGCAGAGAATTACAGCTTATCTCAAACTTTCATATACCAATTAGGAAAAACTATTTGAAATCCAAAATATTCTACTTGAAATCCAAAATATTTTGCTCTACTTTGCCTTTACTATATTCAAGAATATAACGTAACTAATACAGACAGGACTTTCCAAATGGGTATAAAAATGTAAACAGACATTTATATTACTTCAGTCCAAATCAGATCAGATCAACACTTGAAAATAAGGTTATTTCTTGGAAGCAGGCTACCTGATAGTTGCCAGATTTCATGCAGTTATGAATCTGGCTGTAAGGAGAGGCGGGCTGGGAGGAGTCCTCAGCAGAGGGGGTGAGCACCTCGCAGGCCTGGCAGTAGCCAGCGAGCCGCTTCTCGTCGATGCTGCAGTGCAGGAACGAGGAGCCGTGCTGAAAGGCAGGGTCAAGCAAACCTTAGTGGCTCAGATGTCATAAACACAAGCTTATTTCTAAGACACAAATAAAACCCCACAACTTGTCCCAGTAACATGATGCACCTGTGTGGTGTGCTCAGGTATCTTTAAAAAGCAGGTTTTTTACACAGGCGTTTTGGAGTTTAGACCATGTTGTGTCTGTTTAAACAAAGACCCAAGTCCTGCAACTTGATGAAAGAGAATGCAAGAGGCTGCATATTTTAATAATAAGTACAAAGACACTACTAAGAACTGCCTGTACAGCATTTCCCATTCCTGTCCATATTCCTCATAAAGGTAACACCATAAGGAACTACAAAGAACACGCTCGTCAGTGAGGCTGCTACTAACAGCGCAGAGGCTATTTCTGCCATTTCTGCATTTCTTGTACCAGTGCAATTTCCACAGCTGTAGGTTCATCAGAGAAGGCAGAACAAAGCAGAATTCACTGCAACTGATGAAGAGAAGTGTAATTTTAAACAGGCACAACACAGAATGTAACAAAACTTGCTGCCCAAACCCCATGAACTCATTTTAAAAGACACTCACAATATAAAAGTTCTCATGTTACTAAAGAAATAAACATTTTTTAAATAAATCAATTTTTTAAAAGTTGAATATACATTGTAATAAAACACTCAGTACCTTTGCAATCAACTCCTTCGTTCTGAAAAACTTTTCTTTAGCATTTTCATTAACAGCTGGATTTGTAGCACCTTGTTGAAAGTAGATTGCACCCAAATCATAGCACACCTGCAAGTGTCATTCATATACAACATCATATCTTTACATTTGTGGAATAACAGGCTTAGCACAACATTAAGCATTTTGCCTCAAACTTTACGCATGCTTTAAACTATTGCAAGTTTTAGCCAGTATGCTGCGATGTGCTACGTATTCCTCATATACTTCAGCAGACTCTTTTCAACTACAAGTAATCAGCCCTTGCCATACAGTGCTTTACTGCAAAGGAGCAGAGAAGTGAGGCACTATGAGGGGGAACTGAAAAGGTGTGAGCAACAGCATTTGCAGCGTCTAAACGAGTTTTAATATTTAAAGTGAAGTCAAAAACAACCTTACTATATTAAATACAGGTCACAAAAAGCAACAGATTAATACTGTAGTTTATCTCTAAATATTACTTGTTGCCTGTCTAAAGAAATAAGCAAAAAGCTTTAGTTCAGAAGGTGAAGTACCTGGCACTCTATCTCCTCTGCGCTGATTTTCAGTCCAGCTGTGGAGCTCTCTGTTTCTCCATTCACCATACCGGGCTCCATGGCTAATAAATCCAGAGTTCTTATAGTGTGGACATAAAGATCTTTGTTTAATTTAAGTGCTCCTTCTAGCACCAGGATGGAATCAGCAGCCTGCTCTTTCAACTATAATAGTTCAAATGCATTAAAAAAATTAAGCTGTTGGTTTCTAGTTTAGCTTTGGGTTTAAATTTACACTAAAAGCATCACAATAAAGTAAAAGGATGGTACGAATGTCCTGAACTGTGAAGCACCCATCTTGCTACTTTGTCGAATCTGCTCCTGTATTTCTTGTACAATGAAGAAACTGGCAACTCCCAGCTCAGTTTTGGCTACCCAGAGAAACAGGATCAGGTCCTTCCTTGCCATGAAGTGCTCTCTAACTTATGAATTTCAGCCAAATCAGACAGACAGGTTTCTGT
>JAUBOD010000030.1:4716716-4726767 GCA_032353885.1 Nothura maculosa
TCGTAGGGCAGATGTTCCAGGCCCCTGATCATCCTGGTAGCCCTGCGCTGGACTCTCTCCAGCAGCTCCACATCCCTGTGCCTGCGCGCACAGAGCAGCGGCTGCGGCCACGCGCACGGATACGGCCCGCTCCCCACCTCCCCCATGCACCCTGCCCAGCCACAACCAATAACCAGGAGGTCCTGAACATGCTGCGTGGCTGAGCTGCTTCATGTTCCCCTTATTCCACTTAGGCCAGGTTTATTTTAACTAAACTACGGAGCACTTGGTGCCCGGATTTAGCGGCAGGTCTGCAGCGCTGCTCCTCGAGGGCAGCTTGCTGGGCCAGTGCAGCCATTTAGCACAACTGTGCTATGAACCAGCACCCCTGCGTGACGTTAAGCTAGGTTTAAAAACACAAGCACAAAAGTGGGATTGAATGAGAAGGAACATAATGGAAAAGCTGCCTTCTGCTGAGCTACACAGTCCCGATGCCTGCACTGAAAAAAATGGAGGCAGAACGTGCCTTTATATCCCTACCCTCCTTCTAAAAAATATGGTGGCTGCTCCTGAAGCCTTTCCCAGTCAAAAAGAGAGTGCAGACCCCAGCATGACCTGGCATCATTAATTAAAGCCTGAAGTGCTACTTTATACAGAAAATATCGCATCTTCACTAGGACTAAGCACAATATCAACTAGAGAGTAGAGCAGTAGCTCTGAATTCCTCAGCGGAGGAGATGGCATTTCAGGCTCCACTGGAATTCCTGCTTGCAGTTTAGACTCTCCCCCACCCCTGAAGATTCCCCTTGTAGGTTTTAACGCCCTCATCACACCCCATACCTTGGAAATCACTCTCCGAGAGGTTGGGAAGGTGGTTTCCCAGCACGATGCTTGTCCACTCCATTTCCAGCCACCTGTTTGTGCCCAGGACAGCGGTGACTTCTTGGTCCCCCCCGCCATCGTTAACGCGCAGGGTGAACTCGCTGTCGTAGCGCTCCATGGTGAGCAGCACCCACTGGCCGTTGTTTATACGCACACTGCTCAACCTCAGGGAGTAGCTGTCGTCCTCCAAGCTGAAGTTCACACTGAAGGAACCCCCAACCACCTAAAAGAAGATGGGAGAGACTTTTACTCGCAAGAGAAATGAAGACCTGAATGTAGTGACAGTGGACTGACTAAGAAATGGAACACAAGCAGCGCTCATGCTTTACTGCAAGATAAAAGCTACAAGAACAAACTACAGGTCTAGGAATTACCAGCTTTCTTTCTTAGACAGAAGCCTTCAGGGAAGATGAGTTTTATTATGCGTTTCCTCCCTTTTTTATCTCTAAGTCTTCCTAGCTGACCCTCCAGTTATAGGTGGAATAATTAGTCTCTCCTTGGCTACTACAATGCACGTGGCTTTCAACAGCAACAGGAAACAGGCAGAAATTTTACAGGCAGAGACTGCAGCCGGGAAAATGCAAACTAGACCAAACACTCTTCCCCCTGTATCCCATGCACCCAGCGGCCCTTTGGGGAGCTGGAACGTGTCTCTTTGAGGAAGGGCTGTCTTGAATCAGATAATCACGCGTGTGTGTGTGTGTGTGTGCGGCGCGGGCGGCTCACCTGGAGGCGGAGGCGCGCGGCGGCGCGCGGCGCGGCCAGGCTCAGCAGGGTGCTGCGCGCCAGCCGCGTGCGCACCAGCAGCTGCACGCGGCTGCGGCGGGCGCGCGCGCGGCCGCTCGCCTCCCACTGCAGCCAGCTGTCCCTTCCGAAGGCCCATTCCGGCAGCGCTAGGCACAAAGCGGGAACACAGCGCGGGAATCAACACGGGTTAAGCACTCACCGGTTCCCCATGGCGGAAATGGCTATTAAGGAATTCCAGCATAATGAAATGCCACGGGAAGCACCCACCGCCTCCAAGAGGAAATTCTCCCCAAGGGCATTAAGAGAACAAAAATACAGGATTTGGGCACATATCAAGATTGGATAATGTCTCCAATATTCCGCCTGTCACGGGTGGCACATTCACCCAAGCACCCCGCCAATACCCAATAACCTTATTAATTAATTTATTTTTATTTATTTGGGTTTATTTATGTTCAATCTGAAACATATCCTCCTGTCAAGTATTTGGCTTTGATCTAAATATAAAAAGATTTAGAATCTAGTGTTGCCTTCAGTAGCCTGGTCTGTGGTTAAGAGCCTTTTCTCTCTAATGTGCACCTGTAATGCCCCTTTTCATCCAAATCACAAAACACAGGAGGATAATTCCCTTCCAACACTGCACAAAGCCCCAGGTTTTCCGGGTACAAGTGTTCATTACAGACTGTTACTGGCAACCCCATCGTTTGTACCTTGTATGTAGATGGAAGAGATTGACGGGGGCAGGTAAAGGTCCAATAACACTGCAATAATGGAGCAATTCAGCTCTGATCTTACGTGTACTTCCCAGCAGGGGCTGTGAGCCTGCGTGGAGAGCTGCTGAGCACCCTGCATTAGGGAGCCAGCTTCAAGCACATGCCCCTGTGCCCTGAACACGGCCCTGGGCTGCTGGGAGCCCTTCAAAGGTATTTATTAAATTTCTGGATTGCTAAAATTTTGCACTTTTTAACAATGCCTCTGAGGGGTTTCATTATCCACCCCTGCAAGTTTTTGTTCTCTGATGCATGTTTCCTGCTGATTTTGTGCAGGATAACACATTTGCTGGAACTAATGTGATATTATGTCCTTACATAAACCCATTACTGTGGTCTAAAGGCATTTCACAAGCTTGAGGTCACCCCAGGGACAGAGGGAAATGCAATTATTCTCATTTTATAGATGGAAAACTGGGCCTGGGGGAGTTGAGGGATGTATCCCCAGGGAGAACCAACCAGGATCTGCCATGTGCCAAGCTGGAATCTGGTCACTCTTACAATCACCACAGGCTGACAAATAGCACTATATCCATTAAATTTCTTTTTATGATCTGTGCAGCCAGAGCAAGAATACTAATGCAAAACGCTTCATCTTTCACTATTGAGAAATAAGACGATGTGGAAACAATACAAAACCACCCATCTGACCACTTGCTTCCTCCTCAAAGCCAAGCCAAGCAATCCAAATTCACCAGGAGCCAGAGGGATCCTTACATGGCTGCAGGTCTACATCACACTCAAGTGACACCGTTAAGCCATTTGCTCCCAGGTCCTGCAGTTTTGCAGCAGTCTGTTCAGGTGCCTGCTCCCACAGGCGATTCCCTCCTGGAACTTAGGGTACCTTTGTCACATGCTGGTCCAGCATATCCTGGGAGACAGTCGCAGTGGAAGGAATCCCAGGCAGCCTCGCACTTGCCGTGGGTGCCACAGGCGGCCGGCCCGGCTCTCTGGCACGTTGCATCCGTGAGGCTGCACCCTGGGGCGCTGTTCAGGGACTCTGCAGGGTGCTCCAGGTCATAGACCTGCAGGAGAAGCACCACGTGAGGCGCCCACCACCGGCACCAGCCGATGCCAGTGCCAATGCTCCTGGCAGCCCTACCTTACTGTCAACAACGACATTGCGGATGCAGCCAACAAAACCTTGGAAGCGCTGCTGGGAACTGGGGAAAGGCAAAGTCTTCTTAACTCCACCCAACTGCAGGGGCTGGTGACCACTGAAGATTCCAGCCATGCTGCAGGGAAGGCAGGGAAAGCAAGAGTATGTAAATATAAATATGACAAGTAAATATAAAATCTTGGCTGATTTTATTTCTTCTCATCTCCCCCTCCTTTGATTCTAAGCTCTGTTCAGTGTGTCCAGGTTGTGTTGTTCATGTTTTTTACCTTTGAGTTCCCATAGTCTCTTCAGAGGCTTCACAGGCAGCCAGATCCATTTGGGAGATCTTCTTACTGACTCCGCTGTTGTCTCTAACCGAGACATCTATGCAGTGGTCAAGAATCAGCTTCACTTTCTGGAGAAAGGCATTACTGAATTGCATCAGGAGACAGCAATACATTTAATTACATATTTTATTTCAATAAGCCGAAGGGGGGATAGTAGCTAGAAATTAAAAGGCAAGGAAGTTTAATAAAACACTATAATGTACTAATCTGAGAAGTTATTGCATGTGTCATATAACTAAGGGACCTACCAGGGAAGGCCAAGTCACTGACACAGTAAAAAGAGGATAAGATTTTCCTGGAGGTTGCTGCAGGTTCCCCATTCCAGATCCTGACATACCCTCAACCTGTCCCATGGGGTAGAAGGAGCAAACTAGCATACGCCTTCACCTGTACTGTATCAGCAAGAAATTCCCCTTATACAAAAGCGCATTTGTCTAAACTCACTCACTGTGCTAGAGCTTCCTGCTCAGAGCAATAAAGGGCATTTCACTCCATCAGCCTAGGAAAAAATGTGCATTTGCCTTTTAGGGCTATCTCAAGTCTGTGGTCTAATTGCTAGACAAAGTTATTAGACCAAAAGAGCAGGGTTCACTTTAGAGCTGGATGTGATTGCTCCAGGCCTTGTCGTGAAGCGCTGCCTCGAGATTAAGAGAAAGCCTCAACAGACAAACTTTAATTCACACTGCCGCAGCGGTGAGCGACTGGAGAGCTCCAAGGAAGCCAGCAAGGATTGTGAGGGCATCACTCAATCCATGAAACGGTGCTCCCGCAGGATTGTCCCTGCTTGCACTTGCCTTTCCGTCGTGTGTGATTTGGATGTGGTGCCAGCGGTGATCCGCAACGTTCACGTCAGGGCACAGCTGCAGGAGGAGCTCCCCAGCGCTGTGCTTCACCGTCAGCGACGGGACGCCCCCCGAGAGCTCTGCAAAGGAAAGACGCCAGGATGAGCATTCCCCACCGCAACCCAGGCACACTCCATGTCACAAATTCCAGTCTGAGGAGGTCTTTACAGAGGGGAAGAAATTCAAATTAATAAATGCAGCTTCGAGTACAGTGACAAGAAATAGCCTGGGAATCCTAGCAAATTATTCAACATTCTCCTTGTTTTTTGAGAATATCCTTCCAAATTATTTAAAAACTCTATTAACTGTAAGTAGAATTCCAACTCATACAAACACAAAGAAATGTTTTTCTTTAAGTTTTTAACCTAATGCAATGAAATCTTCCTTTTCTCCGGGCTGTCCTCGTGCCACTGAGCCTTGGTAGAGCAGCAGGCCATCAGGCACATCAGTGATGAACTCTAAGGAGATGCGGCTCTCAAAGCAAGGCTTCAGAGGAGGGAACCAGGCATAGCCATGGCCTCTGAAGCTGTGTTTTGTCTGCTGGCAATCTGGTCCATGGAAATTCGCAGGACATTTGCACCTGTAAAAAAAATAAATAAATTGAAAGTAATTTCCACCACCCAAGCAGAACTCACGAAGGGCCTTTCCCACAGCAGAGCTTCCCACTCCAACCACAGGAACCCAGGTTGCTTTGGCACTAGTATGAGCTAAACAAGCATTAGCAAAGCACCTCAGTTGCAAAATGTTCTCTAATGATTTCTTTATACACAAACAGCTTGGCTTTAGATCCAAATCACACTATGTCTATATATGAATAATTTCACGAATAAATAATCGAGCCTTTGTAGTACAGAAAGCACTTGGAAACTTCTGTTCTCTTTAGCTGAAGAAGAAACCAACATTTCGCTAGGCCTAGTTACCAGCTGGATTAAAAAGCCTTCATAATGTTGACAGGGAATCCAACAGAAGAGTGCAAGGAGGCAAAAGAAACCAGGCAAGACTGGCTTTGCCTACCCAGAAAAAAAATAAAGAGGGATGAGTGTCACTTACTGGCTCATTTCCTTTATACTAGGAAGAATTTATGTTCAGGGTGCAGTCTTTATTTGTTAACACTAGTGACTCAAAAATGAACAAAGAGTAAGCACAGCAGGACAACAACGAGCACTGCAAGAGGGAAACCAAAGGAGCAACAGAAATGGCAAAGGAAAGACAGAGGGAGAACAGCTGGGCACCTCTTTTTTGTTTCCCATAGTTTAACAGTATCTAATGAGAACACTAAGAGGAGTAGGTCAGGGAAAAAAAGATTATTGATAAAAATATGGAAAATGGAGCACGACACTCAAAGCTGAGGAAACGAGAGGTGGCAGAACACACTGCCAAGCATTACAGCATTGCCAGGGCAGCAGAACTTCCCTGGCTGGTTACATCTGAGCAGCAATTGGGACTCATTCAGACTTCTACCACAACAAGGACTTTCACAGCCTCAGTCCAAGTCCTCTCACCTCCTATAAGAGCTGCTAGACAGTTATTCCTGCCTTCCCATGTAGGGATATTTCTTTGAAGCAAACATGCAGTCTCCTTCTCTGGAGGTCTTCAGAACCCACTTGGACGCTTGCCCTGTGCCCTGTGCTCTGGGTGACCGTGTGCACGCAGGAGGGTTGGACTAGAGGATCTCCAGAGGTTCCCTTCCAACCTTAAGGATTTTGATTCTATGCTTAGGTCTTGCTTTCTAAAATGGTGCCAGGTTCACACTGAGCTACTACAACCCCATGTTGGTTTCATCTTCATGCTATTTTTGCTTACGAGGTGCCCTTTTTTAAGGAAAAAAATAAAGCAGGGCAAAGAACATGGGGAAGAGCTAAGCGGCACGTGCTCTGGGTGTCTCTGCTGGAGCAGGGGGTTGAACTAGATGATCTCTAGAGGTCCCTTCCAACCTCAACCACGCCGTGACACAATGAGATGTTGAATAACGTCCCTGTAGGCTGCAGGAACACAAGCAGGGCAAGACCAAAGGACGGGGTGCCGGCTGCCAGGCTCAGGGCTCTCCTGGGCACTAAGGCTCCTAGACACAACCCGCCTGGGGCCCCAGAGCGGCACCAGCTCCTCCCACCTGCCACCCTCACAGCAGCACCTTGAGCACCTCACCCGCCTGAGCACCTTCACCAACCTGTAGCCCAAATCGCTGTCCACGCAGGTGCCCCCGTTGAAACAGGGGCTGGGGCGGGCCGAGGCGCAGGAGGGCCGCGGCGCCTCGCGGGCCGCGCAGCCGCACAGGGCGCTGCTGGTGACTGCGGCCGAGAGCAGCGAGACGGCGCCCGCCGCCGTCACGGCCGCCGCCGCGGGGCCCGGCTCCGGCCTGCTCACGCAGCCCGAGCTCTGCGCGCACGCGGCCGCCGCGCACGCGTCGAGGCCGACCTGCGCGATGGCGACGTCCAGGGCGCTTTCCAGCTGTGGAGGACAGTGACTTGTGTTCGTCTGATTTTCTTCAGAGACACGAAACGCACAAATTACCAGTGGCAGCCGCGGTCTTCATTTATTCTCAAACCTTGTTGCTGCATCAACAGCACCTACCTCATGCTGAGCAGCCCAAGGCAGTTCAGCCTGGTTTCTGCTATGCCAAAAGCCCCGCTCTAAGTCAATTATAGTGTGGGTGAATATTTCAAGGACAAAAGTCTGGGGAAATTAGTCATAAGTGGAGTGAATAAATTACTTCCAGCTTTGGGAGATTATCTTTGTAGTATCTGGGTCTGTTTTTAATGTGGACTTTTGTCTTAAAGAGATTGGGGAAGAAAGGCAGGTATTGTACAATGTAGAAATACCTTTACTGGCAAGTCAGCTACTAATGCAGGCCGGATTGCAAACTTTACTGTATTCACATCTATGTGTCCCCATGCACACAGGTCAAACACAGCAAGTAGTTTAGCTATTGGCAGAACTTGGTTTTTTTTTCTCCTTCTTCTTCAGAAGGGGCAGGAATTTTACTTTAATTTTGCATTTCCAAGCTATTTTTCTATTGTGGAATGGTTATTTTACTAAATCATGAAGCTGGACTTTTGACTGAACCTAGATTTATGAGTTTCGCTTACAGAACATTTCTGTGTAGAAGAACATAAATCAAAACCTTAAGACAACATGTAGAAACACAACAGCCAAACACATCTTTTAAACTGTTTTTACAGTCAATAGAAAAAAAAATATGTTCACGTTCCTGAAAGTTAACTCAGTGTGTTATGGTGACTCAATATGCATTTATAGGCTGTTTTTTTTAAAAAACATTCATATTTGAAATTAATTAAAGTGCTAAGGAACTGTTTGACTTTACTCAATAGAGTTCATTTTTCTCACATACAACCCTTCTGACTCTAAACATGTATGTTAACCAGGCAACATATAGCTTGAACATATAGCTTAACCAGATGATGTGGTTTCATATGAATTAAATCCACTTACCCGTGCTCTGGATACTGCTACGTTGCCATTCAGTTTTTCTGCCTTATAGTAGGGTGGACCATAAACTGCAAACCAAACATCAATCCCTCGAGTTTGATTTGGGCTTTTTAATACACTGAAAATGTGAACATTTTCCGGGTGGGCTGATACAATTTCTGCAATGAGCTTCCTCATCTGGTGGTATTTACTGTCTTTTTCAGGGAACTGGGATATGAACTCCTCTGGAGTGATATCTGTAATAGAATTAGAAATCCTGACAAACACACAGATTGGAGGCTACAACTGTTATAGCAATAAAAGACAGGGGCACCACAAAACAAACTATTAACACTGCAGAAAAAGCACTCAACTGCAAATCCACCAGTGTTTTCATTTCTAGACTCTGAAATGTTCCCTGCTGGATTCTGCCACAAGATTTGTGTTCTAAAGCTTTTTGACAATTCTTTTGAATCAGAACCGTGTTTAAGAAGATTTTATTCCTCCACAAAGACTGAAGTAATTTGGTGAATTTCAGGTCAGTTGTTCAAACAAACCTTTTTTCTTTTTTTTAATATTAACTGTTGCTTTGTTGCAAAGCTGGTACAGAAATCTCATGCCTGTGACTTTTGCACCAAAGCAGCATTTTCTGTTGTCTTTTTCTTCCCTGGATGTGCATCCCTATAGAGCATCAGAAGACCATGCAAACAAAGATGCACTTTCAAGCCATTATGTAGAAAGCTATAATCTCTCATCCTAAGTTTAGCAGCACTAGACTTCTGAGTAACACAGAAATAATGCCGGAGGCAGATTTCAGCATTACAATTCTACACATACTAATCATATCGCTTACCTTTTATTCGTATAGATCCAGCATTATAAAGGGCATCAGCTTTGATTTCCTTCACTGTAACCTTTACAGTCGAGACTACATCTGGCCAGACGCCATCAATGACTCTAACTCTGATATTATAAACTCCTGGCGGGGTTCCTTCTTTAATAGTCAGCAATCCTGAGTTACCATCAAGGATAAAGTACCTGTAAGAGGAGTTAAGGCAAGGAAAAAGCTATGAAAGGTTAAGAATTGAGATGCAATATTGACCATGCATGTTTTTCTGACCCACTTTTTATTTTTGAGGGGAAAACATCAGATATAGCTGATATATTCCCTCACAAAGGGACAGCATTTGCAGTGGTGCTGCAGCAGAAAAGGCTCATCAGAAACCACAGGCCCGCTGAGCAGCAGGGAAGGGACAGAAGAGCTTGGCACACAGCATTTATTGTGCTACCACAGCCAGGAGGGTTTTGGAGAGCTGCAAACAAACTTACAATCAACAACTGCTTTTGCACACTTGTCTTTAAAAAAATAGTTTAAATATAATCTACATTTTTGTATGTGTATGGGGGGAAGGTTTTCTTCCCTTTCACCCAACTTTTTTTTCCCAAATACCTTGATGTTTTTCCTTCAAATTGGTAGATTTTGTGATCCCAGTCATCATCATCAGGGGCATGAACTTGGCCCAGTACAGTTGTGGGAAGGACACCTAGAGTAACACAGGGTAGAAGCGGCAGTCAGGACCTTCTCACGTTTCCACACGCAGGTGCCACGTACACAAATAGGCCACTCAAGTCTTATCCGTTTGCCTCGAGTCTAAAATGTCTAGAGAAGTATTTGGGATGATTCCCTGGCGGAGCTGTGCAATAGTTTATAAAGATCACACTCTGCCCTGCTTCATGGGTGCTTTCACTCTTGAATGGGAGGATGCCCAGAAAAAGCAGATAAGAAGGAAAACCTAGGCCATCGCTGAATAAATATGCTCAGACACCATGCCACAACTATTAATTTTCACTATTTTGGCTGCAGCATCCAAGTATAGGGCAGTTTAGAGAAGGACTAGGATCCAGGAGGGTAACAAATTCCAAACATTGACAGGATTGCAAAGGGGAAATGAAAATAGC
>JAUBOD010000030.1:4758746-4778834 GCA_032353885.1 Nothura maculosa
GGCAGCCGAGCGCCAGGGCTGCGCGGCCGCCAGCGGGGAATGTCGGGAACTTACAGGGTTCTTTCCCTGGATTCCTCCTCTGGAATGCCCTGCTTCCTGCCGCCGATGCACAAGTTCTGAAAATGGGCAAATTGTCCTGGAAAACAAGCCGTCCATGTGAGCAAACGCTGCAAGATTCACTGCCTTCCCTGGTCTGTTGTGTTCCCGCACACACCAAACACACGTGGTTTTACCTCAGGCACGTCAATGGGCGTTGCATTCGCAGCACTCGGATGGGTGACCCCTCACATATGTGAGCCTATGCACCCTTCACGTACTTGCTGATACAGTTTTAGTGATGTAAACTTAGCATTTGTTGCACAGAACAGACCAAAACCAGTGACAACTTGGTCCCCTTAGGTATTTGCTAGCACAATTGTGCTATTTCTGACATCCACCTGCAGAAATCCCATGCAATGACAACCCAGATATTACTGTGGATACAAATCCTGCCCAAAATTTAAAGAGATGGAAATAGAAACGGGGCCGCATTTGATTGCGATTACCAGCCCTGACGTTATGTTATTGAATCGGAGCCATGCCTGGCTGGAATATTGCTCTTACTGATGTCAGGCAGTTACATAAATGCTAAATGTAGGTTTTGAAACGATAGCAGTTATTTATAATGTGCTATTTAGAGTGTTTTTCATGGTAAAAAAAGGATCAAATAGTAGTATAGTGTTGAAAAAATAAAAGTATTGATTAAAAGACAGTCTTTTCAATGAAAAGTCACACTGAGTAATGCAACTTAGCCATACATATATCTTGTCAGTCCTTTACCAGCCCTTCTTGAGAAGCAGAAAGGTTTAGGACATGACTTTATATGGCCCCTCTGCTGAAGGGGTCTGTCCTAACTGCGTCCATGCAGCAGAAGGTCAGTTTTAACATATTTTTTAGCCCTTCTATACCAAGTCAATATAGGAGGAGTCACGGCTTGACAGAGTTAAAACTCTGAAACACGAGGAACAAAGTCTTCTAAAGCCGGTCACAGTTCCACAGGTGAACATATACATTGCTGTGCTAGAACATACAAAGTAGCTTAATATTCTATATTGCTTTACAGCGATATCCTCCATACTTGCATTTGAATTCCTCTCATTTCTTCGGTATTACAAAGATGCCTACCTCTTTGTGACCTAGGTCATCTAAAAGTATCTAGGACCCACAGTATATTAGTCTGAGTCCCAGCAAAGCTTGGAGGATCCAGGAAACTAGGTCCTAGAGACAAACTACCCACCCCTTCCAAAATTACCTACTTTCCCAAGCAGGCCAAAGGAAAACAGTTGGAAGGGCTGGTTAACACAGAACATTTAAGAACTAAAGATTTAAATATATATTATTTATGTGATCCTTTTTTTTCTTCTTCTCCGTCAGGAAGCATTTTATCAGGTATTCCTGTCATCTTCAGAAACTTTAGCTAAACAAATCTCCACGTTTTCACATTATGACCTGGTAAGTTATTGCAAAGCAGTCCGTCTTCAAAGATCTCACACCTCCTCCTAGCCTATACAAACAAGGCGGCTCCAATGTCACCACTAGCAATTATCTGTAAAAGTCCTGAAACTTAAGACAGATAATGCATTAGTGTTTAAATATATACGATGGTCATTAGGAAGAAAGTGACATTTTTATAATTTTACGTAAAGCATTTTATTCTGCTGCTCCTACCACTATCAGTCTCGGTAGGCAGGCCAAGTCAGCCTGACATATGGATTTATGCCCAGTGCTCAAGATGTTTAAGGGTATTGATATTCTGCCCCACTGGGACAGATACTTCAGACGCGCTGTACAGCATTGACTGAAAAGTGCAGATGCGAATCACACAACAGAGGCCACAAGCCGGTTGTTACAGCTGCAGAGCACAGAGGCTGTTATAACACAAATGTGTTTCTTCCTGAAAACGTGTCAGAGTTCCCAAAAGAAAGGGTAAAACAGTGGGCGTCCCAAACGATAAATACTTTTTTTGACTTGGCTTTTATTTTTATTTTTGCACAGAAAAAAAAAATCACAAGAGAAAAATATTTCCTGTGTTTACATTGTTTTGATAAAAATCTGTCCAAGACAACAATCAGGACATAAGGAGGTGAATTCCTCAGATTTGTTATTAAATATCTGCACATAAATATGTTCAAATGCCATATATGCTGCTCTTAAAAGTCACCAGTAACAAATAAAGCACTACCAGTAATACTTCTACATTACTGAAGTACAAAGATTGAAACTTTTCATAGGGCACGAAGCACCCACCTCTTTTCCATGCAACAGACAGATAACCTCAAACATATTTTGCTCACTTGAAAGGCAAATTACATACATGTAAGTGCACTGCAGTCTGAATTACTGCTGGATCTAATAAACACATTTAAACATCTAGTTGAGGTACCAAATTGAGAAAAGTTTTAGGCAGAGCTAGCCTTGGGTTTGGCATAGGCAGGCATTTTTAAAGAATGCAACAACTTAACGCTGATATTTTAACTGAACCAATAAAGTAGAAATGATTACTAACCAAACATGCACTGCATATTTTAGGACTTTTGCTTTTTTCCCCTAAATTTTATTTTTAAAAAACATACTAAAGACATGATTAAACAGAGTTAGGATGAGGTATTATTTCACATGAGATATTGCTTGCATTGGAATAAATTCAGGTTTTCCTTCACCTTTAACACCACCCTACTCCAGAGGGCATCTCCTGGTAGACCTAATTAACAATAGTCGTTAGCAAGTGTCACAAACCCCAGGGCCTGATTTTGTAGCTCTTACTCTTTGGTTCCATGGGAAAGCTAGTGAAGGGTCTAAGGAAACAAGGCGACCAGCACAAAATTGATGCCCCTTTGCCTTTCAGCCAACCAGGACAAATCGTTTGAGGAATTCTCATTGCCCATTGAACCTCGGTCCCTTCTTGAGAGATCTGTGCGTCTCCACAGAAAAGGAAATTGTGCTTAAAATCTGGTAGTTTTATAATAATACGAACAGAACGCCTTATGTTCTGAAATGAGTTTATTTAATTAGTCTCTACCTCCTCCTGGCAACAATATCAACTGCGTTCAAGAACGGGGTGCTTCAGGAAGGCAAAGGGCAGCTTGAAAAGACTGCAGCAAAGCTGCACTCATCAGCCTGCCCGTGACTTGCTAAAACTGGAATCCCCAACTCTACTGGGGACAGGTGAGGGCTTCAAAATACTCACTCTTACACAGCAATATTTTTTTGCATTTCTTAAGATCCAGCTTAACAGAAGCTGTAAGAGCGAAGGAGGAAATAAACCCGCACACAGCAGCAATACAAACTGCTGTGCAGGTTCTCCTTTTTCTCGATGACCTGCTGTCAATAAGAGGGCTGGCATACCTCCTAGCTGCACCTTTGTACTATATGAGCATCTTTGGAGGCAAAGGTATTAAGAAATAATTAGAACCCTAAAAATTAGAAGGATGAGGGTTTTTTTTAGAAATAAAATCTTCCACAAAAAGAAACACATCTTGAGTTTTTTTGTTTGTTTAATAAAAAGCTTGCAAGGCACATGTTTCAACTGAATTGCAACATATATAGCAAAATAGATCAAATTTTGCAAAATCTCCCCCCAACTCCTTCAGGAACTTAGACGTGTGACCTGTGTTGGAAGGCAAGCTCGGGTTGCACACAGACACCGGAGGTAATTGTGCCCCAAGTCCCGTCCTGCTGAGGGGTTCCAGGAAAGCAAATTCTCTTTTTCACAGAATGTGGAAACTGGAATGGGCAGTAGAACAGACGTTCTGTGAGTGGCGTTGTTACTACTGCATAACTGGATAAGTTCAAGTTTACAGTTTTCTTTGAGACAGATTCTCCCAGTCACTTATTTAAAAAACGCTGCCTGCTCCCTAGGACAAGAGCAGCTGTTGTGTCTCCCAGGTACAAGACCCTTTTATTTTTTAAGTTTTGCTTTGCTTGTTTTGTTACGTAAGGCTGTGCCAACGCTGCTGCAATACAATTGCCTCTAATACAAAAAGCAAGGTAAAAATCTTAACTGCTTCTCCTAAAGCAGAATCAATCGAAGTATCAAGAATACATCTTAAAAACTAGGACCGACCTAACAACAACAACTAGGTCACAGTTGCGATCAGGTTAAGCATGGTGTTTGATGCATCAGGAGGCCGGGGTGCTGGAGGACAGTTCTGTTGACGTGTGTGGATGGCCTTGCTGGCCTCCTTCCCGCCGTGTGGCTCTCCATAGTCACTGCAGCCGCGCTCTGCAGGGCACCGTGGAACACACGGGCAGGCTCGGCAGCTCCCGCTGCCCCTCGGCTCGGCACTCCTGCTGCCCCTCGGCGCGGCGCGGTGAGGCCTGCAGCCCCAAGCCAAGGGGCCTCCTCCACCCGGGGCGGCTGTAACGGCGACGGTCGCGGCCTGCGCCGCCTCAGGGCTGATAGCAAATGGTTTTCATGAAGGATTAACGTCAGGCGAGTGAACGGCTGACACACATGTGCGATTCCTCACAGTGGGTCAAACAAGCTTAAATTATACACGAAACTCTAAACTTACTGCAAGATATTAAATAAATCTACATCCATACAACCCCTATGGGGAAGGCTCCTGCTCGCCTGGGTAACACAGCAGCTTCTGTTGTCACACTGCAATAGAAGGGCCTCAAACAGTGCAGTGCAGTCAGACGCAAGCACCTGTACACAGGCCAGTAACCGCAGGCTGCCTTTGGACAAACACACACACTAACCTCAACACAGGGACTGTATTCCCAGGAAGAATACGCACTTCAATCCGCAACTCAGTTTTACTAAGTCTTCTCTCAATGATCACGGCCAGCACTTCTGATGAATTTATCTGAACAATGGTTTCAAACAAAATGGGTAGTTTAACATCTTGTCAAGACTCCTAGGCTTAAAAATATAAAGGAAAAATAGATTACAGACATGTTGACATTTACAAGAGTAAAGCTTTGTTGTTGTTGTTGATTTGAATCACTATAATAGTGATATTAAAAAAAAGAAACTTTCAGCACTACCTTTAGCATAAAGTAAACACGTGCATAGAGCAGTTAGGAACCACACATATCCACCGACATGTTGCGGTTTCTAGTAATTTCACAGAGCTATAACCTCTGAATTTGCACTTTACCAACAGCGCAGAACAGTTTTGCAGCTTTCATTCACAGACCAGCTTGGAGATGTTGATCACAAAGTCCACCCTCTTGTGCCAGACCCTTCATTAAAGACTCTGGGCTCTGCAGAGCTATTCCCACGTCACTGGGGGTCTGGTCCCGGGCCAGCATGACAAGAATCCCTACGTGCAGGTAACTCCTGTGAGGTCAATAATCTCTTCCAAAACTTCTGTTCTTATTTTCTGGCCAGTTACATACAGCTCTCTAGGCAAAGTTACTGTTACCTTTTGTTGGGTTTTCCATTCATGACTCCAGGATTAGGCCTGAAGTTAGAACAAGTACATCAGCTAGCAACAAAGCAATCAGGAGGAACACATAGGGGAACTAAATCAGTTGCAGGGACAAAGAGGATCATTACAAGAAAGAAAACAACTGTGGAGAGAATGCAAAGTACTTTCCAACTTGCTGAAAATCCAAGTGCAGTTATACAATCGATTTTAAAACGGCAATGAAATTTTTTACTGTTATGTCTTCATGGTGATTGTAGTGTTCAAGATCAAGTTATGACACTATGTAGATGTGACAACCACATAGTAAGCTGAGCAAAGTTAGTGTCAGCCGCCCCACTTCACACACACAGGGGCCACAGAAGGGCCCACGTCTCAGTAGCAAACCCAGGTGTCCTGCAACACTTGGCTGAACGCAAGCACTGCGCTATGCTGTGCTATACTGTGCTATACTGGCCCCTTCCTATGGCTGCTAAGACACACACGTGCATGTAGATACAGACGTTCAGGTAAGGGAGGAATCCTACAGACGTGTTCTTGCCACCTGAACATCTGATCGTGTCGAGTCCTGCAGCCAGGTCCAAGTGCTTTCACCAACGTGTCTCCGGCAACGCGGAGATCAGTGCCTTAATCAACTAGACTGTTGCTTTAATATATCTTCCTGATTTGATTTATACAAATACTACACTTAAGATGTATGCATATTTGATAGACATAATGTTTATAGTGGAAGACAGGAAGAATTAAACAAAAACCAACTAAAAACCCAAACACTTATTGAAAAGACTCTTCCTCAGGGTACCAATTGCTTTCTTGCTAGAAAGGAAAAGCTATGTGACTTTAAATGAGGTCTTTAACATAACGTTTCTGCATTTACTGAAGTCTACCCATATACAGTCTCTTTAAATGATTTAACATTCATGTTAGAAATCTCATTTATGTGAGGATTAAGATGATCTGTAAAGGGAAGCCAAATTCTGGAACATGGAAGACTGTCACACTTTGTAGAGACTGTAAAATTGTTATTTTTTCCTGTTCCCTTCAGGGTGGTATTTCTATCTGTTGATCTGTAGTTCACACAGTTCCAGTTTGGTAAATTGAAGTTGCCAGTACACTGCATGTGCCCATGTGTATCTGGAAAAATATTTTCCTTAGTCAAAAGGAACTTTTCCAACTGAATTCCACTCAATTATCTTCAGGAAGAATCCCGCATGTCCTCTTCTCATGACTGGAAGGATATCACAGTGTTGATCCTATACACAAAGTAGGATCTGTTCCAGTATACCCGAGTAAAATAATTCACATATGGAGAATAGTTCATTTTGATTTCATGACAAAATCGTCCGTGTTTTGAGTAGGCATAACTGTCTCCTTCCTCACAAACCACCTGTCAAAAAATAAGAAAATCTAATTAGAATAGGAAGAATAATTACCAATGTTATTCTCTACATTTCATTTACTTGTGTATTCTAGAGCTTTACAATTCAGACATTTAATTTCCATATTGTACAATTCCAATAGGCTGAAAATACATTTTCCTATAGTTTTTAAATCATGCCAAGGATGGTATACATGCTTTTAACAGAGAGGCAGAGAAATTAAGCAGGCAAACACCAACAACGGTAAGGAATTAATAGGAAAAACTACACAATAACTTCAGGGGCTAAGCTGGCCAGGAAAGCTGCCAGCCACACATAGGTTCCTGAAGAAACTAATGGCCATCCCCTAAAAATATATCACCCATATAACTATTCTACAAAATGAAAGCGACCAAATGAATTAAACGTTGGCATTGGAAATTCTTTTGAAAGGTGTATGATTAAAACAAAGTTGATAAGATACCTGACATAATTATTAGTGGCTTGCATTTTTCCCCAAGAATGGGATACAAGACTTTATACACACACACACACACACACACACACACACGCACATCAGATATATTCTTAATTCTCCCTACTAAAAACCAGCATTCAAACCAGGGATAAGCTCGATACAGATACAACAAGAAGCTGTTACATCAAACAGATGCTTGTATTTCTGCACTAGGCAAAATTCCTAAGTGAAGCTAGTTCAGGATTATGGAGCAGTAACTGGTGACGCTTTTCCTCTCCCGAACAGGGAAGGAGCAAGGACAGCGCAGACGAGGCCGCGCTCGCAGCCTCCCTGCCCTCGCGAAGGCTGGGCCGCAGCTGGAGGCCCGAGCAGGCGCGGGAGCCGCAGGCCCTTACCCTTACAACCCTTACGAACCCCTCACAACGCTCCCCTCAAGGGCAAGGGCGGCGCGGCAGGGCCTCCATGCCCACGGGTGCGGGTGAAACCCCCCAGCTCTGGTTTGTTCAGCCCGGCCCTCGGGCTGGGCTGCAGGGCCGAGCCAGCAGCCTGAGCGGGGCCCAACAGGCCCCACTGAGCTGAACCGCAGGCAGGTCCTAGCCAGGGCACAGGGCCGAGTAGGGCCTGGTTCATCCTCACCCCCTTTCCTGCCCAAGTTCAACATAGGAGATACTACCTTGCTAGGGGGGCAGAATAAGAATCTTATAAGAATCAGCTACAGCAGCTCTGCTAATAGGAAATAACATAAATTGGCTGCTATTTGGGTGTGAGTTCACACTTACTGTCTGGACAGATGCAAGACAAACAAGGTTACACATGGAAAAAAGGGTAGGCCAGGCAAGTTTCTTTTTTTATTTTTAAATTATACTTCACTTCTGAATACTTGAATTTGCATTTTGAAAGCACATCCTTGGGGCTGAGAGTAAGGAACGCTCTCTGAGGCAGGGCTTTACTGCTTCTGTAATAGACTTTTCAGGTATTATATATAGTTAAATGGCACTTAATGTCTGGAAGAGGATCAGCACTGCTAGATACTGAAGTACTAGGAAGGATTAGGACAATTAAAGAACAAAATGGCAAGTATGAATATGGGTGTATAAGGAAGTCACTACAAAACCTAATCATTTATCAATGTTTATATATTATATTTAGAAAATTAAAAGTCAGCACTAGGAGAATTTCTTTTTAAATGAATCTTTTATTCATTCAAATATTCAACAATTTCTATTTACTTACATGGCCGTTAGCAATATCCAATAGGTCTTTAACTCTACATCCTCTTACAGGTCCCACTTCATTGCAAATTGAATCTTCAATAACCAAAAAATTTGCTTTGTAAGATGTGAGTATCTTATAAATATCTTCTGCAGATCTCTTTGAATAGATCTGATAAATCTGTAGATTAGGAAAAACATTTAGGGAAAGGTAAAAAATAGTGGAAAATTTAATACTTTGAGTCAGGGAACTTACCTGTAATCACAAGTCACAGGTACACACCAGCCTATAAAGTGATGCTTATTTTTGAAATCTATTCAAGAGGTGAAGTAATGGAGAGCTGAATAGGAAGCATGTGTTTCTGCTGGTGGCAATATCTTATTTTACACTCCTTTTAAGGTGGCCTGAATATCTTCAGCCTGAGTATTTTGGTAACAGTGGAGGACAAATAATTTATTTGATACTTCCTCCTGTATTTACCCTCCAATGTCCTCCTTTCCTTTATTTTTTTTCCTCCCAGTTACATTTGGATGTGTTGCTAGAGATTCCTGTTTCCCTACTGCAGTTCGGGACCACTCAAACAGAGAGTGAGAACTAAGGCAGTTCTGATTTTGATTTCTTTGCTAGGCAGTCACTAGGCAGGTCCTTTCCAATTTGTAATTTTCTCTCCAGCAAAATATGCAGAATAGAAGTTGTTCAAAATCATTCAAAAAATAAGGCCTTCCTAAAATCCAATATCGCCACACTGCTCCATGAGGAATCTACTTGCTGGGTTTATAGATTAGGCATCACTGCTACCTTTCTTCACAAAATGTGGTGCTTCTCTCACCTTACACTGTCAACACTTCAGAGGAAAGACGGTGCTTGGAAGAACACTAAACACTAGGCTGTAGTGGGAGTTGCACCAAACAAATAATCTGCACTGCTGGCTGGTGTAGGGAGCAAAAAGAGCAAGGGAAACGTGTATTATGTGGAATATGACAAAATGGTCTTCTCTGGAACATGAATATTTAGAACACCCCCAATCATTTCAATCAGGCACTTCAGTTCTACCTGATGGAAGTTTACCAACCACTGATAACTGGATACTCACATTTTCATTTCTTTTTAGGAGATCATCATCATTATACGAAGGCAGGCTTGACACCATCCATCCAGTACAAAGCTTGATCACCCCCATTAACTGTGGGCTGCCTGCAAACACAGCAGCCACAGGAGCCTGTCTTCTGCAAAAGTCAACCAATACACACATGAGGACAGGCTGCGTTTTCCAAAATAATGGTTTTACTTTTAAAAACTTGTGTGAATCTTTTTAGAGCCAATAGCAAGAATTGGAGCTCACAAGAATATCACTGGGGGTCTAATGACAAGCGGCCTTAGTGCTGCCCTGTGAAGAGCCTCCTTGCCACAGCTGCAAAACCAAAACTCTTATTTTCATTAAAAACACAAATAGTTGCTATAAATACACATAGCCAAAATGCTCTTAAGCTGAGTGAAACTCAATGCAATTCACCATGACGTACGAGTGTAATATATGCAGACCAGCATAAAAGCCATTAAGTACTTGGCATTATTCCATTTGCTGCCTTGAAGAGCTACAGCAGTAACAAATAACATATATCACTATGACCAGAAAGAAGAAATTGGCTGGAACATGGTAATTACCAGCCTTTTATTTTCTGAAGATGAATAGTTTGACTTTAAAGACTCCATAAATATAGAAAATAATATTCTATTTAAAAAAAAAAAGCTGTTAAAGGCAAGTATGTGGACACAGAAGATCTAATCTTCACAAAAAGTGTAGCCCCTAGTGAAGTAGGTCAAAGTTAGACGGGCTATGGCCAGAATGGAGTGCTGAAATTTCTGGTGAGGAGAAAAGAATATATTGTGAAAACAACAAGGCTACGTGCTCAGGGTTTGCTACGTCCTGTGTAGCATCAGGTAGGAACATTTGCAGCTTCTTGGTCAGAAAGGGAGTCTGAATCACACGTGATATAATCCCTTTCTTGACTAAGGATCTAAAAATCTTTCTTTTAGATGGTGAATTTTATAAGATACAAGCAGCTCAGGCAATGGGGAAAAAAAAACCACTGGAACTTCAGTGTTTCCATCCCCTGCAGCCTTATGACCAAAGGATCCTCTAATCTAGTGAAAAGTTAGCATATGAAAACCAAGAGTTAGGGCATTCACCTTTGTTTCTGAGTATTATAACATTTAATTTCATTTGGAAATGACATCTGGTAACCACATTATATTTGACTTGCATATTTCAGCATCTTCTCTTGCCATCAATGATATATTCCTCTTCTATTCCATGGAAGTACTCGCAAACTTAAAACACATATTTCTTATCTCTCCCTAAGTCCCACTTAACAAAGGGAAATTCAGATTAATAGAGGTAGCTCCACAAAATGCTGAGACAAAAAAAATATCCTGACTTAACGAAGTAACAGAGAAATGGAGTACTTCACACTTACTTTATCCATGTCATCAGTTCTACTGTATCTGGATCATAGAATTCTTGTAGTTCCGAAAGCTCTGTCATTATCCTAGGGAAAAACTGAAGGACATACATACCTGGTTACTTACCACTGAAAATCCTTGGGATATCTTATAATATTAAAGCCCTAAATAATACAACATAAATAGACAGAGATTCATTTGAATTTTCTCCCCAAAGTAGCATTTTTGAGTATTTTGTGAATCCTTTTAGTTATTTGACAGTAGGTTCTGCGTGGTTATCTGCAGTCTTCTGCCCAGTCAATAACTGTTCCAAACAAGTTCTCATCTCTAATCTTACAATCATATGTGGCAACAACATTAATTGACTTTAACTGGCATAATACACCAGAAACAAAGTTCAGATAACCACTGCATATGCATACAGGTGAGGACACTGAAGGAAGAAGCTGACAAATCTTCTCTCATAGAGAAGGCAGAAGGAACTGCTGCCTTGAAGAGCTACAAGCAACTGCTGCCTTGAAGAGCTACAAGCAACTGCTGCCTTGAAGAGTCTCTCAAAAGACAGGCAGAAAGGAACTGCTGCTGCCACCCTAAGGAAAAGCAGCTTTGGGTACAAATGTGAGCCCAGAGGAAGCCCAGTTAGCTCAAGGTTATGCCAGAGTGCATCAGAGAGATGCAGAGCTGTGCATATGGCCTTTTACAGCCACAGACTAAGACCTTGCACAATCTGCAGGATGCAGCTGCTCCAGGGATGGCAGATTCCGTGCGCAGGGCTGCGCTGGAGGCCGCTGCTCCTCAGCACGGGGCAGCAAGGGCTGCATCTGTGAGGCACAGAGCCCTCTAGAGCCACCCCCCTCATCGCCCCGGGTAGCAGCAGCTCCCCCTGACCCACACCAGCTCTCTCTCTCACAACACATTTCTTAGCTCTTTGAGCAGCTGGAGGTTTTTCCCTCAGGAGATCATTGGCTCTGTCAGAAGTATGTACAGAGTCAGATAAGAGACATTTTGATTACCATATAAGACAGATGTTACAAAATCTGCTAGTAAAAGCAAGTTTTGATATCCTAACACTTTCCTTAAAAGCTATTTTATACTATTTTGTGATTGTACCAGGATAGTGCAAATTTACATGTTTTCCATATTTGAACAATTTAAAGAAAAACAGTTTCCAAGTGAAGCACCTTTTTTCTCTCCAGTCTGCCTGTGACAAGCAGTAAAGAACTAAATATTTATTCTGAGTAGGGAAGCACCTGGAGCCTTTCTTCTCTGCAACGTAGCATTTAAATACCTTGACATAGTGCTCTGCATGCAGCTTTTAACTTCAGTATAATCTGATGACATTTCCCAAGCAGATTACCAGCCTGTGTGTCTCCCATAATCTTACTTCCACCTAATCTCACTCTCTCTTTGAGAACAAGGTTGGAACAGCCTCTCCTTTAGCACTCTAGGTTTTATTTTGCAATATTTTCTCTTTTGAATCCCTTTATATATCCAAAGCATAAATGGAGATATTGTGATCTTCAACTATCAAATTCAAACACTTCTTAATTAGAATAAGCAATTATTTATAAATAAATTGTCTAATATCTCATACTGCTAGTTTTGATTTTTAAAAAATTGTAAGAGCATATAAGCTTTTATTTCCCCTTAGCACAATGTCTGTTCACCATTATGATTCATTTTGTGCCTACAGAGAAAACATAATCCAAAAAGCTATTTTTCTTACCTCTTTCCACAAGCTGAATCCGATTATTGTGGGAACTGCCATACTTAGGATGAGAGCCTGGAAAACAGGAGAAATGCGTTACGGATTGTTCCCCACTCCCCATTTTGGGGTGTTGATCAGTCCGATTCATGCAGAAGGCTCCATTTACACGGGACACCTTCGAGCACCAGTAGGTGGAACTGCAGCTCCCTGTCCGGCCGCGCTCCAGGGAGCCATCTCCACTTGGCAAAAGGGGGAATACAGCCCGTATGCTATGGGAAGCGTTTGATAAGGAGTGCACACAAGACCTGACCATAAGCTATGAAGGAAGTTACTGCATAAAAAACAAGTCTATATAGCAGAAACCATGCCCTGTATAAAGGAATACGTTTAGTACCTATAGAACACGCTGGTTTTGCCTAACTGGAAAAAAATCTGTCAATGTTTGTGACATACCAGTATTTTGTATTTCCATAGCAAGTGATCTATCAGAATCACTTGTGTTCATAGAAAACAGGCAGATCAGTAAACACAACAGACACACAGACAGGATCCTCACAGAGGAAAAACTGTAGGGTGAACATAACTTTATCACCAAACACTAGAGCAGATGTGAAAGAACATTATTAGGAATGAAAGACAGAACGTTATTAGGAACGAAAGATAGAGAGAAACAGGCTGCACGAGGTCCATTGCTCACAGAGTGCCTTGTTCTTCAGGCAGGTTATTCTCGGTGCTTAGGAGCTGTTGTGCAGCCCGTGACGAGCTGCCTCGCTGCAAGAGCCACTCACCAGCAATATGGGGTGCACGGCTTTCAGCCGAAGCCACTTGAAAAGAGTCATCCAAAGCTCTGGAGAGCACACACCGAATGCAGCAAGCATGCAAACGTATGGAGTCCACAGATACTTCATTCTGAAAAACATTGACGGACCTTGGTTGAGACTGCATGTCACAGTACTCAGGCTGCTTATAAAAACATTCAGATTCCTTCTCACATGTTAAATAAAGTCTGGGTGTGCAAAGCAGCCTGTGACCAGGCTTGATGGGGCTGGAGGGGAAAGCAAGGAAATCTCCAGCAGAGGAGCAGGCCACCTGATTATCAACTGCAAGAGGTAGGAACTAGATGCTGGGTCAAACACGACACCATCTTTCACTGGGTTCAAGGAAGGAGGAAAAAACCCTCCAGCCAGTTAGAAATACTGGCAGACTAGTCAAGTCACTTGGCTGTTCCAGTTTCCTAGCCAAGGAAAGATTAAAAATCCCAGCTACTCAGCCAAGCTGTATGGATACTCACTGCCCTGTAAGGGAGCTCCTGAAGAGAGGCAAGTATTTAATGAATTATGTGTTAGTGGTCTTGTCAGCCTCCTGAGCACAGACAGGCTGAGCTGCACAGCCAACGGGGCAGCCTGCTGCTGGGACAAGGCAAAGCAGGAGCACAGCTGCTGCCTCCAGGTCCATGTAGCTCAGTATTAGAACAGCAACGATTTCCAAACCTTAGTTCCTGGCTTTAATATACACAATACCTCTCAAGACTGCTTTAGCATGTCAAGAAAAACTGCAGCTTAAATACACATAGGGAGATGGACAGGAAATCTGTTCCAATTCAGCATTACTGGATATACACTGCTCACCAAAACCACTATTTAAGATTTCACTAGAGGGCTACAATATTCAGGGAATGGCAGTGAAATTCTGAACTTAGATATCATAAGGAAAATAATCAAAATTTACACCAACTAATTTCTCAAATTTGGGCTGCCTTGAACATGCTTTATAAAGAAAGGTGACAAAATTGAACACATTCCTCTGTATAATTTATAGTCAAAATTATCTTTGCTATATTCCCTACTAATACAATTGTATGCCAAATATATATATTAAAAAAAAGAAACTTGAACTACAGACATATTTCAAAGGAGAGAAGAGCGTATCGCGGCCAGTTAGGAACTCTCTGTGGCTTTCAAAAGAGATACATCAAAATCAGACTTACCCTTCCAAACACATCGCTAGAGAACCAAGTAAAATTGTGTGAATTACATGATAAACTATTTCTGGTCTCTCTCCAATTCGACCATCCTCAAGTTTAACTGTCTCTTTCAGTGGTTCACCACTGCAGTTGGAGAAAATGAGATATCACTTAATTCAGACATTATCTCAGGCAGAGATGCCAATAAAAATATTTTTATGACTATTAAGTCAGCAGTACGCTGAGGTCATTCTGTGTCACATCATACAATACTGATGCACTGCTTATTTGGTTTTCTCTTCTTCATCCATCATCTATTAGTAGCTGCTGTCCCTTGTTATAGACTGTAACCTCTCTGGAGCAATAGTTGTGAATTAATGCAAGGAGAATTCTACTTATTGCCATAAATTTGAGTACGTTGAGTACTTCAGCAAGAGAGAATCTAACTCAAGAGCATCCACACTCTGCAAACAGAGGAAACTGCACGTTTATTTAGCCATCCTAAGTTTCTTTACAGTACTAACTTGGTGGAGAACTATGGAATCCACATGACTGTATACACTTTTTATATATATAGACACATACACACACCCGCTATGCATATGTGTATAAATGTGCTGTGCTCTCCCTATATGCATAAAAAAGAAGAGAAATGCTAGAATTAATGCTTTCCTACATAGGATATTTGGGGCATAGGTTATGAGACATTGTATTCTACCATGAAATGAATTCAGGCTACACTTTTGTAGTAATCTTCCTCACAATAAACTGGAAAAAATAGTTGATATTATTAACTGCTGTAAGGTTAGAAAGTTCTTTGGAGAAGAAGGTGGTTTATTTTAAGCCTTTCTTACAAACCTGCTGGATGTACTGATGCCACTGCTCATCAAGTAGGAAATGGCTATTTCAAGCGCTACTAGCAATCCAGGAGCTTACTTCATTATTTTGAATGTACTTTCATGCATCCAACCTGACACAATTCTTCATTGATGACAGCACCATCTTCATCTATCAAAAGTCCATTCTCAAAAAACACCCATTGATTTTCACAGCAGACAAGTGGGGATTTTGCCCTCATTGCTGCAGAGTTGTATCACCTGGTACAGTCCGCCAGTAAGGGGCAATTTCACAGCCACCAGTTTCCAAGGTAAGTTAGGCTGAGATCTACACACTCTGGCCAGTCTGAGTCTGCAGACAGCTACACTGCCCCTTCTCTCAAGGGAACCCTGAACTACTGTGAAACCCAAAATAACTGAGGTGATTTTGCTGGTTAGCTCCATTTGGGGCAGCAAAGGGTGATGAACCTACCACAGTGAACAAGGAATTAAAAAGGGAGGGTAGCAGTAGGAATCTGAATTCCTTGCAAATCCATCCCGTTCATTCTTAGCAATAGAAAAACCAGCAAAAAAAAAAAAAAAAACAAAAAACAAAAGCAAAACCTCTTGCAATAATCAGGTGACTTTGCTGTCATGAGGGGAAAAGAGACAAGGCATCTCTTTTCCCCTTGTAATGGGAAGGGACATAAATATATAATGAAGTCATTATCTGGGGCTCTGTAGGTGTTGCACTTTTGGGAAAGAACCTATCAATTCTCCATCTGGACAATGGGGATGCTAAAAAGGATCCTAACTAATGGATCTTCTGCAGAAGCCTCACTTGGACCTTTTCATTTCCTAAGACATCCTGGCAGCTCAAAGATGCAACAAACTATGGAGGCCTCAGCTGGGAATAACGTGTCCATTCGCTTCATTCATGACCCTCTTACTTTTAACAATTTATTTTTCAGAATAAATAAGCTACTTACCACATTCGCCTAAAAATGACCTGAGTTACAGAAAAAAGGCAGATAATTAATACTAAAATATAGAAAGGCAACAGTGATGACTGAGTCAGCCGCAAAAAAAAGTCTTGGGAAGGCGCCTGAAGTGATTCTTGACAAAGGAGCCAATTCATTGTAAAATTCCTAGCAAGGCAAAAACAACCCATTAAAAACCAGTAACAGTATCCCATAGACGAGGAGGGAAAAGGAAAAAGTTAAGCACAGTTTAACCTGTTGATATTAAAACAGATTTTTTTCAAGATTCACATTTGACAATTGTTTCGAAGCAAGCTGACCAGGCTTTGCTGGTGCTTCTCAGAGGAACTGTCAAGGGTTTCTCTTTAAAAAAAAGTATGATCTGAAGAGATCAGACTACAACTCTTCTGCTGTATCCAAATGCCACCTCCTGCACAATGCCACTACGGGACCGCAAAGCACTTTGGTGTCACAGTGCATTAAGGCTTTGGGAAACAAAGGCAAGAAGCTCTGGGCCTGTCCCCACTGCAAAAGGGGAGATGGAGAAGGGAAAGTGCTCATCCAACATCCCCCATAAGCCTAAGGCACTGCCTAGAAAGGAATCCTTAATGCTGAAATTCTGATTCTGAAGCTGAACCCACTCAACCAATTCTTCTTTCTCGGTTAAACAGCAGAGAGCTTATGTGTTCTGCTAAGAGGTACTCTCAGTCTGTATTTTCCACTGGGGTTGGTACAGTATGTGATGCAGGGGGCAGGTTTTTGTTTGGCTTCTCTTTCCTGCTCCTTTTCTTTTTGAGCCATGACCCCCTAAATGAAGACCCGAGAACTGAATCCCTTTCAGTTAGACAGAAGCAGCTGAAGGATGAACAGCTGAGCGTGGCCAAACTGGCCATGAAGACAAATCTTCAGGTTCTGGTTACACAAACCATCACTTGGACAGTTACACAGTCTCCAGGGGCAGCTGCACTCAGTCTGTCTCAAGCACTGGCTTCACTGCAGAGTCCCACAGCTTGGAAAGCAGCAAGTCTCAGGGAAAAAAAATCCCCAAATACCTGGTATTTGGGCAGCCAGCAGCAGTCCTTTCAGATCATGTAAAACTTTTAAGAATGCACATGCATCAAATGGGGCGTCTTGCTTGACCTTGTCACAGTTGGGCTTCCAGAAGCTCTTGGCAGCTTCAGCTGTGCCACGTCCTTCTCCGCTCCCTTCCCTGCGGGGTGGTCTGTGAGGGAGACACAGCTTCCAGGCCAGGATTCCCGCTCCCACGCAGGGCTGAGCGCGGTGCCTGGGGTCCAGGAGGGGTCTCACTCCGTCCCAACACCGTGCTTGAACTTTTGTGGAAAACCACAGCCCTGGCATCTTCCTGGAGAGCAACCTTCAGGCTGTCACAGGTGCCAAATCCTTCTCTCAGAATCCCAAGAATCGACTCTGGCTTTTAAGACGCCCTTTGTGTGATGTTCCTCCAAAATGGAGTGGGTTTTGGAAGGAGTTATTTTTACAAGACAACTAAAAAGACTCCTCTTTTCAACATGTTACTGATAGTTGATAGACAAAGGGCTCTGATACTACTCAGAGCCCTTTCTTCTCCAATGTGTAAGAAGTTTGTGGTACCACCTTCCCGTTCTTACCTTGCTTTCAAGTTTTATTAGAAACATTAGGTAGTACACAGATCTTTGCACTTCAACATTAAAACAAATCTGAGACGCTTTTATGAAGATGCTTTATGAAGATGCTTATTTTCCTCTGCAGCAGAAACACTGAGGTGCTTCAGCACCTACAAATCCTGAGAGTCAGGGATGCCTCTGCATATGCATAATTTCTAATTAAAGCTTAAAACCAGAGGACAAATAAGAAGTCACCCTAATGTCTCTTTACTATTCTCATAAGCTACTGAAATTCTGCTCTTCTCTGGACACTTCAAAAGGTGTAAAAAAGTTTAAAAACTTACTTAGTTGTGTTTAAGCCAAGTTTAACTTCAAGGAATCTCAGCAAGTGCTCGTTTTCTTTATGAGGAACAAACATCTAAAAATTAAATTAGCAGAGAAAAAGATCTTATCAAGTGCTGGAAAAAAAGCCTTTATGCAGTTGCTTCATTCAGATTGCAAAATGGCACAAAATATTCGCCTGTTTGAGAGATTCTTTAAAATGAGTGAATTGGATTGGACTTCATTAAAGTATCAGAGCAGTATTGGAAAACTTCAATTACATAAATCCATCTTCAGATTTTCCTAGAGAATTCCACATCCTTCACAGCCAATTGATACTCCCCAATCAGCAGGCAAGTGGACAAGCTGCCAAAAGCCTACTGAGCAGTGGGAGAAGAAGGAGCATGAAAAATGGCACCGTCTTACCCTGACGCAAGCCAAGGAACATTGTGTTTGGCTCCACGAAGCAACAGGCCTGCAGCCTAGCGCAAGTTGGGAGCATTTGAGATCTTCACACAGTTAATTCTTCAAGCAGGCAAAAGGTCTACGCACTGTCTACATAATTTAGCTCACACACTTTTCAAGGTTAGGTTTTGTTTTCCTGGAGATACAGCACGGTTGGCCAATCTGAATGGCACAAGGAAAGAATCAGGTCGGAGCAGTCGCTCCTCGGCAACTGAGGGGGCACTTGGGGCTTTATTTTAAGTCAACAAATCGGAGTGAGGTGGGGACAAGCAGGAAAAGCTCAATGACTACGGAAGAGGTTAGGGCCAGAAAGAGGCAGTTGCTAATTGAAATGCAGGACCAGGCTAAAATCCCACTGTGCAACCTCATCTCCCGGCGATTCCCACACTAAATGAAGGTTTCTGTTCCCATGTCCTAATTGGCATTTAATTGAAAATTAACTTCCAGCCCAGGACAACTCACACCCGTTCCTTGCTACTAGCTCTTTACCATGCACAGAATATTGCTGTAATGTTCAGCAAAATTTGTAGAGGCCATCCAAGCTATAACAAAAATGCCATTTATAAAATAGTTGCAATGTGATTTACAGGGTATTTCTATACCATTCTTAAATCTCAAAGCACAGGGTTTTTTGTTTGTTTTTAAGAATTTTGGAGGAAAAAAACCACACACACCCCAACAAAAACCACACATCTGCTTGAGTTGTTAAAGATTTTTACAAAAATATGACACAAAATGACTCAAGCTTTAATCCTGCAGTTTTCTAAGAATTAAGCTATAAACTGTCAGAACAATCAGATAAGCAACACAGAACAATCAGATAAGTAAAACTGGCAAAGATTTTTCCAAGATTAACTGTAACCTAACATTTAAAATATGGCTTAATGAATATAATTCCTTCTACTGAGGAATCTTACCTTTAGTAAGAAGTTTAGTGTCACTGTTACTGTAAGTACCAAGTAAATGTACATTATTTTCAGCAATCTTGACATAAATGTACCTTTTCTCATATTCATCTGCAAAAACATTTTTAAAATTCCAAATTATTTGGAGCTCAGTTTAAACAACAAAAACTACACTTGGAGTTAGAGGAGAGCCTAGTTACCTGAAGGCATTTGGACAGCATTAAAGCTGCTACAAAACTTAGTAACGGTGACACCAGTAAGGCTGAATTTTCAAACTGCAGGAGGTATCCCAAAAAGAGAGAAAACAAGTAGATCTTGTATATTTCATGCACCTGTCAAGGAAAACAAAATAAAGTTACAGTGTATACACATTGCTTTCCACAATAGTAGGTAACTCTTTCC
>JAUBOD010000030.1:4798685-4811796 GCA_032353885.1 Nothura maculosa
CCTGTGCCCCGTGCTCTGGGTGTCCCTGCTGGAGCAGGGGGTTGGACTAGATGATCCCTAGAGGTCCCTTCCAGCCTCAGCCATCCCGTGATGCTGTGATCCTGTGATGAGGCTTTGGGGCCTCACTGGGGCGCAGGATTTGGTGGCTGCTTTGTTCAAGGGTCAGTCATTGCTGTCAAGGTGCCCCCAGGTCTCTGTGCAGGAGGAGGGAGGACGCTCAGGGCTGCTCAGGGCCCGGCAGCGTCGGCCTGTGCAGGTGCTGCTGAAGGTGAGTGCTAAACGTCGCCCTGCGGTGCTGCTTAAATCATCCACTAACATCTAAAACATCAAGAGCTGCTTTGTTATTGGAAAGAAGGAAAACAAGCACAATAACATCAAGGCTGTAAATTAAAAGCCCTCCACAGATGCGGCTGTCATGAGCAAAGTTATTAAGAGCATTAGGGTGCACATTATAAGTAATGGAAAACAAGCAACCAGGAAGGAGGCAGCCAGGAGCACTCGGGTTGACGGAGACTTGGCCGCTCAATTGCGCGAGTGCAAATGAATATCCTGTAAATGGATCCGCCATGATTTCCATGGATGAGGTTACAATCATGCTGTTTATAAGCAGCTGAGCCATAAGTGTTTGGAAACCAAACAGCCTCACCCCGGTTTACGATAACACGAAAACAAAATCCCAGCAGCGAAGCCTCCCCGCGCAGCCGTGTCCCCTCGGCAGCGGCCTGGCTGCGGCGCTGCCCTCCCAAAGCCACGGCAAGCCTGGCGCTCGCCTGGCTCTCCTGAGTAATGCAATAACTGAGCAGCTGCTTTAAGATGTTCGCCTGAGAGCCGTGTTCTGACCTGGCCCACTGCGAGCAGTTTTGAAACAGAATTTACAATTATAGCTGCCCTGACAATTTTATTGATGAATTTCTTCCCTTTTAGGCACACCCAGTGGCCCCTGTTTTCTCTGCAGAGATTCAGTATCTGCAGGGGCTTGGCAAGGGGCTGAGCAGATAACTTTGCATGTCACGGTTCAAATTTCTTCACTCCTTCTCACTTGCATCCATAGTTGATCTGTAAAGTGCAGCATTACTCTTGCATTGGCAGCAAAACGAAGCTCATTTAAAAACAGATATAATCAACAGCAGTGCTCTTTGGATTAAAATAAGTAAAGAGTAATTAAAATAGTGAGAGATTTAGAAGTAGTTCCATTACTGTCTTTAACTGGTCTGATTACACATATAAGATATGACTGGTCTGATTACACATATAAGATATGATATAAGATACTAGGGAAAAGTATTTATTTGCCAGACACTGCTCATTTTTTAATACTATTCAGATTATTTTACTCCCATGAGATTAATAGATATTCCAAGGTGCTCCAGCATCTTTGAGAGTGAATCACTTAACAGTGGGAATGCTCCATATGGAACTTCTATCTTCCCCCAGGTGCCATGAGAAATTTCGGATGAGTGGAAGAGCTGCAGAGTCACAGGTGGTGCAGGAGCCCAAAGCACAATTAGGCTGCAAAGACAAGTGCTCGGGAGCTCAGAAAAGCTGGGATTAAGGCAGGTTGCTCCACTGGGACCCGTTTCTCCAAGCCAGAGCAGTTACTGTGCAATCTCTGGCCACATGATACTCAGTGGTGCCTTCCCCCGGCTCTCAGGTGGGGGCGAGCGGGAGGCATGAGCATCTCCATGGGCAAGGGGCTGCCTTGGCCCCTTTCTTCTAGACTGTGACTATTGACCAGATTGGGCTGGTTTTCGTGCACCACTGTGAGTGTCCCTGGAAAGAGTGCGTCCCTGGAAAGCAGGAGCGCTGCCTGGCAGACTTCTGGCCACTGGACTTGCTCAAAGAAGAAATATCCAGTGTCTATTTTAACAGGGCAACATGCTACAGTTTCCCTCAGCCTCACAGCTGGACACAGCTGAGCTGCTCAGGACAAAACTTTCCACAATAATTCAGCAGGGCATAGAGAGATGGAATGAGAAATGTCAGCCCAGGCAGTTAATATCTGACAAGACTGGGAGGAAGAGCCCACCAAGGCTCTGTCGCGCACACTGGAGCCCTTCAGGACAGACGACGTGGGCTGCTCTCCTGTAGCACCCTGTGGGAAGCAATGATGTTCGTTTTTAAATCATTTAGGCCTTTAAATCTGGATGGGACTCATTGGTGAAGCATTGCATGCAGGGCTGGTAAGGCGAATTGTGTTGCAGTGCTTCAGATCAGTGCTTGCATCTCTATCCCGGTGGCAGATGCACGGGATACACTTGCTCTGTGGGCTCATGTCTCCTTCGGGTGCAAGTGGCCAGGGGGCCAGTGAAGAAGCTCCAGGGTCTCATGGACACCCATGGATTAGCACTTTCACGGTGCCAGGTAGGCACAGCCAGGCTGCTCCTCAATGGCTCAAAGAGGGTTGTAAACCATTAGGAAGTGACCCCAGCTGACATACTTCAGTATATCATGTTCCTTCATTCTCCTCACTTACAGCGTTTACAGCATCTCCCCATTATCATTTAGACTTTTACAGCTCTTAATGACCCTTTTATCAGGGCAGCAATAACTAATAAATCCACTTTGGCATTTATTGCCCCATCTCTAATACATAAAAGCCCCAATTTATAACATCTCATGAATGCTGCAGATTATTTCTCAAACCACTAGCGCTGTAAAACTTCAAACCCTACTACACAAAATAACAAGCGTGCTCTGATAAAGACCCTGCTGCTAAAGTCTGCTCAGCACTGGTCCCCAGTGACCGACCAGTCATGGCAGTGACTGGTGACTTGCCATGAAGCCCATGTCCTGCACATGGAGGCCAAGGCACCGCATCCTGGAGACCCTCCCTGTAGGCTGAGAGGAGACATCTTGGCTGGAGAACCTGTGGTGACATCACCTGCTCCTCTGTGTCCTCCTAGTGCTGCCGATGCTCCTGCTGGGAATGAGGGCAAGGAGATGAAGAGGCTGCAACATAGCAAACCCCTAGTCGCCATCTCTTACAGCAAAAGCTCATCTCATGGGTATCCGGGTTTTATGGGATGCTCTCATCTGTAGTCGTGATCTCTTACAGCAAAAGCTTGTCCCATGGGTATCTGGATTTATAGGATGCTCTCATCCATAGTGGTGGGAGGGTGAACCGCCCGGTGCAGGCAGCAGGAGCTCTGTGAGGACCAACACAGATCGTGTCCAGCTCTCATAGGCCATGTGAGGGGAGTCTGTGCCCCTGGCTTCCTCCCTTCAGGGTCAGCCAGCTTGAACTGCTGTCTAGGCTGCTCTAAATCACACAGAGAAGCAGGAGGGTCCAGGAGGTCTTCACTCGTCCAGAGCAGGTGCCAAGAGAGACATCCCCGTGGCCTGTTCTCCTGGGCTGCCCTCTCCCCTTTGCTCCAGGTGGAGCTGCTCCCTGGCGGACAACAGCCACCCAGAGAGCTCACCTTAGATGTCACCCACCTCTAGGCCGTACTTTGGTGTGAGGAAAACATGAGTTTAAAGTCACTTCCCTGTTATTACAGGTGATGATCGGACTCCGCAGACACTTTGTTTGCTCATTGTTGTTATTTTTGCCCAGCACGAAGTAATGCCCTGTACTCTGCTTAATGAATTACTATTAATGTCACTTGCAACTGCTTTTTTGGCTGTATTTTTACCCATGAGCAAAACAGATAGCTGCTCTAGGACGCTGACAGAAACAGGAGGAGCAGCATCTCGGATACTCCCTTGCTGAAGTTCCCCCACACATTTCCAAACACGTACACAACAAACCCTCCTCACGGAGCCATTTCAGACTGCAGCCTTAACGACGGCAGCACGAGGATACTACGTGTTCCTGGCAGCGCTTCCCACTTTACTAACTCTATTTCTAGGTGCTAGACTTGGGTTTGATTCAAAGCCTGTTGATAGGAAGACTTGACGTCAGTGGCTTTTGGAGGGCCCATGGGTGTCTCTCCATGAGGAGCACGGACACCTGCACTGTGGTGAGGAGGGAAGGTGGGCCCTCACCCACGCTAGCTTGGGCACGAAGCCTCGTGAAGGCAGCACTGTCCCTCACACCCCAAAGCAGCCCCACATCTCTGTGAAGCTGAAGGCATTTGGGCAGTGGGTCTGTGTGGGAAGGAGCAGACGGTCGAGCGCACGCTGCTCCCCGTGGCCCTGCTGCCCGGCCCCTGCTCTTGCCCAGGGCTTCACCAGACCCTTTCTCTGCTTGCTTGTTTTTCTGATGGCTCCAGCTGCCTCTCTTCTCCTCTGTAGAACCATCAACCCAAGAGCTCCCCGAAGAACTTTTCATTAATGTAATTTATTAGTTAAATCGCTCCTCTGACCTACTTCCCGCTCGGCTAGCACATCTCCCCGGCCACTCAGGGTAATTGCTGCAACACCCGAACTCTGCTGCCGGGGTTTAAGTGCCCTGACATATATCACTGAGTCACAGGATATTAAGAGAAAGGTGAGAGGATTATTGGCGTGCTGCCACCGGGAGCAGATTGGATTTCTTGCCCAACCACTGAGACATGCGGTTGTGCAAAGAGGGCTCATGACGGTGGGTTTAGCCCTTCCTCAGAGCTCCTGAATGGGCTACTTGCTCAGACGAGACTTTTCCCTAGGGATTGGTGACTGCGTCCTGTGAAGCTGTGGCCAGGTGAGGAGCCCTCCTTGTCCACCTGGTCCCTCTTGTTATGGACCCCCTTGCATGAGGCTTTGCAGGATGAGCTTCTCCAACAGCCAGAGATACCCGCTCTGCTTGGGAGCCCTGGGAATGCTCTTTTGCTATCCAGGTGTGCCAGCCCTTGTAAGAGCCTGTTTGTGGGGCCTGCTCTCCCTGCCAGAGGGCATGGGCTGGGATCTCTCCCATTAGCAGTACCTCAGTGCTCCCCTTGGAGTCTCCTGTTTCTGATTTTAAGGATACGTGAAACTCTGGACTACAGAGTTCATTGATAATTTTTGTGGCCCGATACTCTGATGCTTTGTAATTTAGAATTTAGAGTATCAGGTAAATAAATAATAAATAAATAAATACATGAATTCAGAGTATTAATGTTTTGTAATTTAGAATTTAAGGAGCACAAAACACAACCACTGCTTTGCCAGGAGACCCATTCTGCCTCCTTGCTGCAGAGGACAGTGCTGTCACCAGCGCTCATTGTGACCCCTGCAATTGGCTCCCACCTTTTTGGAGCTCCTCCTTCCCTCCCCTCATCCTCCCATGCCCCCCACAGGGGTAAGTGCAGAAACCAGAAACCATGGAAACCAAAAGTATTCCAATTTATTTCCAATTAAAGAAATAAAAACATGCAAAATCCCTTCAGTGGTTATATCGGGCTACTTGGTCCAAATCTATTTCTCCATCCTCTTTGGAGAAGAGTGATTTTGAGCCTGGCTCCTCTCTGAGGGCAGCTCTGGGGCTGTGGGTGCCATTGCCCCTACTCTGTGACCATCCCAGCTGGAGCAGGGTGCTCATACAGCCCTGGCTCCCATCCACGGCCCTCAAAACCCCACTGGCATTGGCCTTATCCCAACGGCTCTTGGTGGGCTCCCTGCATTTTTTGGTACCGACTGTGAAAGCTTCAGAGAGCATCGCCCAGTGCTGCTCAGAGGCCAGCTCAGCAAAATAAAAAAATAAAAATAAAGAAAGAAACAACTGGTGGGTTTTTGCTGCTCTAAAGGAGAGTGAAAGATGAACTGTTTGACTTCTAGCCTGCTTCCAAAATAGAACGATAACTATAAGTTGCCTTCTTTAGGCTAAGAATGATGACAGTGGTAATAAATTTTGCAGATGGATGAATGTCAAGCCATGGTGGGGGGAAAAAAAAGCAAACCCTGGCAAGCAGCTATTTTTATAGGATAGTTTTGTGTTGAAATTTCTATAAGTTGGCAACAGAGCCGTCATGAGACCTTTTATACAGATAAGAACATGCCAAAATCTTCAGGAAACATCTTGTGCATTTAATTTCTTATTTACAGAAATAAGGAGAGGGAGAGAGAATGAAGACTCAAGGGAGCATTTGCAGACTTATAGTGCCTGCTCTACAAGAAATCAATGCCTTTTACTCTGCAGATGCAAATGGGACTTTCTCCAAACCTGCCACTTTGGATGTTCAAATCCAGTGTGGCTCCAAGTTAGGCTAGATTTGTCTATGACCTGGTGGGGAGATGTCACCAGGCAGGAAAGCAAAGTTCACAAACCTTAGGTGCAAGTCTGGGATATCTCACCATTCATTGGTCAATGAGCCTGCAGAGAGAAGACTGGCTCTCCAGTCTCTGCAAGCACAGTCATCTTGGAGATAAGAAGTCAAAGCTTGACCAGACTTGTTGCTCCTGCATCTGGCCTCTCTCTGTGCCTGCAGACAATGTCTATTCATGAGAAGCGTTGAGCCAAGCAGATGTCTAGTGCCTCCATGACGGCCATTCCAGGATTGGTCTTCGGGGAAGTGACTTCTCTATCAATGTTTCCTGTTTGTGTTTGATAGATGGGACGTGTCTGGACTTTCTTAGATTTCACTCTATGTTATGAAAGTGTTGCTGTGTGTGTGTATGCTTGTGTCCATCCCTGATACCTGCATGCAGAGGCATTACGAAGAAATCATTTCAGGTTTAACAGCACTCAATGTTGGATCATACATACAAAACTGTTCCATGTTTAAAAAGCTCTAGAACACTTGAAACTGTCCCAGGTGATTCTGGTAGCCAAGAAACGTCAAAATTTGGCTTATTTGAGGAGTTCTTCTGACAGAGGAGAGGAAAGGGTTAGCCACTCGGCAAGAGCAGAAACCTAAGAAGGGCACCTTATAACTGGCTCTGTGATTGGAACATTAGATAGTAACGTCTCAATATTAAACTATTGAACAACTACAGTTTCTAGATTAAATTGCCTTTAGTGTGTTTCCTTAACTGAGGTTTGTAACCAGAGGGACACCTGCTTCCCAAAGATCTTTTCTCAAAATTTGCAAAGATTTTTACCAATGGAATCATTTCATTCCAATTGATTATTGAGACCATGTTGATGCCTTTGTCTGATTTTGATTGTTTGGGGTTTGCTTGTTTATTTAAAGTTAATAACTTAGCCTCGGCAGTATCTTTTCCTTTTACTCTCTTTGTTTAAACTGAGTTCCTTTTAGTAAATAAGGGCCAGAAGGCGATCAGGAAAGGACTGGAATTGGCCATCTGAAAGCTTCATTGGCGCTTTCAAATTTGTCCCCAATTATTTCTGCAAAGATCCATAACAAATTCCACAATTTTTACACCCGTATGCAATTGCAAGCATCTCTTTGGTGTTTCTGGTGGAATCTGTTGCACATTTAAATGCTGAAGGAAGTTTTGAAGCATTTTTCTCATAATGTCCAAGTCTCCTCAGTACATCAGAGGTTGTTTGCTGAGGTCACATCTGGGCCTGAGCAACAGGCTGGTCCCCATTCAAGAGGACCCCATATACTCACCCAAGAGCATATGCCTTTTTTATGTGCCTTTTTTACATTCAAGGCATGGCTACACCGCCAGGGTCAAACTAAAACCCTGAGGCATCAGCCACTAAATAGCCCTGTGCTTGTTGCATTCTTGAGGAGCCTGATCCAGGAGATGAAAGAATGTGAGAGAGGGAAAAGCACAACAGAGGGAACAAAAGTTTAGGCAGGGCAGGAAGAAGGAAAATCATTATAGGGTGGGAAGAGGTCAGGGGCCCTGAGGGAGGGCCAAACTGTCTACAAAGGTCAGCAGTGACTGTCTAAAATGGTCAGCAACCTCTAACCACCACCATAAACCTTTCAGAGGGAAGGGGCATAGAGATGGGTGAGGAGGAAAGAGGAGGATGAGGCAAAGAGCACCAGGAGATGCTCAAGTGCTCCTCTGAGGAACCAGTGTGTGCTCTTGAGCTTGGTGCCTGGGGGTCTCACAAGCCACCTCCCCTCCTATGTGCTCCCCCAGGTGATGGGATGTGACTACATGATGGTGACAAGAGGTGCCCCCTGAACTGCAAAGGGAGCTGTTAAATAATGGGTGAAAAAGATAAAAAATAAAAGCAAATATTTTGCATGACATGCAGCTATAGACAACAAGTTTCTTATGTAAGACACCAGAATAGGACCCATTCTGATTCATTTCTTCTGTTCCCACGGCAGGAGGACTGACTCCTGAGACAACTTGAATTCTGGTCTTCACAATGGATCTTTAGCTGAAGCTTCATAACTCTAGCAGAACAAAACCAAAAGACCATTTAATTTTGTGCCCTAGGGTTCAGCTGCTTCTGTTGGACTCATGTTTTAGGATAATGCTCATCCTCCAAAGTGTCTCCTCTTGTTTTCTTTAGAGTATCTGGGCCTCCATTTCCCTTACAATTAGCTAGTTCTCTTATAAGCTGTAGCTACTCATTCCTCAGGCCTGTGATGTGCTTGCAGCTGAATGCGACTACATTCACCAGCTGGATACATATGTCCATACATTAGCCTGCATGTAATCATTGGCTCAGTGCTTCTGCCTGTAGGAAAAGCCACACGGACCAGACATGGCTGTTTCCCATGCAGAGACCTCAACTGCATGTTTCTGAGGAGGAGGAATTCATCATCCCGATGGAAACTCCTGGAGCTGGAATGCATGAGAAACGATAACACATTGATTAGTGCTCTGAGTCAGCCACGGGCGCACCCTGGCCACGCCACCGACTGGCCTGTTGGCTCTCCCACATGTTTGTTCCCTCGCTTATCTGCCTGACTCATCCCAAACCCCAGTGATGCCCGAGATAGGGGCGCAGGCTGCACAGCACAGCCCCACGGCCCACCCGGCCTGCACCTTCTGCAGGCCTCACCCTGTCACTGGCACTGACGACAAAGCCACAAACTTCTCTTTGCCAAATCGGGAGATAAAAGAGCTGAAGGCATCAGGTGTGTAATGGGGAAAGGGGATCCTGGAGAGGAAAAGCGAGTTATGAGAACTCCTGGGAGAGGGAGATTTTTTTATTGTTTTTAAAGGGATGTTCCCCTTTCTTGCACTTCCTCTAAAAACCATTCATGTTGGCACTAGTCTCACATTTCACTTGTCCTTCACTTGCTCACAGTGAGTAAAACAGCACCTCTGCAGCAGCAAGGACATGTGGTACCACCTTTCAGACAAGTTATCATAGGATTCCATTAGTGTTGTTGTTGTTGTTTTCTTATGTTTTAATAATGCTCAATCTCAAGTGGCACCTAATCCTGAATAATGCCTAATCTGAGCAGTATCTAATCTCAAATGATGCCCAATCCCAAGAGGTTCCTAATTCTGTGTAACACCTAATCCAGAGTAACACCTAATCCCGAGTAACACTCAATCCCGAGTGGTCCCTAATGCTGAGCGGCGCCTAATTCTGAGTAACGCCTAATCCTGAGCGGCACCTAATCCCAAATCATGCCTTTCAGCCTTTACTTCCCGAGCTAAACCTGGCGTCTCGGCCTGGTGTCATCGCCTGCCCTCGCCTGGGTGAGTGTCAGGCTCCATCACCAAGGGCTGTTGCCTCCTGCTGCTGCTGCCAGGGGTGAATTCCAAGGAAGCAGCTCTGGCAGCGCTGCCTGGAGGGAGCCTCCCTGCCTGATGCTCCAGCAGGGCTGCAGCCCATGGGAAAGGTCCAACGGAATTCAGTGCAGAGCTCAAAGCTCCTGGAGAGAGACACACACTTTCAACTCCCAACCACCGCTCTTATGGTCAGTGACGTTCATTGAAGTCGAACCACCTGCAGGAGGAAAGCTGGGAGACTTCTAGTTTTCCTGCTTCCCTGGATTCATTTCCTGCCACAGGCTTTGCTGCCTCCGGCAGAAGCAGACGCTACCTGGGTGCAGTTTCAGCTTCAGCTGCTCTTTGGGCACATGAGCCCAAACATTTGCAACTTCTAAAACCCAAGGGTTGCTCTGTGTCATTCCTGCTGCACTGAGCACAGGGGCTGGTGGAGGGCCCTGGATAGAACCACTGAAGGGGTTTTTCAGGCATATGGCCTAGACTCTTGAATTTGCCACCTTGCCAACTGCTCAAATCTTTTAAATTCCTCAAATATATCAGAAAGATCTTGATTTTCCACCATTTCTGTAGCTGAAGGGGCTCCCCTGGACAAGCCTTCAGGGACGCTATGCTTTATATTATGTATTTAAATAGGCAGTGATATCTCGTAGATCATTTGCTTTGCTCTGTTGCAAATGATGCAGTTTACATTGTGCAGTGCGTGTCGGGGAAATGTGTTGCAAGGAGCCCGGGACAGGCCCCTACATGTCACAGGCAGTGAGATACAATCACACCGCACCAGATTTGCTTCTCGTATCAGCAGCCACAATTCCTCAGTAGGGCTGGATTTGTTTGTGAAAGTCATAAATTTGCTCATTATTTCCAGTTATGGGGATGCCTGACCCAGAGCCAGGTGAGAGGGAGTTGTCAGCAGGGCTGCCAAACATCGGCCTCCGTCTTTATCCATAGTGAGGCTGAAAGAGAGTCACTTAGGTGGCTGCAGCCCACCTTGTTCCTCCTACCCGCTCAGCTGTGTTTGCAAGTTAACCACCTGCATCCAAACTATCCAACAGTCTGGATATACAAAAGTCCACAACCAGACTCAAATTCGCTTGCAAAAGACTTGATGATTTTTTAAGAAAAACACCAAGCTAAAACCCTGTATGGAGGGAAGTTCTCCATTTGGACACTCAAAACCCTGCTGTGGGCTGAACCCGGAGCAGCGCCGCGGCACTTCCAGAAGGAGCTTGACCAAAGCTCCTTGGGTGAGCGGAGCGCGGGGCGCCACAGGCTGCTGCCATCTGCCCTGCACCCCTGCTTGGCGGGAGGAACGGGGCCCTCGGGGGCTACAGGAGGGCTTTGCAAATAGAAGTTTCTATCTACACAGTACATTTCATCCCAAAGGGCCCTAAATCACACTGCCCAAACTGCACACAAACAACAGGCCTGAAACGCAGCCGAGTCTGGAATGGAGGGGGGCAGCCAGCTGGCATAGAGTAATGGGACAAAAATAAGAGAGGGGACTATTTTTGGCCAAGGACACCAGGGCAAACCCCTCTATTGCGAAAGTGCCTTCAAACCTTCGGAGAGCAGCTTTACCCTGAACAGTGATTGTGGGTAAATGGATCTTTTGTAGGCAATAGACTTGTTCCCGAGCACATCTGGGGAATTCACACTCCAAAATAAGTTTTTGATGTGTTTTAGTCCTGCTAACGCTGCACAGCTCCCTCACCCAAGATAGCACGTTTCTATCGCTGCTCCTTCCTCATCCGCGGCTGTAACTGCAGCCCGCATGGCTGAGGGTGGGAGACCCAGGAAAACCTCCCTGGCTTTCGCAGCCAGTCTCACCCTCCCTTGGCAAACCTGGAAGCAGAACACAGCTTTCCCTGGCCAATCTGCACGTTGCCTGGAACGGCAGGTTGCTGCAGCACCTGCCAAGGCAGCATCTCCGAGTGCCACCGGCTTCCTAACATGAGCGGGTGGACAGCGCCTCGAGAGCCCTGTCCAGGAGACTCCGGCAAGAGGCGGAGCGGGCAGCGTCCCGGCTGGAGCCCCGCAAACACTGCCCATGGCTGGGAGCAGGGCTGGATGGCAGGGCCTCCCACAGCCGTTACTGACATGCACGGCCTTCGTACAGACACCCCTTAGCTCAAAGCGGGGCTCAATTGCATTGCTGCCCCAGGCCTGGCTGATGGTGCCATCATCTCCCTTGCAGTCCAGGCAAGGGAGGGAGCGAGTGGCTGGCACGGAGGCTGCTCCTTCCAAGGAGCCATCCTGGCTGGCGCAATTGGGGGCTGCAGACGCCCTCCCTCCCTCATTCCTTCCCTCCCAGCCCCAGCGAGGGGCTCTGCGAGTGGGTCTGCCACCCGCCATGTGCCACCAGCTCCTGCGGCAGATGCTCCGGATCCCACCTCCCTCCCCGCCTCCCTATCCCACTCCCTGGTCACCACTCATCCTGATTGAGCTGCCAACCGCCCGCATGGAGCACACGCACGGCACCGTGAGCGACGTGAGCGGGTGCTGCACACCTTGCGTCCTCCTCGCACCCCGTGTCCTCCTTGCACGCTGTGTCCTCCTCACTCCCTGTGTCCTCCTCGCTCCCCGTGTCCCCCCGCGCAGGGCCGCGAGCTCCCTGGGCTCAGCTGTGCCCCAGCCCAAAGAAGGCAGCAGCCAAGCCAGGGAGTCCCCACTCACACAAATGATTTATGATGGCTGTTTTGCCATGTGAAACTCACAGGAGCGTCTCCTATCAATGAAAATATTAAAGTGATATTTCTCTATCAGCATAAACGTATAAAGTCCGAGCAGGACATACACTGCAGATGCTGTTAAAAAGACTTTGATATGGTTGGTTTTCCTGCTCTTAAAATTCATTGCAAAGCAGTCCTGAAGGCCCAGTGGACTTGGAGCAGGGATGCAAGGGAAGCGGATGAAATTTCAGATGCTGGAAGTGCTGGAGTTCAGGGCTGCCTTCTCATGGGATCCCAAATCCTGGCGCTGCTCCTCCAGCCCAGCAGAACATCTGTCAATGCCCTTGTCATGGCCTTGTGGCTCTCACTGGGTTTCCCCAGAGCTCTGCACCCGTGTGCGCCGCAGTGCTCTGCACGGAGACAGCTCCAGGATGGGGCTGGTGCCAGGACCGGCTCCTTGCTCCTGAGGAAGGGAAAACACAAAGGAGGAAATGATTGGTCACCTCATTCAAGCTCTTAGAAATGCGGAAACACTTAGGAATGGAGAGTGTTTATTTGGGAAGTGCAGAGGCTCAAAGGACCAAGGGGAAAGCAGGAGAACCCTCATCCTGATCAAAGAAGTGGTGAAAAGGTGGTTCCTGGAGGTGGAGTCACCTTTGATGTGAGCAGACTGGGGAGCCAGGGCACAGATTCCCGAGATTCCCAGGCAGGGAAAGCTGGTGTCACACACTGGCAGGTCTTCCCTGTGAGTCAAGAGCTCCCAGCCGTGTGCGCTGAACTCATCCTTAAACTTAACCTGTCCTTTAACTTAACCCCCTTGCATGAGCTCTATTTGCATGCCATCGTTATGTTTTCCAGATTAAAAAAAAAAGAAGAAAAAATGTTTTGCACTCATATTTGTCTTCATTTAAAGCTTAACTAATCTGAAATTCCTTGTTTTTTTCTTGCACTAAAATGATTCAGTTTATAGTCCAACACAGGAA
>JAUBOD010000030.1:4831522-4853988 GCA_032353885.1 Nothura maculosa
GGGCTGCCCTGGTGGCGCTGACAGCCCCGCGCTCCCCCTCTCCGTCCCCCTCCGCAAATCCCAGCCTCCGGATCCTAATGAGAACAGCGAACTTTACAAGTGTCCTTTGTAGTCCTGGAAAGCCTCGAGACATTCCTTTTAAGGGTTTTACTAGAATAACACTTCTCAATAAACTGGCAGCTGAAGTGAGGCTTAGAAAAGATGCTAATAAATTTCACAGTGACTGCCTGGGGTTTTGAGCTTCCTAAATTAGTTCTAAAATAGCTTTTGCTTTCTCCTTTGTGAGATGCTGGGAGATCTGTATAGGAAAAGCGTTGTAGTGAGCTAAGTGTTCTGCAGAGTGCGTGACGATTTGGTAAAAGGATTTTTGGCTCTTGTTTTGGATAACTTGCATAGCTCCCCAATGCGTCTTCGTTGCTTGTAATGTGAACATCCTAAGCTCATGCCAGTACCTTTAAAATAGCATCATATCTTCCTTATAAGTCTTTAAAATTAGCTTATTCAAAACAGAGCACATGTAGCTGCTGCTTAGGGAAAGACTAAATGGGGCTTATTTGGGTTGTGGAAGCCAAGTCTTGGATCTATTGAGACGTTGCTGTAAGTTTCCCAGTGCTTCATGGTGAATCCTGGTTTTCCAGCACTGTCCTGGAGCCTCACGTTGTGCCTTGGGTGCCTGCACACACAAAATGAGTTTCCATGGAGAAGTCATTGCCTGCTCCGCTTCCTGCATGGGATAACACACATGGAGCAGAGAAGGGAGCAGTTTTTCAGGCTTCAAAGATACGTCCACGTTTTAAGGGCAGGATCTCCTTGATGCGTCTGACCACATCTGGTCAGAACAAACAATCTGTTGGCTTCTAGAGGAGTGAAAAGTCATCTTGGGCACACAGTATCCTTAGATTATCTCCCCCAGGAAGTGGAACTCCTGTCTGCCCCCTTGCCCTGGGCCGCCCGGCTGCCTTGGGGCCTCTCAGCTTGTGTGGCAGCCGCCCTGGCCACCGCCGTTGTGGCACAACCTGGTAGGAAAGCGGCACCACGGCCGAGTCCTTCACGTCCACCTTCAGTTGCTCGGGGTAGCCGATTTTTAGCTTGTTTTATCCATTGGCTTCAAGCAGTGCTGTGGCTCCATCGCCTTTTGGTAAACAAGCTCTGTTTTGCTTCGTAACTTTGCCCGGTGTTTGTAGGACTAGTTGCAAATGCCTTTCATGTTGCTCCAGTTGGTGCAAGGCAAGGCAGAGATGAGAGGTGAAAGCATCAGGTGAAGCCAACAGAACAGCTCCTCTAGACTTCAGTGGGAATTTCCTCCTGTATTTTTCAGAAGTAGCTGGAAAACCCCACCTGAAAGACTGCAGTAACTACCTGAACACCTTTGCAGCAACCCATAAGTGACATTTGCAACCTTCATTCCCCAGAAGTTTGCTCACGTTCCCTCATTCCCTAAAAGATGCTGTCATTATGTGACTAAATTCAATCAACTTGTCCAAGGTGGAAATCTCACTCTGAAAACTGTAGGACAAAAGACATCCCATTAGGAAAAAGGAAATAGTGCCCCTACCCAGGGCAAGGCTGAGCGTGCTGTGTTATTTTACCCTGTACAATCCAGGATGGAGGGAGCTACAGGAAATCAGGCTCCATAAATTCAGGGGCACACACAGTTAGCTGTTCCTTATGTAATATCCTGTACCTCAATGGTGTTATTTTTGCTTCCCATGATCTAATCTGGCAATGCCTGATGGACCAGTGCAGTTAGCTAAGGGTGCTCCTCATTGCTGCAGGCACTAGGATCCAAAGGGAACCATCGGAACAGCCCATCTCTGCACACCCGGTGGCGTGGGCTTGGTGGGACCTTCCTGAAGAGCTGTTGGCAGTAGCTCCATGAAGAAATTCAACAACAGGCCCAGTTGCCCCCCGAGAAAGAGGTTTTACAGCAGCACGAGTTCTAAAACCAGCAAAACCCCCCTAAACCTAGAGGAGCTTTTGCAGTTGGAAGCACAGTGGCAAAGTCAGCAACAAATAGACCTGCGTCCATTTTCCTCGCATGTGGGCTCTGTCAGACCTCATCTGTGGGGCCAACTGTGTTGCTCCCCTGAGCTGGGAGCACCGGCTGCCAGTCAGAAATGGTCAGAAATGCAGCAATGGTCTCTGATTGATTGTACAGTGCAGAGGGGCTTTCATTTTGCAGCTCCGTTTTAGGAGCAGCACTGAATTAGCTCTATTTTTCAGCGTGCGTTTGGTGTTACTTGATGAAACAGCACCGGGATGAAAATGTTTTAATTATAGGAAATGGATCCTGGCTGGCTTAACATGGAGCATTTGCTGCTCCAAGCATTTTGCCACAAGAGGTCGATGCTTATTCTATCTGTATCGCAGCGATTGTCCTACTTTAAGGGCTTAAATCCTGAGAAGCGAGGACTCCAAGTTAAGGTGGCATTTGGGGTTATTACTGCCCTTAAATGCTGCCCTGCCTCCTTAGGGACCGACCCACAGCCAAACAGACAGGACTAAGAGCACAACCCATTCCTGTAGCAAGGGGGCCTGTCTGCCCATAGCCTCCCAGCAGAATGGAAATACAGCACTGATATTCCCACCTCTGCACTTGCATAGATCCTGGGTTTTTTTTTTTTGTTTGGTTGGTTTGTTTTCTTAACCCCTTCTCCTTTTCCTGTGGCCATCCCGTCCTTGGAAGTGTGGCAAGACGGATATCTTGTGGGATGGAGTGGGTGCATGTGGCTCTGGAAGGGCTCACGGCAGCACGGTGTGAAAGTGAGCGGCGCTCTGACCTGGCGCTTGGGCACAGGGTCCAGTACCAAAAACGCGACACTTGCGCCTAAAGGACACATGCCATTAAACGGAAGTAACTTCAAAACAGAATTTTAGCAAAGCTTTGGGATGCAGTGAAGATTGTGGAAGGATATCCGTTAGATTTTTCCCTCATTATCTCAAGTTTAAGGCAGAGTACTACTTAGGTCTTGTGTCTGCCTTATCTTGACAGCAGCTTCTGGATAGGTCTCGCGTAAGTGAAATCGCATCAGACCCTGCCAGAATCTGCCAAATTATTTTAAGAAATGGAAGTTCAAATGGGCTTTGTTTCACTCCGCTGCTCCTACACAAAGCCAAAATCCTCGTCATAAGCAAAGTATAAATCCCTGCGGAGTGACTCCCCCAAGGATACTGTGTTCATGCAGGAGCGACTTGAAATTTGCAGCTAGCCTAACACAGATCTGACTGCTGATTGTAATGGTTTGGATTGATCTGTTTTAGTAAAAGCCTCTTTTGGCTTCGGTATTTTTAAATGTGATTGTAAGTTATTCTCATTCATATACACAAGAGTAGAGATTTTTCTCATGTTTTCTGGAGTTAGAAAAGGTTTCTTCTAGGATGGGAAAAGAAGAAAAGAAGGAAATTCATCCTTAAAAGAAATCTCTATCTGTTGTATCTCTTCAGGGAAATTATATGAAAAATGGCCCTAAAAAAAATGTGGCAAACAAACACAGCCACCTAGAAAAGTAAACTATATTATGCCAGAGGCATTTTTAATTTTCTGACTTTTAGGATGCTGTAAACTGGAAGGAAGGGGCTAACCTGAATGTTAAAATTAGGTAGAAAGAATAAAGCTTCTCAGTGGGTGATTTGAGCTTTACAAGCTCCAGCGTATTTGAACTTGTATGACCTAGCAGCAGAGTTGAATGGATTGACCCCAATAATGATCTTTCATTAGGGACAGATCCGCACAATTCAGCCTTTAAAACTCTAGGAATTGTAGCACTGGGTAAGATCCAAGCTCCAGGCAGTGGCCCCTGGTCCTTGTTGGCAGCTGCTGCATGGCAGAACATCCCTCTGTTCTCATCCTCATGTCAAGCACTGACTTCCTCTTGCAATATCCCTTTCATATCCATGTTTTTGAATCTCTTGTCATGGTTTTAGGTGGTTTTCTTGATAGTTGTGCATGACTGTTGGGGTGCTCCTGAGAGTGAGGTCAGCTGCTTGGTGCCAATGTGAAGAGCAAGGAATCTTGCTCTTCCATGAGCATGTGTTGCCCATGGAAGCTGCCTCCAGAGAGGTGGAACACAAGGAAGCGAAAGACTTCAGGAAAAGCATGAGTTGAGGCAACGCAGCCTAAAGCCCCCAAGCTGAAGCCCAGGAGTGCGATTAAGCCTCAGTTCCCTTCCAAACTCCCAGAGGGCAATTACGGAAGCTTTGAGAGCTGGTTATGGATCCCATCATGAGAGGAAAGGGACATTTGAGGCCCCTCAGAGAGCTGTGGGCCCCGAGGAGCTCCCTGAGGAGGCTGAGCAGCGGCGCGAGGGGGAGGCCGGCCCAGCGCCGCTCCCAGACCTGCCGCAGGAGCGCGGCTCCCAGGAGCACAGGCCCGGCAGGCCGCCCATGGGCACCATTTGTCCAGCCTTTGGTCCTGCCCTCAGCGCCTGCTGCGGCACTGGCGTTTTCCCCTTTGCTTTCACTGGTCATCTCCTGGACTGTGGATCTGCACAGGCAGAACAGAAATAGGTGCTTGGGGCCTTGGCCACACTCACTTCTGTCTTGGTGACACTGCCCGATTCCCCAGGCCTGGGGCCCGAGTCTTTAGTCTAACACAGCGCCCGGCGGCCTCAGCTTCCCCCTGTGCCCCAGGCAGAAGCGGCAACAGAGCGGTGCCCACTTCTTGTTTCCCTTGTTGTGGCTCTAAAACACAAGTGGAGATGTGGGCAGCCTCTCCCTGGCTAATGCAAAGCAGTAGTTCTGAAAGTGGTGAAGTTAAGCAGTGATGCCTTCCTCTTTAAGGAAGACATTTTTATTTCTTTGTTTAAATTAGTTGCTGCTGGGCTTCAACCTATGTCGCAGTGAGCAAAATTAAGTGTAAAAGGTGTCTGTTATTGCATTAAATATAAAAGGTGTCTGTTGTCCTGCCGTGCTGGCCGTGCATGCGTCAGTGATGGCGATGGGTTTGGCAGGACCAGACCTCCGTGCTTGTGTGGTCACCGCAGCCCTGTGGTCACCACAGCCCTGCCCAGCGTGACAGCGCTGAGGTCCACGGCATGGGACCACGGGCAGAGCTGCGGATCGGCCGCTTCCCTGGTGTGGTGGTGAATAGCAGTGTGTGTGCAGCCCTACTCCTGAGGCACTGGGAATCTCACTGAAGAGTTGGCCTCGTCCTTGAGTTTCCAACTGGTTATAAGGAGAAACCTCCTGCCCATGAGGCCATTGTGGCGCTGGAAGAGGTTGCCCGGAAGGTCTCCATCCTCGGCTGTTCTTAAGATTGGCCAGGTAAAGCCCTGAGCAGCCTGGGCTGACCTCAGAGCTCGCCCTGCTGTGAGGAGGAGGTTGGGCTAGAGGCCTCCTGAGGTTCTTCCAACCTGAACTGTTGTACGAATTGGACATGCATTGAAAGCAAAATACTCCATTCTAATGCATGAGATTTGCCTCATATCTCCCTAAATCCTCAGCAGCTATTATGGAATTGAGGATACATGAATTCCCTTATCAAGAATGTAGAGTTCAAGACATTTCCTGCTTCATTTGTCCTACTTTATCTTGAGCACTATTCTCATTTACAGCCCTGTCACTCCCGGTACAGTTTTCCATGGCTCCTGGACACAGACCTTCCTCACTGAGATCTACGAGGGCTCACAGACAATAACAGCCTTTCCCCAGATAACCAGTTGCTCCCCTGCAACAGGGACAAAATCCACTGATAACAGATATTGCTCAGGAAAATGACGGCATCCTTCCTGCAAACACTGGGAAGGGCAGAGAGAAGGGACCCGCTGCCATCTTCATGATTCAAGTATTCTTAGACTGTCCACCCTGTCTCACATGTAGATCACCTTGGGACTCAAGAGGGAACAAACTGACGAGTACCCAAAGATTATTTTTAATTATAAGGTGAGCAAGAGAAAAGCCCCTGTTCCCCATTTGAAGGAACGCGGTCCCCTGTGCTCTTTGGATGATGTTTGCAATGGCAGCTCTTGTCTCAGCAGATCTCATGCCCTGAGCCCCGGCAAGAGCTGACAACATCCTCCATGTCCACATGTGTGATCCTCATAGGTGAGGCATTCAGCATCCTGACTTCCTGCAGCTCAACGTTTTATCTTCAGTAACGTGGCCAGGAGCTCACACTGCTTCTGAATGGCAGCGTCTCCAAATCCCCTTTGGAACGTCGGGGACATCTTCTCAGCAAGGTGGAGCCCCCTCCAGCCCCACATTTTAGCAGCTCAGCTGCACACTGGGGAGCCAGGCAGCAATCTGTGCTGTGCAGAGCACCTGGTGCTGCCCTGTGAATGGCACGAGCCGCTCCAGGAGCCAACGCGGATCCAAGAGCCAGCTCCACGGGACACGCTGCTCCTTCCCAACTAAACCTCAACAAACCGGAAGATGATTAATCACTCCCTTTTCCATCATTTTCTTTGGGATAGAAGAGCAAGCACTGTTTTTTTCCAGGCATGCCTCTGCACAGAGATGCTTTACTCTTCTCCCCTCTCTTTCCCAAATTTCCTTTATTTTTCCTGTGTGTGAGGCATGACCAGTGTGTCCCGCAGCAGCGTAGACTGGGCGGCTCTGCTCCCTGCCATGGACACCGCGGGTCTCGTCCTTGTCTCCATCCCTGCCTGGAGGAAGCCAAAGGGAGGGAGCGCGGGAGAGCCCGGCCCCCACAGCGCACACAGGCACTTCCCATGAGATTCCGCACTCACTGCAAGCAGACACCATCCCTGCTGCTCTTTAGCTGACAGCAGCGATGGGGTCTGTGCCCTAGGTACTCAGGTACCTGCTGGCAATCCGGCCGCTCCTCACGCTTTATTTATCAGCTACGAGCTGCAGCTTCCACTTCCCGCCGCCAGTTCCTTATTTCTGCCTTGCCGCCAGGCTGGGAGGGCTCAGCCCCGCGCGTGTGCGCACGCTGCCCACACAAACACACAGCACCGCGCTCGGGCTGAGGTTTTTAAACATACACATCTGCTGATACTAAAAATAGGGCCTTGTCAGCAGCTGGGTAATTCAAGGCTCAATGAGAATTCATCCCCATGGTAACTGTACAGTTGTTGAATCATTTATTATTTGGGCTTCAAAATGACAACAGAGCCGGCAATTTCCATCCTTTGAGCGTTTGTAAGGAGCGGGTGCTGCAGCGCGGTGCTGCCTGCCTGCGTCACCAACACTTATCACGCAGCCAGCACGAGCCCTCGAGCTGCTCCCTGTTCTCCTCGGGGCTCCTAGATAGCGGCAGGGCCGTTCCAACGGGCTTTGCTGCTGCAGGAGGGTTTTCCTGACCCCTGCAAACTGCCGATTGGTGAAGCCACAGAGCTGAGCCCGGGCTCAGAGATCTCACACGCCTCTGTCGCAAGGGGGCTGCAGATAAGGGGCAAGGAGTTTTAGTGGTGTAGATAGGGGCTGGGGGCACGCGCCGGCTTCTTGAAGATAAAGGCTGTTTGTACTTTCTCTGTTGCACTGATAATGGGTGCTAGTGTGTTTATCTGGTGCTAAAACAAAGAACCAGTGGCCTGTTTGGTGACAAAGCACAGGGTGAAACCGAGGCTCTCCGAGCCCGGCCTTCCTGGGACTCGGCTGGAGCGGGATCATCGGGAAGCAGCGCAGCCTGGGCTGCCGACGACCACTTCCAGCCTTGGAACAGAAGAAATGATCCAGCAAGAGAAACACGTGCAAATGGCACTGAAATAGTGGGGCTGAGAGAGATTCCGGGAGGTTTTGCACCACAGGCACCAGCTCCCTCGGTGGCCGGTGCCACCAGCCCTTTCTTGTCGCGCGGTCGATGGGTGTGTGGTTTGCTAGAGAGCCTCATGGCACGAGCCCTCACGGAGCAGGCACAAGAGCTTCAGCAAAGTCCCTTTCACTCCGATCAACCGCAGGCTGAAAGAGTGACCCAGAAACACAGACACTGTTCCCAGGTTCAGGCAGCCGTAAAGCGATCCGCTGCTTCCTCCTAGATTAAACATTATAGCTGTTGTAGATTGTTGTGACTGAGGCTGTATTTTTAGTCCAAAGGCACTTTCATTTTGTGAGCTTTTAAGAGGCTCGCGGACAACCTAATCTGCAGGGTGCTTTTAAAGTGGCTTTTATATTATTAGTTTACCCAGTTGAACAAAGCGAAGTAAGGATGTGCGAGTGCCTCATACATCTTGCCTGCAGATGCCTTCCACCTTAAGCAGCTTTCTGTAAATCTGTCAGGATCCCAAGCATGTTGTGCATCATTAGCAGAGGATTTGTCAGGTGATCCTTGCGTGGCTGCAGGGAGAGCCACAATCCGCCGCCACTGAGAGCAGCTCCTTGCCCATCCATGTGAGCAGAACGGCCCCCATGGCCCCCGAGTTACACACGTGCAAAGAGAAAACAAATGGGTTTCCCCAAGGGCAGGGTCAAAGATACCCAGTGTGAAGATCAGGTTCTCCCTCTGGGGCTCTAGTCCCCGGCTCCTGGGAGGAGAGGCCACCCTTCCTGCCGGGAAGCAGCCCTGGCCAGCCCCGGCGGAGCCACCAGGCTCCTCCATCCCCAGGAGGCCCTTCCCACGCACGGCTCCACTGTCCGGGGCAGGTTTTGGTCTGAGCACCCAAAGGTGCTTAGGCTGCTGCAGAGCTCGCTCACAACCAACTTTTAACCCGATTCCTGTATTTGAATTTTGGTGGTGTCAGTTGGGGCAGGTCTTGTTTTCCCAAGCAGTGGCAAAGGGAAAAGCTGGGGAGCTGGTGAACGCGGCCCACTCGCAGCCCCGTGTAACAGCCCCACATTCGGCACAGGCACATGAAAATCCACGTCGGCCTGAAGACGTTTTTAAATGGGAAACGGCCTTGCATTCCTCAGGAGGAGCCATCCTCCAGTCAGCACAGAAACTTGTATTCCCCTAGAGCAAACCCTAAACATCAAAGAGCATCTCGGGAACATTTGCCTCACGGCGAAGGCTACTTCTCTGTTTTGCAGGTCCCTTTACAACTGTCCGGGACTGTACTGTGTGTATTTGCATTAAAATTCCTGTCAACAGTCCCAAAACAATTGTTAATTCTAGAAGATAAACCAAAAAAAAAAAAAAAAGAAAAGAAAAAGAGCATCTGGTTGTTCGGTCTGTTCATTTAATTAAACCAGAAATTTCCTTCCCTCTGTCAGTTGGGCTCTATACGTTTATTCCGCAGCTTCACTGCACACAGAGCTGGAAGCTGTTGCCTTTGTCTGGCTCCACCTTGGAGCTTCCTCCTTGGCCAGGCACCTTGCACCGGGAGAACCGCTCCTGTAGCGGGTCCGAGGAGCCAGTCCCGGCTCACAGGGTTTGTAACGAGCTGGGAAGGGAGGAAAAATCACCCGCATAATGGACCAGAAGCCACATTTATCTACAAACCTGCTCTGGCCAAGAGCTTCCCCGTGGGTCTTTCTCCATCTTACATGGTGCCTCATGAGCCTTGCAGCACTGGCCACGGGCTGCTGCCCAACGCTGAATGTGCCCGCCAGGATCAGACCAAGCAACCAACTCCTCTCAAACAGGGCTAACCCCTGCCCATGAGCTATGGAGGTCTGAGGAGTGATCCCCATCCCAGCACCACAGAAGTGTTGAGGGTGGAAGGGGCTTCTTGAGATCAGCTACTTCTAACCCCTGTGCTCAGCAGGTCACTTAGAGCACCTTGTCCAGGACCCTGTTCAGGCATCTTGCCTCATGCCTGACTTCATCTGTAAGTTGTCTCCTCCAGCATAGGGTGTTTTTTCAGTTGAAGTCACAGGGACAAGGGGCAATGGGTGTAAGTTGAAACCCAGGCAGTTCCATCTCCATGTGAGGAGGAACTTCCTCACTGTGAGGGTGACAGCCCTGGCACAGGCTGCCCAGGGAGGTTGTGGAGTCTCCTTCTCTGGAGGTCTCCAAACCCACCTGGATGCCGCCCTGTGCCCCGTGCTCTGGGTGTCCCTGCTGGAGCAGGTTGGACTAGATGATCTCTAGAGGTCCCTCGTCTAGAGGAACGAAGGGTGAGGAGCGAGGGGTGAGGAGTGAGGAGCAAGGGGTGAGAAGTGAGGAGTGAGGGGCAATGGGTAGGGAGTGAAGTTGAGGAACAAGAAGAGAGGGGCAAGGGGAGAGGAGAGAGGAGCAAGGAGCAAGGGTGAGCGGCGAGCGGCAGGGAGCGAGGGCTGAGGTGAGGGCGAGGAGCAGCGGCCCAGGCACACGCAGCAAGATGGCGGCACATGCAGCGAGATGGCTGCCGTGCTCGCGCTGCCCATCCCTGCCCAGCTCCCAGAGCAGGCAGCATCCTGGCATCCCGAGGAACAGCTGCATTCCAGGAAACGGCGGCAAAACGGGAAAGTGATTCAATTAGCTAAATCATGAAAATAAGCTTTGTGGTATGAGGTGTGCTTGTATCTGGGCTTTTTGTTTTGTTTTGTTTTCCCCTCCTTTACTCCATGTAAATTCATGTTCTTGTTTCTCAAAGTGCCTGTACTTCCAAAAATGCAAGACTTAAGTCTGACTTCTGGCACAGACAGGAACTGCTGGTAGTTCCTGGTCTTTTGACCTCCATGTGTCACATTAGGAGGGTTCACTCTCCTCCTACCCATCTGTCTAATCAGCTGCTTCTGAACTCTAACTCAGCCACAAAACAGGAGAATTATTCTTTTTTTTTAAAAAAGATAACTTTACAACTAACAGTCTGATAATTTCTGGAAAAACGTGCTCTAGGTGTCTCTGCTTGAGCAGAGAGGTTGCAGTAGATGATCTCTAGAGGTCCCTTCCCACTTCAACCATTTTGTGATTTTGTGATTTCGTGATTCTGTGAAAAAGAGTATGGAACTAGTGTGTGCAGCGTGTGTCATTTTATGTAGAGCTGGAGACAGGCACCGCCGTACCCCCTCTCTCAGGGGCAGCACTCACATGTGTTGGCTCTCCCTTAACCTTCCTTTCTCTCCCTGCTATCACCAGCCTTGCCTTTGTACTGTGATTAGCAGCTGTCCAGCACTATTAGCTTTAGGATCTCACTGCTCATACCCATGCAGGCGCATGGTGGTTTTCACGCTCAAGGCAGTCAGCAGTGCTAAAATCACCCTGGAAAATGGAGTTTCCCTGGAAGTGCACGGCTACGTCTCAGCCACGGGAATGCACAGCTGGGATGAGCCGGCTACGAACTGTGAGTTGTGCTCATGGATCCGGAGTGTTCGCTCGCCAGTTATCTTCATCAATGTGCATTTAACTTCAGTTTGCAATCTCCAAAAAGGAAACAGCCAGAACCCACGGACCAAAACGTGACTAAAGACTCAAAGAATTTGATGAAGTTTGTTTTTGATGGCTGCACTCTAGGGAATTGGGGATGAGAAACTTCACTGCTGTGAGACTGCACAAAACACTCTTGGAGCAGCTCTCCTTGGTGGGAGGAGCTGCTGAAAAGTCTTCCCATGGTAGCGAGAGGAGACTCCATCTACTCTTCAAAACAGATGCATGACAGGCACCAGCTGTCCTTAAAGTGAGGGAAAAGCTGCCCTGGGTGGCCGTTCCAGGCAAGGAGGAGCCGCAGGTGGGAGCAGCCGGAGTGCCTGTGTAGGATGGGGATCAGGTTGGTCTGGGCCAGGGAACAGCTCCCACCAACCCGGCCTGGGGGCTCTGGCCTTGGGAGGTGGTGCGGGGGGTGACTCCTCGTCACGCCACCCATCTCACCAAAGCACCCATTAGCTTTAAAAATAGCAGGTGGAACTGAACTCCTTTAGACTCTATAATAAATCCTCCCTTAAACACACGGTGCTGTTTTCATGTAAAACAAATTATGAAAGAATTATCTCATATTTGTTAAACAAATTGCAACAAGAGAGGGATTTCAATGATCAACCAGGGTAATATCACACCTGCAGACTGCTGTGCTGACCCCAGCAAGCCCAGCAGCATCAGGAAAAAAAGCCTATTGGAAGAAAAGCGCTTAGAAATAAGCTCTGACAAGAGCTACGTGAAGTATACAAAGACTTTTAATTTGGGAAATTCAAAGTACAGGACAACATGGTTTCTTATTCTCAGTGGAGACGAGAGAAAGGAAAAGAGAGAATCAAGAAGAAGACGCAGCAGCCTGAACAGTGGATGGGCTTTTAGCATCGTGCTGAGCAGCTGGCTATTCCTTAGGTTATCCAGGTCAGTGCAAGGTATAGAACACATCCATAGTTTGTTTATTTTTCTTTTTAACATAGAAATCCACCCAATTTACATACAGGTTTTACTAAGACTGCGGTTCAGAAAGTAATTCCTCTGTGCAATACAATATTTTAAATAAAGACAAGAAATTATAGAATATATTTTCACTTTTTTTCAGATTAATTCCAGTTATTACCTTTATATTACATATTATTTACACATCTGATGAGTGATACATTCACACCCTGCATCTTAGTCAACAAAACCTGCAGACAGGGTCCTATGAAGAAACTGGTGTCATCAAAGAGACTAAGGATGCAGAGGGACCCTGGCCTGTTCCCATGTGGGAAAATGGGATCCGCTGGCTGCCCGGGCAGCCTGGAGCTCCAGCTGACTCCCTCGCTCCCAGGGCACTTGTCCCGGGTTCTCTCTTAATCACCTCCCTATGGTTGAACCATCTCTCCTCATCCTATCCCCAAGGGGAAGAATTTACTGCTTTGTAGTCCCAGTTTTTATGCAGTGCCATCATACCAATCCGCAAGCTCCCTTTCGCCGAGGTAGCCAATGCTGACACCTTCCCCATTCCCTTGGGATCTTATATAGGCTGATTTTTCCCTTGGGGTAACTATGAATTCAGCGTTGTGCTCCAAAATTAATGGCAGAATCATCTTTCAAGAAAGAAAACCCAGAAATAAGATTTTAAAATATTTTGCATCTATTAATTTGAAAGACGTCAGTAGAAAATCCTGTTCAATGTAACTCATGTTTCCAGAACAGGTTTACACGGTTTAGAGGAATATCACATCAGCTGTATCAGACACCAGCAGTATAAAGTTTGCTACATGAAAATATAGAATTAGATTACTAAATTTATGGTGAGGAGCGTTAAAGAGGTACATGGGAAAAAGGAGAGAGAATAGGGGAAAAGTGAAGAAAAAATATATTTTTCTATTATTAGCTTTATTTCTAGTATGATTTGACTGGACAATTTTTCTACTTTGCCCTGTTTTGTCCCCTTGTACTTCCTATTGGTACAAAAGCAGCTATTGTGGACTTGGTTTAAGGTAAATAAATGCACCCTTGGGAAGCACATAAACATCCATGCCCAAGAATGCCCTGCAGAAACGCTGGGTCGGGATCCCCCAGAGCCTCTCCAGAACTGCAGCAAGGGCCACCAAGGGGGTTCCCAAAATCCGCTCTGCTGTCCCAGGTTTGGACAGGGGCCTCCACTAGGCCCAGCCCCGGGAGATGGAGGCTGGGGCAATTGCTAAGGGCATTTATGTTCTCTTGGGGCTGACACGGTGCAGAACCCTCCTGTTTTCCTTAGGGAATACCCAAAATACAGTCCCTCGCGGTGGCACCCAGGCCCCCTTAGCGCACGGCCAGACCACAGACACACTTAGAGAGGCTCCCAAGAAAAGAATGAGGGTAAAAACCCGGGTTTCAGCTGAGCCAGGAGGGCCCCTCCAGCAGCCTCAACGCAGCGCGGAGCTGCTGCCGGGTCAGAGCAGGGCAGCACTTCCAGGGCCTCTCTGCAGCAAAGGGTGGCCTGAGCTTCCCAAGAGCATGGATGTACATCCCAGGATGCGCAGGATAAACGCAGTCCAGAAGGGGTCCTGCTGTCTGGCCAAGCAGATTTTGTGGCAGATTTGGTTATTTTAAGTAATGAGGGGGGCACGTTTGCCAAACGCGGTGACTGGCCAGGAGGGCTATTTTCCTGAGGAAGGGATCTCCTGACACACATACACACACTTGCCAAGAGTTGCTTGGGGCCAAGCTCAACACCAGAGCGCATGGCAAGGCCCTGCTCTGCAACATCTATTTGCAATACAACAGAGGCACTTTTAGCCTGAAAAACCTAATTACTTTCTTTACTAAGGGCAGGCTGAGGTGACAGAGTGCACTTCTTGGAGCAAGCAGGGAGCACCCTTGGACTACCAGGAAACCTGGTTTTAGAGCAGGGCTCTATTAGCCCCAGAGCTGAAGAGCAGCTTCTGCACTGCAGACCTGCCCAAGACAGCCTGACAGAGCCCAGCTACTGCTCTTACTGATCCCAGCTCTAAGCACAAAACAAAACAGGTGCAGTTATTGCTAAGATGCAGCATTATCAGACTTTCCAGTGTCTATGCATAGGTCATTTAAAATGTCAGTACCTGAGTAGATATAGGTAGCACACAAGGTAAGAATCAGAAGAAAGAAGTATTTAGCATCATACACTTCTTGTATTTTACAAAGTTACTGCATTTTCTTCTTCAGGTAATTCGTTTTACATTCCTAACCATTTCTATACTGTGTAAAAGGCACTTGGGTAGAATGGTATGTCGAAGAATACAGAATTTTCTTTTGCCCAGAACAGACAAATATGTACAAGACAAGAACATAATGTTTTATAAAAATGTCAAATGCACAGTACGAGGTCTTAAAATACATTATTAAAAAAGATATGTAGTGTGCAAAGTTAAGTAAAAAAGCTTTCTGATATTTCAGAAAAAGTGTTAGGAGTAGTAGATTCAGGGTAAGTTATTTCTGTGTTCAGAGCAGCTTAACACTTGATCAATGAGAAATCCTCAAGAACTTGAGCGATTTCATCACCCGTGCTCTCAGTGAAGGCTTAGTGGTCTGGTGACAGTGGTTGGGTATCTGTGAAAGTTGCATATTAATTTAAAAGGTAGATGTCCAGATGCTGGTTTCCAAAGCTCTGATGATTTTTTGCTTCAGCACAGTTGGCTTGACCAGTAGTAAACCTGGCAACATAATCAAAATCTCCATCTAGGCTTGCTGGATTTGTTCAAAACTTCAGGAAGTTTGGGAGAAATCTGCATGAAAGAGTCAAGCAGGTCATTGCAAGTCCTACGTTAGAGCAAGTCTTAATTTTTGATTTTTAAGACATCAAATCTTTACCGAAGGGCCATAAGCTTCAGTGTTCACATTACATTGTAGGATTTTGGTGACATTCTCTCTTTGGGAAAGCAGGGGTTCAACACAAGTAAGGCAGACCATTCCACATTCCACAACCCCTTAGTTCAAGGTGAGATTTTTCCTTTACTTTCTAAATAGCAATACTGTTAACATCCCTCAGTGCCTGCTTGGCCGCTGTCTTCCCATTCCTGAACCAGCACAGACATGCAATAAACTAGACTGGGTGCAAACTTCCTAAAAAATAAACCTTTCCTCCAAGCTGGCCCTTCTTCCAGTTGCACTGGTGCCAGCACAGTGCAGGTGTGGAAAGGGGCAGCAGGGGCAGGTGACCTAAGCCAGCTCATGCCAACATGGTCCAAAACATCTCCATGCAACCAGACTATCTATGGATGGGGACTTGCTGTATGAACCCAGCTGGAAAAACAGCTTGTTTGACTAGCTGAGGTTGTTGCCTGCTTTAGGAGGCCTGTTGAGTGCAATGCAGCTGATGTAAGAACAGAAGTGGCAGAGATGCCACAGCTGCAGGTGAAGATTCTGCCCAGAAAGGGATTACACACCAGGCAAAACTGCCTTTATTTTATACATGAGGAATTGCTACAAGTTGCACTTGTGTATTCATGTGCAAAGGGAAGGTGAAGAGAGGGAAGGGCAAAGCAATCACCCCATTTCTTTTGGCCATGCATTTTTAGTATTTTTAAGGCTACAGAAGCATCTTTGTAAGTACACCTCCAAATGCTGATCTAACACTGCTGCACACGATGAAGTGCACAGAACAGACGCCAATGCATGGCTCTTTAGTTCCACTTGCATTTTTCTGCACAAATGCTTTCTGGGTGACTTCACCCTTTGACTGCTCCTATAGAGAGGATCAAGGAAACCAACCTTGAAAGGCTAAATCGGTGTGAGCAGGAAGCCCACAAAAGCAAGAAAGTAGCTGCCAGTTACATAAACCCAGTCTTTGTCACTAGAACTCTACCTCAGGTTTAGAAAATAGTTTCTGTTGTTACCTAAGAGTAGGTCATTCTGCCTAATCAACATTAAATCCTGCTTCTAAGAGCTGCAGTGCATTGCTAGCAGGGTAACATCATCCCCACACTTCACTTCTCACAAAGAAATCTCTTCCGAGTTTTCTGGGAAAAAATCTCCCTCTCAAAATTAAATCCCGAGGTAGCAGGCACTTGGAGCCCTGGGAAGTACCGAGAGCAGCAGCCCATGACCAAACCAGAGCACTCAAAATCCTTTAAAGGAAGGACTTGGTGCCACATTCCGGGCTATGGCAGAAAGCAGCCTCACTCCCAGGCTGGCAAATGAATGAAGTGATGTTGAGTAAAGTGCTCGTGTGAAGCAAACACTCGATGCACCCGAGCCCATTTCCTGGGTTCATTCTCCTTACCTCCTCCAGGCAAGTCTAACTGCTGGGCCCTTTGAAGGCCAATCCGTTCTTTGGGCACTGCGCTGGCCGCATCACTTGCGTGTACAGGTCCATCCTCTGCTGCAGGCTACAAACAAGTGGAGACGGAGCAGTCAGGAGCCGGGAGGAGCACGGGCGGCTGCCCACGATACCGCGACCCGCGTGAAGGCTCTGGGCAGGTACTGGCCATGTGGGCTGCTCGTGGGCGTCAAGAGCAACTTAATGGCAGAAAAAACACTGGGCTAATCCCAGCAGTGTGACCTGGGCGCACACAGGGTCTTGCTGAGACTCGGGCAGTCACCATGGACTGCTCTGGAGCTCTCTGTGACAAACCCCCCGGCTCTGCCTGAGCCACACGTAAAGAACAACACTTCAGAAAGCAGCAAATCCCACACCTGAAGCCCCCCACCACCACCACTGCCCTTGTGCCAGCCCCGTGGCCTCCCTGCGCTGCCAGGTGCTGCTGCTCGAGCATTCCCACATCCCTGCCCTTGCCGGAGGGCCCCGAGCCCACGTGGCTGGGGGAGCAGGGGCTGTCCCGGAGCGGGCACTCTCGCCACCCCAGCCAAGGGGCTCCCAGGCCCCTGGGGCTCAATTTTGCAGGGACTGCCCAGGAAGCCAGAGCAGGGACCATCCCCTTCCCACGCTGCTCCCACCAGGGCCCTCAGCTGCTTTTGCTCAAGTCAAACAGCAGCTCCAGCTCACACGGGTGGCACCCGTTGCCCCTGCACCCAGAGGCCACCAGCACATGCCAGTTTATTAGCCCCATGCTGGGCACAGGGGCAGCAGCTTCTGCAAGAGGCCACGCTGGGGCCCTCGATGTCTGCACATGTGGGCACTGTGTGACCATGCCCATGTCTCTGCATTGCCCCACAGCTGAGGGGCTGCAGCCACTTAGGCCAACAGCAGTGGGTCACGTTCCAGCCTGGACAAGCAGCAACAACAGTATTTCACCCTTTTCTAAATAAAAAAAGGCATCAGGAATGAGAGTGTCCAGATGGGGAGACAAGGTAAAGGGCAGTTCCAGTCTCCTTTTTCCTAGGAAAACAAACCTGCTATTTAACCTGTGGTCAGGGAGGATCTGTCCTACTGCTCCGGGCAGGTTCGTGTTGCCCTGTGACTCGTGTGGGGAGGCAGTGCTGAGCTCTGCATGTCACCCTCACAGGGCACCGGCTGCCTCCCTCCAGCCCCATTTCTCACTTCTTCCTAACAAGAACCACCTTCACTCTGAAGGGCTGCCATCTAACCAAGGAATCCCAGGTCTGAGCCACAAATACAAAGCTGAGCACAGTGCTCCACCTTCAGTGGAAGCAGAAGCTGTCCATCGTATCAGCCTTATAAAACCTGAAGGAAGATGGATGGACAGGTCACCCCAGGGTCCTAAGAACAGGAGACATTTTCAGCTGCATTCGGGCTGACACGGACAGCAGGCACACATTCACACCTGCTGCACAAGGACAGGAGTTCCCAGCTTTAAAATAGGTTAAAAATCCTTTAAAACAGGGGGGAAAAATCCATTAATTTGGAAAATACCAGAGGTATGAGTGAATTCATAATGTCATTTGTTAATGACACTATTAAGAGATCTCTGTCTCCTGTTTAAACATGGATAAACAGACAGATCATGTTCCCAACAGGGTAGGCTGCTTCCTGAGGGAATTATCCCCTTGGGAGGCCTTACCCTGGAATGGGACTGACTCCACTTTGGGAAGCTCCTTGGGAAGGAAGGCCCTATGGGACCCAGCAGAGCCCATCCTGAACAGGGCTGGGGCTTGACAGCCACCAGGAGAAGGCTGCAGGCCAGGAGGAACGTCCATCACCCTGTCTTTGCTCTCTGAACAACACGAGCTGAGCTGGGCTTTGCATGTGAAGAGTGAAGAGCAAGTGGATGATGGGCCTTGAGGCACAAGGGGTCTTCCTTCTCACTACTGGATTGTGATCGTGCAAATAAGCAGGAGGAAAAAGCAAAAAAACACCCCCTATCTTCATATCAATCACTTCACTGAGCTTGCACTGTTGCAACATCAATTAATCCCACATACTAATCCAAATATTTAGCAAAAAAGTGCTAGGAAGTGGCAGCAGGAATAGCTAATTGAATGTCAATCACTCAGTATATTTCAGTGAACAGAAGGAATTAGAATCTTTAAATAGAACAATTGAGTTTCCATGGCATTGGGTGGGAGAAAATGGTTGGTCAAGTAGATCTTGGACACTGCTGCCAGCAGCAGAACCATTCCTGCAGCTTTAGGAATACTGAAGACAGAGTGCAGATAGGGTTTGGGGTTGTTTTGAACAAATCCATGATGGAAGGTGACTCACCAGAGCAAAGGCAGGCAATGAGAAGTCCCACGTTCAACCACTGGGTTGTCCATTTAGATGACAGTGCTAAACAGCCATGAGTGGGCTGTTACCCTCAGCAGGGCCAGGCACCAGGGATGGGCCTCATGCAATCCAAGCCAGAAAGCTTCCTAAGCTTCCTACCAAGTGGGTACTGCAGGAACTGTGGGGTCCAGGGCATTGCTGTGAGGCTGTTTCTGGCCACATGAGGACACTAACTGAGGCCCCTGGGCCTCCTCATGCAGGTGTCACTCAAGCCTTTCACAAAGACTTTATCTTTGGTAGTTGTGTGGACAACTCCAGAATGGGCTGCAAACACTGCCAGGAGAGGGAAGCAATCTCTCAATCCGAACTCAGCCACAAGTACAGAGCTGACTGCAGCTACATACTCTTTGGAGGAGACCCATACATCCAAACACTACCAACATATTTCTAAAGACTATGAGGACTGAGAAATAAACATTTACCTACCCAGCTGCTTCAGGAGTGCAAGTGTTTACCATAAGACAAGACCATAAGAAAAGTTACAGTTATTTTTAGTTCAAGGACTTTGAGCCAGAGGCAGTTTTGTGTATTTGCTAACTTCCAATGGGGTTTCCTGGACAAAAAAATTACCCAGTTTGAACAAATTTCAGTTCCTGGCTTCTACTGAGTCTTTAGCAAAGAGTCACAGCAACCCCCTGCCCACTGCACAACAACCTTCTGCTTCAGCCTGAAAGAGTGTTCCAGGCTCCTCCTCTCCATCCAAGCTACGGGCAAGTATCCTGACAGCATTTTTGATGTTTTCAAGGCACTCCTCAGAGGTGATCAAAACAACACCCCAATCACATAGAGAGGACTCAAGTTACTGTTCTAAAGCTACAAGCCCTGCTACAGCAGTCAGCAAGTGGCTGCATAGCAGTGTTACCACAGCCCATGCTACCAGTTGTCTAGAGTTACTCACTATTTTCAAAATACACTTAGGCAGGCAGAAATTAGTACATTGTCTATCCAGGATTAGATAGAAAATCCATTTCTTTGAATCCTTTTTGCTTTCTTGAAAGCCAAATGTAATTACAAGCTAAACAGAGCTATCAAAAATGACAGATCCCAAATAACCTGCTCTCTCTCCTTATTTTTCATTAGTAGCTCTCTGAAGCCATCTTCACAGCACAGAAGGCAGCCTCTTCGTTGCATTGTTGGGTTTCATCACCAAAGCTAGAACAATATTAAGAGTGCAAGAGTTCCAGGGATTTCCTGAGAGATACAAGAAATCCAAGGCCATTTTCACCCCCTGCTCCCTATCTAGGTTGAGGACTGTGTGGAAAACACAACTAGCTATTACAAAGCAGCCTGACCTTGCAAAACACCTTTTGGCAGCAGGTCAAAGAAGCTTTCCTTATTTCCATAAATACCCACTTGTTAGATTTAGGAACCACTGTCTGATCATTGGCCACCAGCTCTGTATTGCTTTTCCATGTACCTGCATTTAAGTGCATGACTTAGTAGACAGGATAGCCCCATTTTTTTCTGCTGCACATTTAACTTTTTCGAATTAAATTTCAGAAGCAGAAAACTTTCTTAAAGTTCTCACTATTACATAAAAAGGAACCCAATTACTTATTACATTCTTTACAAAGCATGGAGGCTTGCTTAAAAAGTGAGTTTAATTTTTGCACTTCTCCAAAATAAGTCAGCTTCAAAGGATCATCATTGCTATTAGTCATAAATAAGTGGCTTGTCAAAGGTGCTCCAAAGCATCATCTAATTAACAAACCAATATCTTAAAAGTGGAAAGCTACATTTACTCTGAATTTCTGCTATCTTTACAAAAAATGCTGCCATAGAAACTATGTAAGATTGCTTCCTAAGAATAGATTAAAATAGAGTGTTTTGACTTAGGCTCAGTCTCACCAGCACATGTCCACAGCCCAAACAACTAGTAGCAGGGCTCCTGTGAGACCCATTCAGTGAGGCGTTGCTCCAGCACTCTTCTTAGTCTGTAGGGATCATTAAGCAGGGCAGTATCTCAAACTCACTACAAACTACTCCTAATTTTGGATTAGAATTGAGGTTATTGTGTTCTGATGACACACAAGTCTTGAGAAGCCTGTTTTATGCTGCCAGTGCAAGTTAAATTAAAATATACTCTTTTAATTTAACTAAAGAAGCAAGAAAATCTTGGTTGTTTCACAGGTACTACAGAGTCCATCCTCCTCGATAGCTTCATGATCAATAGCTATTTAACCCTTTCTATCAGCATAAAAGCAGCCACAGGAACCTGCTGGAGAGCTTCTGTCAGGGCTCCTGACAGAATTCCAGAAAGGAAGGAGTTTATGGCCAACAAGGAACCTCAGGGAAGGGGCATCAAGAGTTTTTACCCTGCAGGACACAGCTAACAGCCCCAGAAGCCCCTTCACAAGAGGGAGGCTGAGGTTGGGAATAGCTTGAAACATATTTATGGTAATATCACGTTCAAGCATAAAAACCAAATTTTCACCATAAGTGAAGCGACACCATTACAGAAATAAATAAATAAGTAGAATTTTGGTAGAAATTATAATAGACACTAATCCACCCCTTCTTGAATATAAAAAAAAAAGAAAAAAGGACAAACTGCTTCTTGACATATGCTTGAAGAAATACTGCACATGCCAGATCCTGCCAAGGGCACTGCAGCACACATCCAGGAGAGGGCTGGGAAAAGAGTCCTACTTTAGCTAGGTAAACCTAAACAAAACAAAACAAATCCCTCCCTGGAATACTCGTAAAACCTGGGAAACCCCTAGTCATCCTGAAGAGGCCAGTGAACAAGCTGCTCGTGGTTGCCCAGGCTGGTGGGCACTAGACAATGTTCTCTCCCGAGCGTTGGGCACCGGCTCCCAGGGCCTTGGTGGCTGCTGCTCGGGGCCCGGGGCGCTACCTGGGGTAGAAGGCCGTGTAGTTCATGACGAGCTGGGTCCCGGCCGGGTAGAAGGCTGCGGGCGGCTGCAGCGCCCGCGGGCTCAGCAGCACGGACGGCGGGTACAGGGCGGCTTCCGTGGGCACCACCGCCGCCGGAGCGGGGAAGGAGTAGGAAGGGGGCGAGAGGCCTGCAGGGAACAAATGGAGGAGAGATCAAGACCTTTGGAATTCCAGCATATGTGAGGTGTTTGTTAGCAGAACATCCCTGCAGGCCCTTTGCAAATTAAGAGGCTAATTCTCTTGCTCATCCCAGAAGATAAATCTCTGGGCCACTGATGTGGCTTAGCTGTAGCCCTCAAAGTCAAACAGTCAAAAACATGGGTTAGTAATAGACAAAATGTCTCCTCACTCTGGGAATATTGGGAAACTCCAGGAACTTTGGAAAGAGACCCTTTTTCCTCTTGTCTAGTCTCAGACTTGAATGAGGTCTCCATTCAAGAAGACTCAGACTCTTCTCTACTTGGAGAGAAACTTCAGAGTCCCCAAAATCTACCTAACATTCCTCACTGCGGAAGATGGACTTTTGTCCTGATGTTCTGGTGCCCCAAACAGACCCATCACTAAGGGAAGGAGCAGTGACACAACAGAAGTGTTCTGAAAGATACCTTATTTATAGCTAGGAAACAGCAGTGCAACTCAAGAGGTCCCCAAAGTTGGGGACTCCACTCTTGGACACGCTCCAGGAGCTGCCTGGAGAAGCTGCTATTCTTGTCCAGAGCAGCTGCCACATGCAGAGCTGCACTGTGCACCTCTGCCTGCCCTGCT
>JAUBOD010000030.1:4971462-4982765 GCA_032353885.1 Nothura maculosa
TTTGTGCCAGTGACCTGAGGGTGGCAGCAGCTGCTCACACTACTGCTTGTCTGAGTCGTGCAGTGCTAAGTGACTGTTCAGCAGGATTTAAGGAGTTTGTGGAGGCCTTCATGGGAGAGCATATAGTCCTGGATTACACAGTGGTGTTAAAGGGGGCCCTCGAAGGTAAAGTTCACACAGGACCGTTGTCCTGCCAAGCGTCAGGAGTGCTCGAGGCCAGAAAGGAGACTTTGATAAATAGGAGAGCTTATGTGAGGTGCACTGCTGCTTCCAGGCACGATTGCCTTTTTTTTCTGTATTGAAATCAGTGATGTAAGAATGATGTAAACGCTGGTCTGGTGAGCAGCTCTGCCATAATGAATAATTACAATGTGATTATATCATTCAGTGAAGAGAGCTATATGGTGTTATAAGTGATGTAAAAGACCATGGCTATAAATCGTAGCTGTGGTCAGCACCCCATTGTGGGTGGGACCCTGGGAATGAGTGGTACTCCATGCAGGCAGTAAAGACCAGGACAGCTAAAGCATCTGTTACCTCAGGGCTGCCCAAGTGCTGCCGTAAGCACCTGGGGATCTAGAATCTTAAAATCTCCCTGTCACTGCAGTCTCTTCTGGGAAATATCTGGTCTAAACACCTCAAGTCTACAATAGCTTTCATAAAGCTTTGCCATCATGAAACTCCCCACTGGGGGGTCCACAAACTGCACATGCTCTGGCTTCTTTCCCCTAATGCTGTAGATGTTTGTGGATGCCAGTTTTAGGTACCTAGCTTTCCCTAAACATCACAGAGTACCCACATTCCTAACTCAGGGCAGGGATTCCAAACGAGGGTAAGGCACCGAAAAGCTTCATGCTGCAACATTGAGTTTTGCTAACACTGGTGTCTTTCTCCAAGACAAGCTAGGGAGCCAGGAGAGAGAGACGGAAATGACTGCAGAGCGCTGCTGTATCCATTCAATCTCCAGGGCTGGCAGAAGAAAGTGGGATCTCATCAATAACTTCAGTCAGCCTGAGGGCTTCTCTAAATTACAATGCCTGGTAGTAGTTCAAAGGGTTTGCTGCATTATAACTCTTTATAAGCTTGAGACATGCCCTGAGTGGTGGTTCACACCATGGAAGCTCCCAATTCTATCCATTGCCAAATTTGGCCACTTGGCATCATCACACCAGGGACCAGGATCTTGACTTTTCTTTGGGATATCCAGAATCCTGCGGGACGGAATTAATTCTTACTTCATTGCAATTAGGCAATAAAATCTTGAGACCACACACAAAATCTCTTGCAGGCCATGCTTCTCCGAAATCCTTGGAGGAGCAGGAATGGAGCAGAGTGGAACAATGCCTCAAGCTTGGCCCATTGTTTTTTCCGAATCATGAGCATGCTCAGGGCCAGTTCAAGCAAGTCTGGCCTTTTCCAGTTGCTTTTCCCTTATGCCTAGGTGTCATCACATCCTGGAAGTGCTCAGTTTTGCTATATCTGTTATAGCACCCAAACCAACCCTAGCTGGGGTGATTTCAGTTGGGTGATATGTTTGAAGTGCATTTCTAAGAACCAAGCAAGTACCATCTGAGAAAACAATTAGGGAAAAGTCTAGCAAAATACGGAGAAACATGTGTCACCGATAACTATCTACTAGCAGTGAGGTAGGCACAAATGTCTCAGTTTCACACTACAGTGTTCCTGGAAAATAACTTCTGGTGACCAGGAATCCATAGTCAAGTTTATTATTAGCAAAAGCTGCTGTTCTGCTTTGCCTAGAAACAAGACTCTGTGGTTTCTGCAGCTGGGCGAGGGAGGCTCTCCTGGGCCGTCCTGCTTCTGCTGAAATTCCTGCTGGGCCCTGCAGGAGCTGAACCGTCCAGAGGCTCACACCAAGGCCCTGCAGAGCATCCTCAGTGGGAGCCTTTCTCTTCAATTGGTGTTAGGTTCATCTGAGAGGAGGCTGCATGGTGCAGTTTACTGCCCTTTAAACATGGGTCAAATACAGTAAAACAGTTCAGGAAGCCAAAGCCAGGAGGTGGGAAGGAGAATCTGCAGTTAAGCTGAGCAGATGCTGCTTTTCCATTGGAAAGGAGCTGCTGGGAATCACACTCTACCTGTGATCTGTGACCTGTGATGATCGCTCTGATGCTTCCAGGTTCTTCTGCTGGCAGCAGCACCTTTCCTGGCCACACAGAAAAGAAATAATTTAAAAATATTGAATGAATGAAAAGAAAGAATGGCATCTAGCCTTATTTCCTTAGGATTTCACTGGTTAAAAGTATACTCCTAGGGCTTCCTTGTGACCAAGATCGTTAACTAATAATTAATTATGATATCATTTTCTGCTTCTCTTGTTAATTGACTTCAGCAAAGAACATCTACCCTGACCTCCTGTAGCTGGTGCAACACAGCAGGTGGATATGCATTTATATGTAAATTAGTTTCTCTAGGTGAATCAATTAAATTGATTGCAGAGTCTCCTGGTTTGTCTCAAATGCAAATATTGGCAGTCAGCTACTCCTTACGTTTACAGATGCCTGAGTTCATTCTCATTGCTAGCTTTGCTTAGTGAAGATTTTCTACTAAAAATGCACCCAAACACCCAAAGTTACCTTTACATACTTGAGGAATGGCATAATAACGTGCCAATGCCAAGTCAGGCAGAGTTTTAACATAATGCTACTGAAGGCAGATTTAATACGGTGATGCCATGTTGTGCTCACAGCAAGATTTGGAAAACTTCCTTGCTGGAGCCTGTTGCAAAGGGTGCACTAGGGAGTCAGTATCAACACTTTGTGTCGTGATGGAAACTCAGCGTATAATATATTTATTAGAAAGGTACCAATTTTGTGCACTGAAATTCCTTACGCTTTGCTGTAGTGGAAATGTAGAGTCATGGTCGGGCCACGTGGCTTCATCAGCCCTTTGGGAGACCGGAAGAGTTGGTGACTGTAAATATACACTTTGGCATGAGACCTTTTCTGCCTACTGTGACTAGTCTGTCCGATGGTCATCCGGTCCATCCAGCCACTGATGGCATCTCAGGGAAAGCATCTGTGTAGGTAATGTTTCCTTTAAAGACTTCTTAGCTCATGAGAATGAGATAGTGCATTCCCATGTGGTTAAGTTATGCTCTTACAAGTCTCAGCTCGAAGTGTTAGAAAAACAACTTTTGGTTGCTAGGAGGTGCTGTGTGGGGATTAATTAATCAGGATGGTTGAGCCTTCTGTTTGCTATCATTGCTGATATAAAATAGGTTTGCAAAGCCAGAAAGCTGTGATGGAGCCCTGAGTGCTTTACTTACACACACACTCAAACAGTTGTGGCAAATGTTAGTTATCATGAAATATTGCAAAGAAAAGAGAAATCTAAAATGTGAGGCCCATGAGAGGTGTTCAAGCTGCAGCTTCTCTATATAAGCAGTTCTGTCCACACCGTTATGGGCAGCAGCAGCAGAGATAACCTGCTAAGAACCTGCTAATTACAAAAGATTTTCCCTCTACTAACTGGGCAAAAGAGGTCGATATTTAGCCCAAAAGTTTTTTGGTCAGATTTTAAAGCAACATGCAAAGCTTTCTTAACACACAAGTAAGGGATTTAGCTTGCCCCTTGCAGGAGCTGTAAATAACCCAACGGTTCCAGCTCCCTTTGCTGCCAGCTGAGCTGCAATGTGATTGTTTTCTAGTGTATTTCCAGTAATGTGCAGTTGAATTTAACTCAAATAGATGGGGGGAGTACATGGGGTGACAGTAACTCAGCAGGAAAAACAGCAAGGCCCAGAGGAGAGTGGTAAAACATAACAGGGCAAGTTTGGAGAAGTCATCTCCTCAACTAGACAATGACATGTGTCCAAAGCCCAAGACTACAACAGGCACAATGCAGTCTTAGTAACACTCACGTATACAGGATTAAATCCACACAGCTTTTAGATGCCATTAGACAATAAACTCACTGGACTAGCTGGCTCCAAGCATCCGTTCATCGGGAGGTACTATCCAAACAAAAACATGTAGTTTTTCCTCAGCTGAAGCCAGATATTTCATAGGCTCTTTGACAAATGTGCAGAAGGAAGGCAGGCACAAATGTCACATACCAGAAAGCCCGTAGTGTGTTTAAGTTTAAGATGACTGTCCCCAGAGCTCACGTATTCCCCATGCACAGAGCCCACATGCAGGCAATGGCAGTTAGGGATGAGAGTCCTAATTCCATGTTGCCTGGACTGACCCTCGTCTTGGCAGACGTCTGCTGAACGTGCAGATCCCCAGACCAGAAACAGCAGTGGTGGTTATTGCTTCATTGCATCTTGCACGTGTGAGAGACCCTAGGAAGGGAGGAGGCAAGACTCCAAAACAAGTGCATGAGGTCCTGCTGTGCTATGATGGTGTTTAGAGGACCAAGTGTGATAAAGCAAGCCACAAAAATCAGACCTGACCCCTACGTGCGCCTGAGAGGTATTTTTTTTTTTTTTTTTTGGTTGCTCTTTATGTTGGAAAGAAGAATCTGAACAGAAGGTGATGCAATCTTGTGTGCAAAGACCAGATACTCACACTGTTCGTCCCCAGCAGAGCTCTGGGCTGAAGGGATTCAAGACTGCCGTTTCTTCTTCTCAGGAACATGCCCAGAACATTAGGTTATAAAGAATTTTAGGTGGCAGGGAGCATCTTCTTGCCAAAATTGAAATACTGGACTGATAGTATCCATGTAAAAGTCTAGCATATAGGAGCATGAATGTAGTCTAGTGGCTAAGACAGTTTAGAAGTGCAGACCTAAGCTCCAGTGCCTCCACCCTGCAATAATTCCTTGGGGGCAGAAATATATTTGGATCCCTTCCCACTGAAGAGAGAAGCAAAAAGTGCTTTCCTGTTTTCTGCATGAGTGCTCTATCCACAGAGCTATTGCAAAGAAATCGTGTTGGAATTTGTCCTCTAGCTATTTTTGGATGGAAATGACCACTGTTTTGATTTGTTTTCTTGATTGCCTTTTGCTAAGTTGATATTGCTGAATACTGTAGCTGTATGGTGAGAATCCCCAAAAGACCAGTCATGACAACATGAGCACCAAAGCATTTTGTGAATCTCAGAGGAGATATGGTCATCATGGCCAAGGCACCAGCCTGGAGGGCATGCACAGAACACTTTTGGGCAAAACCCTATATGTCTTGGTCCTCTCAAATATAAAAATGAGGTTGGCGATTGACAGCTTGTTCTGCTAGAGTTGTTCACCAAATCTCAACTGCTTTGCGCTCAACATTTGCTTTTGTACCGAGGCTAACACTTTGTCCCTCCCTTGTGTGCCTTGCACAACTGCTGGATGCCATGACTGATTGCAGTCACCACTTCTGTACCCACTGAAGAGCAGTGCCATCAAACATTCCCCTGCACAAGAGCTGGATGTAGTTAAAGTCTCTGTTTTCTCCCAGTGTTGCCCGGTTCACATCCAAGTCAGGGGAAGAGTGGCTAGTTTTGTCTCTTCTGGGCAATGGGGCGTTTCCTCATGGGTTTCAGGTAGATACCCCACAGCATCAAGCATTGCTCATACTGTTAGCTGCTTTGCAGCCTCTGGTGACAACCATCTGATGTTTATGGTGAAGAGGATTTGACTGAAATGCTGTGAGAGCAACCAATGGGCTGGCTGTGCAGGCGGTTCATCCGCAATAATCCAAACAAGGAATTCCCCAGGCACTTCCAGAAAAGGAAGCTAGAAGGGTGTAGGAACCACATTGCCTGCTGGTGCTGGCATCTTGCTTTGCACAATGTGGGTTCTAGCAAAAACTCTTCATAAAGGAGACCTTGCAGTCCTGTAGTTCAGACTTTATTATTGTCTCTTGGAAGACCTGTGGGGACTAACAGGTAAAGTGCCAGTCAAGTGGCATAAGGGAGTCTATGGAATAGATGTGGAGTCTGCCGAACCAGGACTGCTAGTGACTTCTCTTAGCTGCTCCCGCCAGTGGCTTTTAACAGGCAGCCAGGAAAAAAAGCTAGTTTTTATTTTGTGCCCCGATCCTGCAAGATATTTAGGCTCCTTACTGTTATTAAAATCAATAGGGACAAATTGTCTAAATATTTTCCAGACCATGAGACGTGAGCCACTGTACTGCTTGCAGCAATTCAAATGCATAGAAGGGTCTCTATAAATATTTCATTGCCTCAGAGACAAACTATGATGTGGCTCCAAACTAGACACAAATATGTAGCCACAAGAATAACCACAGTGCAGCAGCAATGGAGAAAGCCTGCTCCTCACCCATCAGTATTTATAGCTAACAGATGAAGGAAGACAAAGTATCGTTAACATTTCGGAAATATATTTGGTACCTACATAGGTTTTTAATTCTCAATATGTTTTTCGAATGGAATAGAAATTACATGCCAACCTACCCTCAGATTTTCCTTGTTAGAATTCATCAAGCACACTTGCTTACAGATGAATTAGATTAGAGATCACATATACTCTTAGGAGACAAAAATAATCGGTCATGACTTGGGTGTATGTGCTGTTGCAGCTAACATTGCTGCTTGGGATCTGCTGCTGCAATGAAGTGACAAGAAAAACCCTCCCAGAACTGGAATCCCAACTGGCACACTTGAAATAAAGACAGTGAGACCACACCAAGTGGAAAAGATGAAAAGTGCACAATCATTTAAATGACTACATATATGTCTGAAATTCTTTCTAACATAGAAGGAGCTATAATGGAGCACTTCAACTCCATCTACATGCTTATGCAAAAATATTTGTATATACGTATGCAAGAAGTCCAGTAAATGGCATGCGGTGCATAGCTGTTAGATTTGTGAGATCACTCGCGTGTCTTGTTTTATATCAGCAGCTTCTCCTGCTTCCTTTCAGCACTGAAGGCCAAAGAAGAAGAGTGCTGCTTTGTGTGCAGACACCTTCTGCACACTCTGCTCCACATATGCAAGTTCACCCGAGCCCAGGTGCGCACGTCAGCAGGGAGGCTGGCACGGATGCCAGCACTGCACTGCATGCAAAAAATCCTTGTTGATAAATATACAAAAGGAGAAGGGAGGGAGTGTGCTTTGTTTCTGTTTTGACAGTTTATTAATATTTCACATAAATTATTCTGACCTTCTGTTGTTCTCCTTTCTTTTACAGTTTGATTTTATTGTGCAGTAATCTTTATTCATGAACATATCACCAGTGAGGTCCATGAGGACTGTGTGTGAATGAGGAGATGTGAGGCCATGGATTGTCTTTTATCACTGCTCTGCAAACTGCTTGGGCCTTAGAGGGATCTGAAACACTCTGAATCGTTTCTGTAAGTGCCAGAAAACAGCTCTAAGTGGGGAAACAGACATATGAAGGTGGAATAATAAAGAAACATCTGTATTTGAAATGAATTCTCATTGCTGGAAAGGTCTTGGGAATGATATATGAATTATACATAATGCCATGTGTGTGACACTACAGCTCTTTTGGTCTATTGGCAGGCCTGACCTGGGCCATGGTAGTGGGTTAGATTGAAAAATGTCTTTCAAAGTTTTATCACATTTTGAAGGTTCCTGTCATGTGCTGTGGCTGCAGAGCCCTCCCCTGGGGCTGCCCATGTCCTGTTGTGCCTTGGCTAAAATGGGGTAGCGTAGCTGGGAGGAAGGATTACCCAGGGGTGAGTAGGGGTCTTTTCCATTAACTACTTTCTTCTTTTCTTCTGCCATTTGCTATATCATTATCTGGTCCCTGGGTCTCCCTGTTGTGTCACTGTTGGCCGGCCAAGTGACTGACTGTTGCAGAAGTGCCCAAGGCTCCTGTCCTGCTGAGCTCCCCCTCCCCAGCAAGTTCTGCTCCTTCTCTGGAGCTCGCATGGAGAACCACCTCTTGAGGCAGAAATCCTGTCCATAAATACATGTGTAAATGTTTGGTATGCTGCTAAGGAGCAGTGCAAACACTGTGAAAAGGCAGGTCCTCCAGCGCACAAGAAGCTGTGGGGTAGACCAGGGTGTGGGCCTTGGATGTGGGCGTGGGTAAAAGCATCTCCACATTAATTCACATACAGCAACTCTCTTGCAGGCACCAGCAGTTACTTTAAATTCCTTCCTATTGCTCTGGTAACGGTACAGGATAGTCACAGGGCTGCATATTTCTCATGAGAGAAAATGCACAACCAGGAGGTCACCTTGGAAGCGGACTGGTGGGACACCATCTGCATTGGCCAAAGGACCACACTTGAACTGCCTGCTGCTTTATGAAACACCAGAAGTGCCTCAGGGTAGTTTGGAAGCAAATATTGACCTATTGGGCAAATATACAAGGAAAGGAAAATCTGAAAAGGAGAAGTATATTTCTCAGGATTTTTTTTTAATGTACTTTTCAAGTGCAGATGTGCCAAATTATTTCCAGTGGAAACTTTATAGAAAATGATTAATGTAAAGGGTTTCTGCAATTCTGGCATCTCTCCCCTGTCTCCAGAGAGCCGTCATGGCTCGTGACAGCTCTGTTCTGTGTACGGGAAGCATCCACAGCTGGGAATTATCATCTGTTAGTCTTAGTCTTTCTGTAGCTTGATTCTAAGACTCTGCTAGCAATGACTGATCTTGCCCTTTTACCTTCAGGACGGCTTGGAAAGTTTCCTTTGGGGTCAGAACTCATGCAGCAGAAAAAATAAGCATTTTATATGGTGTTAGAACAGATCTGGGCATTCCTCAAATTCCTCTAGAGAACAAGCAGAGAGGCAGCCCTGCCACTGTAGCCTGGGGCTTTTTTTCACCATCGCTCTGCTTTTACGTGATGTCCTCAAAACCCCCTCCTTGTTTTTCCCCTCTTCCCAGCCTTTCCAAAGACCCTTGCCAAGACTTCTCAGACATGTCTTCCTGCCTCTTTGCCTTGCTTTCCCTTTTTAACCTTAGAATTGCCTAAAGAAATCCCATCTCTTCCTCATGGTGCTGGTTGCCAAGTGTGGCTCTGGCTGCTCTCCAGCTGCCCAAGGCACTTCCCCAACACGACCTACTGCTTTGGTGGCACTGCTTGGCCATGTGCTGAAATGAGAAGAGGGAGATGAGAAGAGATGGGAGTTTCGGAGATGCTGTGTGTGCCATGCAGCTTCAGGCACATTCCTTTGGCTGTCTCTTTTACTGACAAGACACCTGCACAAGCTGAACTGGAGAGGGGCTTTCCTAGAGGCCATCTGTCTTCTCAGAAAGGTAGGAAGATTTTTTCATTTTCCCTGGTTTGGTGTTTTCATGCAAAGACTGACAAGAGTTGAATCCACACACAGCAACCAGATACACTGCAGTGATGGAGTTGGTCCTAACCCGCCAGTGCTGGGGTACAGCAGGAATAAATGATGTGGAATAGAAACAAGCTGTGAGCTAAACTCTCTGACAGTCCCCAGGACAGCTCTTCCTTCCCGATGTGCTCCCTGGAGCATCCTGCTCCCTGCCATCCTGCTGCCCAGGGATCCCCATGGATGAGCCCTGGGACCAGCCACTGCATGTAGCGCTATGTGCACTCCAGTGTGTCCGTGCTTCCTTGCAAGGATGCTCTTCATCCTTGGAGTGCCCGTGGGACAGCGCAGAGCCTGGCCCTGTCACCCCTTGCCCGAGGCCAAGGCTCCCAGCAGGGCCACCAGCCCCTGCTCGCTCCCGGTTCCTACGGGGGAGCCTGTTGAAGGAGCAAATGAGTCTGCCGCAGGAATCTCATGCGCAAGGTTTGCATGTGCTATTAATCACAACTGCCTTCAGCTTCTAAATTCGGGCTCTTAAAACCCACAATGAATGCATTTTTCATTAATGAGAAAAAACACACTCTTTTTTTTGGTTGAAATTAAAATAGAGCCACGAACTTTTATATCATGCCTGCTATTTAAAACTGAAAATCTATTCCTCTTTTTCCATTGTGGTTGTTTTGTATTTCATTATGCTCTCACATGGCAAATCTTTGGTGTCTTAATACAAAGGATTCTGCATTTCCAGGCACAGGTTTTAATGCCCAACCCTTTCCCAACTTGGAAAAAACCTTTCTCAACTTGGAAAGAACCTTTCTGAAATTTGGAAGTTTTCAGAAACTGTTTTTTTTTCCTATGGTCCAAGTTTAAAAAAAGGAATCAAAGAAAATATCAAAGCAGCAAAGTATCAAGAAATCACTACTCACGTCTGGGAATATAAATTAAGACGTTCTAAACATTTTTAAAGGGGTTAAAAAAAGAGAAAGCTTAAGTCTGGGCAAGTCTTATTATTTTGTGTAACTTTTGTGTTTTAGAAAAACAAGTCAGACTCAAACTAGCAGACTATCTACAGGTGCTGCATTATGTTACAGATTATAAACATGGCCTAAACTGGACAATAAATTCTATAGGCAACTTAAAGACATGATAAAAGCTCCAAAACTCTTTAGAAATCTTCCAGGAAATGTACTCAACTGTGTTATAGAAAAAAAGAAATCATATCTTACTTTTCCATAGCAGTGAAGGAGAATATTTCTTTTATGGTTGTGCGAACATTAAAAACCACAATTTCCACTCTCCCGTGATTTTTCCTGTCCTGTCCCTTGTTTCTGGAAGGACATCCATATGGACAGCCACAAAAATATTTTGTCCTCTGTCAAATTCTCCACATAAGTCTTGTGTAATTGTCCTACAATTACTTTGCTGTCAGTTCTGGTGCTGATTTGCTCTGGCCGTTACCTTTTCTATTGACCATTGCTGGCCCTTCCTTCCTTTCCTTCCTTCCTTTCCTTCCTCCCTTTCCTCCTTCCCTCCCTCCCTCTCTTCCCTCTTTTCCCTCCCTCCCTCCCTCCCTCCTTTCCCTCCCTTCCCTCCTTTCACTCCCTTCCCTCCTCTCCCTTCCCTCCCTTCCCAGGCCTGTATTTTTGATGTATGTTTGTACTGTGTTCAACACGAAGGATTCTGGTCTTTGCTTGCATGTAAACTAATAACGATGTTCCTAGTTCTTTTAATCTCCAGCTTTATAACCTCCAGCTCATCCAGGAGGTTCTCTTTTACACAGTTAGATGTAAATTACTATGTTAGCACTATTTTGCAAATAAAGTGTGATTTCTTTTTAACAAGGTCAGTGATTTTTTTCAGTATTCCTCACAAGAAATTAGGCACAGATTATTTTACTATCTTAAGGTCATTCTGTGATTCTGTGAATGTCCAAGGCTTAAGGACATCTGAGATCTATCCTACATATTTGAAATCATAGAGTCATAGAATGCTTAAGTTTGGAAAGGACCTCTAGAGATCAACTAGTCCAACCCCCCTGCACACGCAGGGTCACCTAGAGCACGTGGCACAGGGCAGCATCCAAGCAGGTTTTAGAGATCTCCAGAGAAGGAGACTCCACAATCTCTCTGGGCAGCCT
>JAUBOD010000030.1:4982865-5002809 GCA_032353885.1 Nothura maculosa
TCCCCTCCTGGACCTGCTGGAGACGCTCTTGTTAATGCAGCCCAGGATCCCATTGGCCTTCTTGGCCACCAGGGCACACCGCTGCCTCATGGTCAGCTTGTCGTCTACCATGACACCCAGGTCCCTCTCTGTGGGGCTGCTCTCCAGCAGGTCAGTCCCCAGCCTGTACCGGTGTCTAGAAACCGGTAGTTTCTACTAGTTAATTAGTTAAAAATAAACCACCTTGTAGAACCACAATACTTGCAAGATGCCCTTGTTTTAGCATAGTAAATTATAATAAACTACATAATAAATTACATAATTTATTAAATAATAAATTACATTAAATAATAAATTACATAAATATCATAGGTGTCGGAGCCCCTGTGATTCATAAATACCACTGCTTAGTGAAATCCACTATTCCCTGCTTTCTCCTGGTGACTGGTCTCTATTTTTATAGTCAAGTTAATCTCTTTCTATTTTGTACATGGTCTATAAGGAACTGCTTCCGTATTAAGCTGGTCTCTGAAGTAATCCTTGTGTCCAGCTAAACATAACCACAGCCTATTTATGTGTTGGGCTATCCCCAATTAAGCTGAAAAATGCTACAACTGGTTAGCGCTAAGGATTAACGGGACCTATTTATATTGCTAAGATGTTTCAGATTTGCTGTGTTCAATATAAGCTTTGACTAAGCTTTTCTAATGCATGTAGCCACATGGGCTTGAATATATAACAATGAAAGGGGCGCCGGATTTTCTGGTTTGAGGAGGCTTTGCAGTGATCTCTTGCACATTGCCCATGCTGGGATGGCTTCCCCAAGCCAGTAGAAGGCAGTTCTTATGGCAGCTGTGGACATTTCGATGCAGTTTTCCACTTGGCATCTCCTCCTCTCTGCTGCATCTGGCAACATGACAGCGAGCAGGAGGCTCTGCTCAAGCACAGCCAAGAACTCCTTTGGGCATGATGGCATTAAATAAACTGATTTCCCTGCAAATGCAGAAAGAACAATTTGTGCATTTAAATGGGAAGGATTTGGGAACTTGCTGCGTTGTTTGCAGAGAAGTATACTATCTACAAGTGCATCATGGAAAGCCCATAACTATCGCAGTGACGCAGGCTTTGCAGCGTGCCCTGTGAGAGATATAAACAAAGTGCTATGCTCAGGTGCTTGGTGTTGCTCTGATTAAGTTAGCAATTAATACTGAGATGGCCTCTGATGCTCAAGTCACTGTGTTCTTCCCACATCCCACCTTGGGGGGTATTTTACCTTTTACTTTGTCACAGACCAGAGAGTGCTGCTGTAGCTGCTTATCTTCAGTCTCAGCTGGGTTTGTTGCTCTTAGTGGGTTTTGTTTATTGAAGGGATAAATGGGTGCAGCTGCTAACTCCTCCGCTTCTATACACAGCCAGGACCAGGCAGTGAGATGCTCCCACTCACGGTGGCATCCCTGGGGAAGGTGGTGGGGCACAGAGGCCATGGAGAAGCCCCTGGCATGGTCTGGAGGTGAAATGAGAAGTGTGAGGCCAGCACCAGTCACCGACCTCACCCCACAGACCCTCTTTGTTAAGAATGTGGCTTTCAGATTTATATTTTTTAATGTACTTTTCCAAAATTCAGGAACATTTCCTCTCCCTCTGGAGATTCCTTGCCACTCTTTATTTTTTAGAAATGGAAAATAAAATACTATGAAATGCTGAAACCAGCAGAAGAGCTTCCTCCAGCATGTAGCCAGAGTGAGCAACGGGGACATACTAGGAAATAACAACAGAAAAGTCTTCATGGCCAAGTTGCAGGGGAGCTATGTCCCAAGCTCCCAACATCTAATCTGAGCTGAGGCCAGCAGAAAGGCACTGGCTTCTGCGGGGCTGCCGGGAAACGGTGTCAAAGGAAGCCCTCTCCATACTTGTCTCATTCCTGTGGACAAGGGCCAAGTCATTCCAATTCATCCCTGTGCCAATTCATACCTCTCTGTTGTCCTGTGCCCAAGGAGCAGGAAAATCTTAGTTCTTTTTTACCCCAAAAGTTACTTTTTTTCTGCCAAAAGTTGAAGTCTACTGCATGCAGACTGGCTGAAAATCCATGAGGTGGAGCCTGGCCTCAGCCTGCTCTGAGGACTGGGAGTTGGGAGGCCAAGGAGTTCCAAAGATAACTCTTTTCTGGGGTGTGGGCAATAAAAATCCAGGGAATAGCATTCTACAAATAGGACAATGCATGAATTTGCATGTTTAGGAGGTTTGCATGTCAGATGTACACAACTTAAAGGAACCAGATGAATTATGTAGTTATGTATGTAATATGACCTAAAGGAGCTATTGAAGGTTTTTTTGCAATGTGAGGCTGGCAGCAAGGGGCTTTGTGTCCTGTGCAAGCAGAAGCCAGAGTAACCAAGGCAGCTGGCCTGGTCTGGTTTTTGTGTGAAGTGTGAGAAATATCTAGGCATGTTCTGCATCGTATAGGTTTTGCTGAGCCACAGATGTGCAGGCCTATGAAGCACAAGGTGTTTTGTTGTTCCTCCAGCACAAAACATCTGTATTTTCACTGCTTTTTTTTTCCCTTTAAATACATTTGCCTTTTAATACAAAAGAGTCCACAATTCCAGGCAAAATTTTGATGTCCAGTCCAGTAGACTTGGATATGTTTTTTAGCCTCAGTTATTTCTGGTTCTGATTTATTTTAAGGGTGATTCCTGACATATGCCAGTGTGAGAGAGACATTTTCTGCAAGCAGGTATTTGAAGATATTCAGGTAAGCTGTCAGAACAGAACTTGCTGTGTCATCCAATAATGAAAGAACATTTTGTACCTTAAGGATGTTACCCATTTTAGCATCCTCTTTTTCCTAAGAGAAGGAGTGCATGGGAGGCAATTCAGCACAGGAGCCTACCTTAGCTGCTGTGACTTGTGAAGGAGCCCATCTCCCTTCACTGACTCACTAAGACGAAGTTGCCTTTGCTACTCCGCTGATGAGTCAAGGAGACGTTGGAGTCAGTGCTGCATGGCCTAGCAATGCTGATGTAATTATGACAGTGTAGTTTTAGGTCAGAATTCAAACAGAACAGGGCTTGTAACCAGGAGACCAAAATATTTTCTATGTTTTTTTCGTATAGGGATGCATAGGGATACACTGTTCCCCCTCATGTCTTTGTTCACTGTGATATGTTTTATCATCTTAGTTCATGTTTGTGGTACATTGGGTCTTACTTTATGATGTGGCAGAGTTGTTTAAAACCCATCAAACTGCAGTTTCAGGGAGTGCAGAGTGCAACGGAAGGGCAAATGTGGCTTTGCAGCCTGCTTGTGCCGTGTGCCTGCTTGACCAAACTGCGAGCTACACAGAACCTTATCTGTACAGCATCAAACATCAGACCCAGTCTATGAATCATCTTAGAATGATGTTCCTTGAGCTTGTGACTTTGAATTATCTATTTTCTTTTAGCTTCTAAATCCGCCAGTCTGATCATTGCTTAAATGATAGCTACGCAGAGGCTTTATGAAAACCAGGACTGCTATGGGTTCTTCTACGTGCACACAAAATCAAGCTTTTCTCTAGCAGTTTCCCTAGTTTTGTACTTCACAGGAGCCATGGATGTTAAGGACCTACCTTCGAAGCAGCTCGCATCCTCCCTCTCTTAGTGTGAAAACTTAGTAGCCTTTGGTATAGAAAATGCTCAGAAAGCATTAAAGAATCTGTTAACCATGGTAAAGAAAAGTGTGCCATAGAGTTCTTGCAGTGGACTGCTTCTGAAGAGCTCTGTACTGTCCCACACGATATCTCAGATGTGTCATTTAGCAGGTACCTAAGATGTCATTTAAGTATTGAGAATAAATCTTCTTCTTTAAGAACAAAGTCATTTAAGCATTAAAGATTCTGCTCATCATCACAATCCTTGATGCTATTTACTAAAGCTGCCTTTTTAAATTATATCCAGCTCCTATGTGTACTGCCTGCTTTCAAAATGAACATGTTTAATGAGAACAGTAGGGAGTAAGCAAAAGACAAGCAAGTGACGAGCGTAGGAGGGCACAGGGCAGCCTGTGTGTGCCCGCATGTGTCCTGGAGATGAGGAGAGCTGCTGCAGCAGCCCGTGCCAAGGAACTGGCATTGCAGTGAGATTGAAGCTGACAGCCTTGTAACTACTGGTATTTTATTTAATATGTTCCCTGCAAAAAAGTGCTGGCAGTGCTCTTTCTTTCTTTGGGAAACAGGAATCTTGGATTTGTGCACGCGCCATGTACAGTAGAGCGTACTCTGTGTACGACACTTGTTGCTCATATTTCAGCGAGGGCTTCTTGCAAGGCTGTCCCTGCCAAATGCTTTCCTGCACTGACGTGCATCGTTCAGCACAGAAGTGTGAGCTCTGTTAAATGAACTCCTTGGGCTGTGCAGCAAGTGCCTCTGTGAGATGGGATGGATTCGCCTAGGGTGGTAGCAGGCACCGGCTAGCAGAAGCAGGGCCGAAAAGCCTCAGTGACCACAATCCACGCTGCCACATTTCAGAGGCTGTATTTTTATGGACCGTTTTACAAAAATAGGCATTAATATCCAGCCAGTGGGGAAGGCAAGAGAGTTAATTCCTCCCTGGAGCAGTGTCCTCCATGCTGAGCGGGACACAGTCTTGTAGCCAACTTTCATGTTCATTGTGCACCTCTGTATGCCACACAGCACACAGGACACTTTCTGAGCATCATGCTGTATTCAGCATTTTTTCCATGATGACTGTATCCTAAAACCTGTCTTTCATTCCGTGCACCTCAAAACACACCAGTAATAATTTGCCTTTAAGGTGATAGATTCATTTCATTTGAGTGACTCTCTAACTTGTAGAAAATTACCTTCAAGGCTAATACTAGTGCAGAGAGATTCATCTTCTCAAGTTCCCGCTGGTGCCTGTGGGGAGAGGCATGTACCTCTGGGGATGATTCATGCTACCTGTATAGGATGAATCACCTGGAAGTGCCTGTTTAATCCTGGTTCTCTTTGGGGAGCAAGAAAACTAGTTTAAATTATGTTAAATGAAAGCTACGTACAGGGCCTGGCACTCAATTGTCCTATACTGAAAACAAAGATGAAGAACTAGATTTTTTAATTTATTTTTTTAAAGGGCATATCTTCAAGTATTTGTTCATTTTCACCTCTTCATTTTGGGAAAGTGGCAAGTGCCCACAGAGGGACAAAGCTACATAAATTAACGAGGTGCTGTTGTTCAATTAAATAGACATTAATTATGCCTGGCCGTTTGCAGCAGCCCGCTGAAAGGCATTCCGGGTGGCTCCGAGCCGCTTACATTGTGCTGCCGCGGAGCGTGTGTGTTTTGCTGATAAACACAAGCTGGGAGCCAGAAAACCCAAACAGGGCCGTGAATCCCGACACAGGGCCATGACATCCCTCTGCTCGGCGTCGGTGCCATGAGCAATGCCAAGCCCGGGAACGGGGTCCTGCTTGGAGGACACTGTAAATGAGGGCAGGACGGCTCCCTGCATCCCAGAGCAGACCATATTTAGCTGCAGCTCTGCTGGTCCTCATCTGCACGCAGCGAGAAGGCAGCGTGGGGATGTGATACTGGGAGCTGAGCTCTAGCTGTGGTGTGATCATGCTCAGGAAGAAGACACTAGCTGGTGTGAGCATCACAACCCACCCTCTATCACATATTTTTAACCTCACCTTTCTCTTGGTGTAGATGTGAACAACAAGCCTGCCCAATGGAGCTGAACTGTGTGCCGTGGCTGGACACGAGCCAAGTGTAACCACTTCCCTGATCGAAATCGCCCTGGGGCAGAGAGATGGGACAGCCCGGGCTGCATTTGCTTCTGCCACAGACCTGTGTGCTTCCACGGCCTCATGGATGCAATGCATTTACACCAGCAGAGCATATAGGTTTTCCATTTGCTGAATACTGAAAATGTTTTTCTCATGCTCAGGACACACAGGAGAAGGACAAACTGGTGTCGGGCACCAGGAGCCGCCAAACCCGCTGTGGGCTGGGAAGAAGTGCAGAGTGGTTGTGTAAGGTTGGGTCCCCCCGCGGCCTCCCTCCCTTGCTGTGAGCTAGTGATGTGTCTGTGCTTAATGCCCGGCCATCCTTCCCCTAAAGCGCACGGCAGGGATTCCCCTAAGCAGATAACGGGCTCTGCGTGATGGAAAAGTGGGAGGAATGCGGCAATCTGGTGTTGACAGAAGCTGCAGAGCTTTCCCCAAAGCTGCGTGTGGTGAACAGAAGAAAAGGGCATTGAAAGCTGCCAGGTATTTATGAGAGTTGCAGCAAGGCTCCCTGGAGATTACGGTAGGATCTACAGGGAAGCCACTGCTTGAATACCACTGTTTTCCTTCAAGCACCAGCCCCGAGTACCTGCAGTCCAAGCCTCTGGCCATTACATGGAATATTTATGAAGTAAGTTTGCTTTCAAAGGCGGATCAGTGGGAGCTTGCTTTGTATTTTCCAGTGAATTAAAACAAGTTAATTGAGTGCCGCTGATTCTTGGTCACCAGAACCACTGGCTCATGATGGGAGAGTCTTGGGTATCACAATGAAGAGGAAGAAACTCCAGCTGGACCAAAAGACTTTCTTCTGAATTTCTCTTCAACATTTCTGAGACTCAGATTTTGCCTCTGACAATTTCTAGCCTACAGTTTGCTGAGACAAAAGTTGTCTATCACTAGATTACCATCATGACTTAATATTTTTAGAGCAAGTACGATTTTTTTATAGCAAATCAGGTTTCTTGTGGTTGAAAAGGAGGCTATGACTCACAGGCCTTATTCCTCTGAGGACTGTGATGTACTGTAAAGATCGTAACTGCAAAAATGCTCAAGACTGATCAACATCATTTTTCTGATTTCAGATCTGATTTCGAAGAACACTTAGGGCAAACACACATCATACTATTATTAGAATATTACTTTTTTTCATTTGCTTTGTTTCCATTTGAAAAACAAATTTATTTATGTTATACATGATATAATGTAATATCCTTTTCCTTGGACAATTATCAGGGGAATTCTTTAACATTATTCAATGCAAGCACAGGAAATAGGCTTTTTTTCCCTAAACCGAAATTATTATTTCACTTTATCAGTATTATTTTTTCCTCCTCAGGTCATATTTATCTGTTTCAGTTAACTAGATTATCAAAAAACTTCTATTTTATTATAAGCTGAACAGCATTGCATCTGTTGACTGCTCCCTTCTCAATGTTTGCTTAATATTCTGCTGTGTCTGCTTAATGCAAGAGGGACAAAAGGCATTTTCCCAATTCACTACAGTCAGAAGGACTCTGCAGTGCACAGATATGAGTCAGTCCTTCCTTTTGGGACATCAGAATACGGATTATCTGCAAATAATAGACTAATGAAGGGACCCCTAGGGAGGGAGCTTATTAAGCACAATCCTATCTGAAAGCTCCAGCGCGGGGTTTTACCTTCAATGCTATCTTAGGCACAAGAGGTACAGATCAGTCCTTCTTCCCTATCGCTGTGCTCCGTCACCAGAGCAACATGTTCTGCCTTTAGTGATCGTTTAAACAATTGAAATGCTGCTGTGGTATTGGGAAAAGGAAGGTTTTGGTGAAACAAATTCAGTGCTCTCTGCAAACAACTGCTGGAAATGCAGTCCATCAAATCTGCTCTTCCAAGGGGAGAAGGGGCTTTTTTGTTAAACTTTTTTTTTCCCCTTTAGTGGTGAAGCACTTTTACATATTCCTGCTTCTGTTTTGTTTAAAAAATATAAATCAAAATGTTATTATTGCTTAATTTCTGAGTCACTTTCTCTCCCCTTTCCTCAACTTGATTAAGATTCTCTATATCTCTCCCATTGATTCTGCTTCATGGATCTTGCTCATTCCTCCCGATTTCAAACTACTTTCTCTCCACTGTCTTTTGTGTCCAGCATGGAACTTCCCACCTGGGCACTGAGAGTGAAGCAGGAAAGCCAAAGGCAAAGCTGTTGGAAATTAGTTTTCTGTCCTTTTGTGATGTGTCTCATTCTTACATATATCTGTACTCCTTGCTTTCTGAGCTTATTCCCAGTTAGTCCTGCACCCAGCCCAGCAAAGACTAGCTGAGCCAAAAATGTTTCTTTCTGAGGCTATTGGTGAGGCTGAGAACTGGCCAGCAGCACCAGCACATGTGAGGATGTTTCCCATCCTCTGATGGGAAAAATTATATTCTTTTGCTAAAAGTTCAAGGAGAGAGTGCACTTTTAGAAACTCTTTGTTCTGTGTCTATTAAATTTGAATTTTGTTATTCCTTCTTTTTTTTTTGATTTTTTTCCTCTTGCATTTTCCTCCCTTTCCTGTTTGATTGAGGCCTTCTCTAAGCATGGTCCTCAACCTAGGAGGCTACTCCTCCTTGGCTACAACCTAGGAGGAGCTACTTTCACTCTCCTGTACATAAGCACAAAACAGCTAGTTTAATATCACTAAAAACCACTTCTGTTTTATATCTCATGGAACATTTCTGCGTAATTGCTCTGAGCATCACCTGCTCTAATTGTACCCGGCCAGAGAGGGACAGCAGAGCCGCTGCTCTCCAGTGTTTATTTCATCCTGTCTGCAGGCAGCATTCCTTTAAGACACGGTTACTGAGGCACAGAATGGTTAGAATGAGTAAAAAGCAGTTGCTGTGAGTTTTAATATTGCTCCAATGGGCTGCACTGAGCGCCCCTGTGCTTGATGGCAGTGCCTGGCTTTGTCCCTGTCGCTTCTTCTGCCTCTATCCCAGGCAGTTATAGCTGCAGAATCATTGACCAGCAAAGAGCACGAGAGGACAGAGCTGTCCAGGGCCACATGTGTCATAGAATCAGAAGGGAAAGCGCAAGGGAAAATATGCGTGCATGTTTCCCAAGCAGGAGCCCTTCACAGCACAGCTGAGAGGACCCTTATGGATGGTTCTGTGACTGCTGGAAAACCAGGTTTTCTTTGTCTGCCTTGAATTTTAGGAAGAATTTATGTGAGATGTCTAGCAGTTCCTGATCTAAGACTAACCATAACTAAACACAAATGCTTTTCTGACTCGAGTTTATTTCTCCTGTCTGTGCTTGCTACTATGATATGAGTTAAACATTTAGGTGAGATCTTAGAGCTTACGGCTTTGCTGAGATCAGTCTGGCTATAAATCTCCATTCCTGTTGTGGATATGTTTTTCTTGCCATGTGGAGGCATGGATTATTTGGTGCTCTTTGAGGTGACCATGTGTCAGCAGAGACTTGGAGCCGACTATGCTGGGGACCCACAAGTTGGGGCAGGATCCGCAGCCAGCTCAGCTACTGCCAAGCAGTAAGTTTTGTCCAAGCACTTTGCTAATAGGTCTGAATAATATCCATATAGCTTATTACAAGCATATATTTGGGGAAAGCTATATGCTCGTACTTGGGCACAGCCTCTGTTGGGCTTGAGAACAGGCTGAGAAGGTCCCTGAAAATCCCCATGAAAGAAATGGGAATGCAACAAAATCAAAGCAGGCAATAAAGTGAGCATCTTTCAATTGCAGAAGTTCCTGAAGGGCCACCTTTTCACAGGAAAACAAAACAGTTTTACAGGTTTTAATTAAAGCATAGAAATGTGCAGGCATGTGATTAAGTGCTAGACTACAAACCTAGCACTTGGTATTCTTTTCTGCCGATCACTATTCTCTTTAATGAAGATGTATGGCTAATGAAGGGCTTACTTGTAACCAAAAAGAATTAGCTCATGGGAAAATATTAATTCTCCTGTTCAGAAATGGATTGAGTTGTTCAGACTAAAGTGTAATATAAAAATTATAGTCACTTGTTGATTTGGGGGGAGATTGTAAATAGAAAATTTTTGGAGCTTATCTTTGAGCTCATCACAGTTAATCCAGAATTTAGATAGAGTTAACTATAGAGTTTCCATATACTTCTATATAATTTGTGATTTCCTTACCAACTATTTTATTATTCAAATTATTATTTATTATTCAAATTCAAGGAGCAAGTTTTTGTTTTGCACCATATACACATATCACGATATTCATCTTTTCTGATGAACTACGGATTCATAAGCTCTGCTCTTCTGACTTTGTGCTCATTAATGCTGATACATCCATGTAATCCACTGTAAAACAGGAGTCACAAAGACTTTGTGGTTAGCTGTGTTTTGTAAGCTATTGCTAGCAAAGGGTTAGAGCAGAAGTGAGAGCTGATTACGGGACTCCAAAAGCTGGATGCAGTGACTTGGAGACTAAAAAAACAGGGAAAATAGGATATAAACTGAATCTTATGCATTAGATATTCTTTACTTTTCTTTTTTTTCCCTCAAAAAGTAGAATTGTCCTGTTTTTAAGTTATCTTCAAAGTAACATTGCAATATTTTATTCAAAAAACACATTTTTTCCAGTAGTTAATCCATTCCATTTTGCAGACAGAAAACATAACATATTTGCAGCATTTTGTGCATTAATAAAACTCATGTCATTTTAAAAACATCACCAGTTTTAATAACACTTGTCTGGAAAACTGTGTGATGATGAAGTAGCATGTGTTATTTTTGTTATTTTTTTAATATATTTTTCCACTTCACTGTTTTCATCAACAATTTCAATCAAATGTGTTTATTTTACTGGCAATGTCAGGAGAATCATATGATTTCAAGGAAGGCTTTGCGACTGTTTGTAAGTTTTTGCTCTTCTGCATGTCCGCTTCCTTCCAGCTGGGGGCTGGCTCTTGTATGGAAAGGCCAAACACGTCACGGAAAAGCCCTGTCCCTGATCAGATGGGCTTAATATAAACCAGGTTTGCTGAGAGCGAATTAAAGAGGCAGCCCGTAAGCAGAAGAGGATTTACTTGGGCAGACCGGCTCTGTGCAACACACTGCACAGAGAGAGAAGGGCAGGGAGAGCAAAGGACTCGACTGCGGGAAGAGCCCGTCAAAAGTAAGGCTGGAATGCACTGCTCGGAAAACACAGTTTTCCTATAGAAAAACCATAGCGCCAGACAGCTAAATGTGGTTTGTAACTAGAGCTGGGAACTATGTGCAGTAGTGAGTTAAAAGGCTTTGTCTCATGGGGAGTTGTATAGTGATGGATGCTAATTTATAAATGGAAAAAAAGTATAAAATGTTTATGGCTGGGACTGTTTACTGATTAAATGTAGTCATTAGGCTGTTTATTGTTTGACTTACAGCTTGCTTTTCTCATGCATCTTTCCAGTGGGGAAAATACAAGAAAAAAAGTAGATTTTAAAAGTGTATGTGGTAAAAAATCATTGTATTTGTTAAGTGATCTTTACTCTGTGCTTGGTTTCTAATTAGCTGTATTTTTTCCTCGCACAGTTATTGTGCCTATGACTATGCATATGATCCAATGTGCCACAAGGCACTGTGCATTATAGAGAAAATACGGTCTAAGTTGGAGCAAGTTTACTTAGAACATGCTCTTTCTGCATCTTTGGTCTATAACCTGCTGTGCATTTATTCTAAGGAGATTTCAGAAAGTTTTATGTGAAACTTTCACGTGAAGCACTTTGTGCATGTCATTTCATTGTATTGCTGCACTTATTTTCCTGCACTACTTCCAATTCGAAATATTTGGAATTTGTTATTGAAAGTGGTCTGATGCATTGCGCAGACAGACAGGCTATTTATTAATACAGAGAGGAGAGCTAAAAGTATCAGGCGCATGCCAAAGCACAAAATGTCTAAATAACTGTCACTTTGGGACTGGAATGCATCAAAGTAACTTTCCTAAAAATGGTAGCTGTTGGCTTGTGAGGATACCATCACCTCGCTCTGCCTCCAGCCAAGGCGAAACTGAGTTTCCCAAGTAAAAAGTAGTTAGGAGCCACGCGCGGCCAGGTGAGCTAGCTAGTTATGTAAAGGGAGCAAATAGGCTTAGGTAATGTGAGCTAGCTGGTTTTGTGGCAAATTAAGTTAACTAAAATATCTGTAGCTTTATGAGCTTTTCTCCCAGTTGACACCTTCTTCTGAGGTCAGACCCAGTCCCTTCTCAGAAAAGTCGCAGGACTTGATTGTGCCCTCACTTCTACCAGCCACAATTCACGCTGTGCAGTAGCCATTTTTTTGTTTATAGACGAGTTCAAAATCCACTCAAAATCCTCCATTAAAGCAAGACGTGTTTGCATCACTCTTTGCTAGTGCGAGGCATGTGATGCCCACTGCTCTCCCGCAAGACTCAACTCTTAACCAAGGTAGCGGGAGCTGCAAGCAAAACAGGCTTTACTTTGTGACTGCATTTGTGGGTGATGTTGCTGGAGGGCTCAGCTTGTCTGTGGCAGAAGTGCACAGCCATGGGGTACACACGTGCCCACCCTGTTCATCCAACCACTTTGGGACTTGGAGACCACTAGGGCTAGTCCCTCCATTCGCCCCCAGTTGTGCACCAAGGCTAGGGACTGGCTATAAGTGCTGCCTATATCTTTGGCTGTGTTGGAGGGGACACAGCAGTATGTGTGCTCCCTGACAAGCCAGTGCTGGTGGTTCTGTCCCTTCCTTCTCCTCTGGGGACACAGCCATGCTGTGCTACCTCCCTGGCCCTGCTGCACCTAGTAAAGGCTGAGCAGAGTGGAAATCTTGCATGTGCGGGTACCCTGCCTAACATGAAAGCTGCAACTCTGACTCACTCACTGGAGTATTTCTTATCCTACCCGCAACAATAAGGAATTGCAGAAAGTCTCATTCTTCTTTCTGTATGCTAGGTGCCTATAGAAGATCAGGACATACTACCATAAGTTAAGAAGAGGGTGTTAATACATTTCTAAATGCTTTGTGGGTGACGTTTGTGGTCTTCCTGTTTCTTGACAGGGGTAAAAAAATGACCCTCAACAACGTTACCATGCGTCGCTCCAACAACAGTGGCCTGCAGCAGCAGCAGCAGCGATGGAGCATCCCTGCTGACGGAAAGCACTTGCTGGTCCAGAAGGACTCCAACGAATACAATGCGCAGAAGCGATACACCATCAACCCTGATGATTACTACAGGAGAAGCTGGTCCTCGGAGTCATCCGACTCCGTCATCTCCTCCGAATCTGGCAGCAATTGCTACCGGGTGGTGCTGATCGGGGAGCATGGCGTAGGCAAGTCATCGCTGGCCAACATCTTTGCAGGGGTGCACGACAGCATCGACAGCGACTGCGAGGTGCTGGGAGGTAGGTCCCGATGGCCTGGGGAGCTTGGGCTTCCTTGTGGGCAGCCTTGCCAGTAGCACAGAAAACTAGCAGAGCCATATAATCTGAAACCAAGGTAGCCAGCAACTGGATCTGAGCATCAAAATTGAATACAACATGTTTCTCTCTCTTAAGAAAGCAAGCAACAAGGAGATAATGGGGAGCTATAGACTCTGAAAGAGAAAAGTACAAATTCTCATGCTATTTCATTTTAAAATATCTATCGGAAGCTGCTGCTCTGGTACTACAGGGCAGGCTGGTTCAGCTCTCACACAGGTCCCAAAGATGCGTCACCTCTGGCTCTGTAGGGTCAGTGCACACAATTGCCCTTTTCCCCAGCGTAGCACTTGGTGTCCTGCCTGTTCCCCTTGCTTGAGGGTACCAGTGCTAGCACACAGAGCCACCACACTGGACTTGTGCTCCAGCCTTCAAAGGAGTATAAGCAAAGAAGCTTTTGGTGTATCTATCTCTCCAACTAGGGGAGATAGCAGAATCCACAACTAGGGAGGCAGAATCCATGTTTTCCTAGTGAATTTTCACAAACGGAGGGGAGAAATCATGGTGCCTTTAGGGAATTTGAAGTTGTGGCTGTGCAGTGACTCTACGCCAGTTGAGCTCTGCCTTCAGCTTCCATTAACTTCTCCTGTCATCCTATCAGCCACCCTTCAATCTGGGATATGCCTGATAAAAAGTTTCCTGGTGCTGCACCAGTGAACTAGGCTAAACCACCTGGGCAATCAGTCAGAAAATGCAGCTCATTTTCTCTACCCTCCATTGCCAGATAGTTTCCTTCTCCTCCATAGGAAACTCTGGGGTTTCTTTTTTCCATTGGACTCTTTGCCTGTTTAGAGCACCATCATCTCAGATTTTCATGGCCAGGTCTGCTGAGGCATCAGAAAATTTGCCATTACAATATTTCTCCTTTTCAGTGTCAGCCTTGACATAAGCATTAGATGAACTAATTGCTTACTTTCACTGTGTTTAATATCCCATGGAAGTTACTTACGACTGTCCATGGTGCAAATGGGTGCTGAGTATACCCATTTTGGGCATTTTCCAGGTGTGTTCTTGGATGTTTGTAACTTCTTCAAGTACAACAGAGACTAGAGAAGTAGTCCTCTAAAGGCAGCAGTGTATAATACTTCTTCCTATGCAGTTGCTTGGCCAGTTGAAGAAACTATTTCCCAAACTCTAGCTTGCAAACTGAAAATTTTATTTAAAGAGTTTCACACTATAATTTCACAACAGCCCATTCACAGAGCAAATATAGCTGCTGTTGTGGACTGCTTTTTCTACTGAATATAGGTTTAACCTAACTCATAAATACAAATGCCATGCCCAAGGGAATTTCTTTGTTTGGTTAGACTGTCTTTTTAATATCTCCATTTTAAGTTGTGACAGCCCTGTGCTCTTGTTTTCAAAGCTTCTCAGTATGTAGGAGCTGATTTTATTTTAAATATATAATATTTTTGGATCATGCCTTTTCCTGCATACAGACTCCTGGCATCTATGAGAGGTAATTATATTTTAGGGGAAAGGTTCACTTCAGCAAAGCCCAGCGGACATTTTATGAGACAAGAGCTAAGACACAGCCTTATCTGCAGGCATGGTTGGGGCAAACCCTTCAACAGTGCCTTGAAAGTAGACACACACCCAAAACCTGGCATTTTTCACTGATGAGCACCTTAAGACTTGAGATGAGTCCAAATTCTGTGTGTTTGGAGGAATATTCCTACGTTTGGAGGAAAGAAGGGAGATTTAGAACTTGAAACAAGATGTAGACTGAGATTTCACAGCAAGGATTAGTCTTCACTCTTGGTGAAGAGCTCCCCGTACTTAGTCGCATCGTGTTTGTAACCTAGATATGAATTTTTGTAGCCTTTATACCAAATAATTGAACTTATGCATTTTGTTGACTCCTTTGCTTTTTGACATCAAAGCCAATGTTGGAAACTGTAAGATGGGAGACAACCCTCAGTGTCTGTAAAGCCCAGCAGCCCTAGCCTGGCAAAGCCTGTCCTCATTGCTCGGCAGGCAGTTAGCTGCATTGCTCTCAGCAGCAGTGACTGTTCACCCGTGAACTGTCCCCGCTAAAGCGAAAGCAAATATTTTCCATTACTCAGCCTCGCTGGACTCTGACACTCCCATGGGGCAAATGTTCAGTCTTTGGTTATTTCTTCCATGGGTTCTATTTTCTCTCTCCCACACAAGATAAAGAGAATATTAGCCAAAATAATGAACATTTTGTTTCCTGATCTTTTAGTCTCATTCATTTATCATGGAAAGTAAGACAGCTAGCAATGAACAGAGGGCAGGTTCAGTGCTGATAGAAATGAGGAAAAAATGGAATGTGAGCCAACATAAAAGCTGGCTCAGTAGCTTGAATCGTGATTAGATTACATGTATTCAGCTCTTTTGTTTTTTTTTGTGATGTACCTGATGCCACAAAATATTTCTGTTTTTTCTTCCAGAAGACACATATGAAAGAACCCTGATGGTGGATGGTGAAAGCGCAACCATTATACTGCTGGACATGTGGGATAATAAGGTACTTTTATTTGTTCCAATCAAATGCTAAAATAAAAATACACATGCAAGTGTATTTATGTCAAAAATAGGTATCTTTTGGGAAGGAAAGTAGCTGTTTTATGTACAATAAGATTAGACACCCTTTGCTCCCTGCCAAATCAAGTATACCTAAGGTCTATGCAGTGTGAGCTTGAGAAGAACAAGGCTATTTTTTTAACCTTTTTTTCCTTTTTGAATGATAAATCCAAAAACGCAAGCCCTGTTTCAGCATCACATTCATTCCAGTCTAAAGTCAACACAATGAATTCTTTGGGCCAACTTTTGCCCTCCTTTGTGGTGATGTATTCATATCATCACCACTTTGGAATTACTTTTAGTATAGCTAAAGGAATGGGCTTGGATGCTGTAATGTTATCCCTTCTGTGCCTAATGATGACGGGCCGTTTCATTTGAACAGCGTGAAGGAGAATGGATTCGAGACCACTGCATGCAAGTGGGAGATGCGTACTTGATCGTCTACTCCATCACAGACCGAGCAAGCTTTGAGAAGGCCTCTGAACTCAGAATACAGCTCCGCAGGGCACGCCAGAAGGAAGACATCCCAATTATTTTGGTTGGCAACAAAAGTGACCTTGTCAGGTGCCGCGAAGTTTCAGTGGCAGGTAAGGAAAGTGATGAGGACAAAAGCTAGGTATACTTTTAAGAGCCATATAATAGCTTTCAAACAAAACCCAGAGCTGTCTGACACTGATCAGCACTGGGCAATAAAAGAACAGTGAAAGAACAGAGGACTGGGACATTGAGCAAAAGACTGGAAAGAATTTGCTAGGTCTCTTAAGCCCACTTTGTTGGTGTAATATGAGATAATCCCCTTCCTAAATTTATTAAGGTCTATCAAAAAAGCTGCTTTGGTAGCTGGAAGCCCTTTGAATTTCTGATACATATTTTTGTACAAACAATTTATGGCCCTTTGCTCATTCTCTTTCCTCTCTTGAGGATATTCTCTTGTCATTTAACTTGATGATGAAATTACACTCCTTTTCATTCTTTATTTTGCTATTCTAACAACTCCCAGCAATTCAAACATAGAGAATGGTACAAACACCCTTCTGCTAGTGGCAGGGACATGAAGTCCTTTTGTCTCAGTCTAGTGCTGCGTAGTCCTGCTCATGTAAGAGTAGAAGAAGCCTACTTGCCTTAACCTACCCTATAAGCCATGACTGTCACCAAATAAACTTGGGTGGGATATGGCCTGGCTAATGCCTGGCTCAGTCAGCACCTGTTGGTTAGACATGGCCATGGCCTCCTCTCTACTCTAGTTCATGTTGCTTGAAAGGTGACACACAGGGACTGGGCAGCCCTTTGGGAGAACTCTCCTTGGGGTCTTGATATAGGGTGCTAAAACAACCGTTGGGTATCCTTGGGTCATCCTAGAGGCTTAGGTGACATCATACAACACACAGTAACTCATTACATTATCTTAGCCTGAACTTGCCACAAACGTGGTTTCCTCTACCTGGCATTTCCTCATTTCTGCAGCTGTTCTGTCTCCTGACTGATATAGATGTTTTTCCCTTGGGGATGTGCATAGCTCCCCTGGCCTTCGTCACAGTTGCCCAAAGTGAAGAGTTTGAAAGCTTACTAGTAGTCCAAGGTTTCTTATTTTCCTCTCATTTTTTTTTACGGTCTAAACTGAAAAATGAGTTTTATTTTGAGACATGATAGGTACATTCTCATCTAGAAGACTGTTAAGTTTATGTTCAGGTAGTTAAGGGCAAGAGCTAAGATTTCAGACTGACCCTTGTTGTATGTTGTATGTTGTAGTATGTCTATCTTGTAGACATAGTTTGCTTTTACATGGGAATTTTGCATGTATCTGCTCACACCAAAATTCTTACTACCCAAAGACTCTTTTTAATACATGACCCTTAGAAGAGGATTGTTCCTTGCTTTCTATGGCAGAAAGGACTGTGCTCATGGAAGGCACAGTCATCACCTTTTAATATGACTTGAGGCAGTGTGCACGTGGTGGCATGATGAGTAGGTGACTGATCCGGTGTCGAGCTCTCGGCCACCGATGCCTTGAGTGAGTCAGCCTCGATGCCCGCACGGCTGATGCCAGGAGCTGGGCTTTTCCAGAAGGAGATTCGCTCCCCGTCACTGTGCAGGGAGCCTGACACAGGCCAGATGAATCACAGGCTAGAAGGCAGCCTAAGGTGATTAAAGACTTATCCCTGCCTATATTAGGCTAGAGGAATTCCCCAGCTGGCGCTGGCTCCCTCCCTGCTCCCGCCACCCTCTCCTGACTTATCCCCTCACTGTCTTGCAGAGGGCCGAGCGTGTGCTGTTGTCTTTGACTGCAAGTTCATCGAGACCTCGGCCGCCGTGCAGCACAATGTCAAAGAGCTCTTCGAAGGCATCGTGCGACAAGTCCGGCTCCGGAGGGACAGCAAGGAAAAGAATGAGAAGCGCCTGGCTTACCAGAAGCGAAGAGAGAGCATCCCCAAGAAAGCCCGCCGGTTCTGGGGCAAAATAGTCGCCAGGAACAACAAGAATATGGCCTTCAAACTCAAGTCCAAATCTTGCCACGATCTATCGGTACTTTAAGAACGTTGGACTCTGCCAGAGTTTGTGGCGTTATGTGGACATTATGTTGTGGGAAATAATCTATATTAGATTGGGTTATAAAAATGACTTAGATTCACAGCTATGATTGTGATGAAATGTGCTGGCATAGGAACAGCACAGTGCATGGAAGTATCTCTCTCTCTCTTTTGTTGGTAGCTTTAAAAGAAAAGTATAGACCAGAATGACCCAAACTTATGCTGGGAAGCATTCTGGAAAATACCTGATTTTTTTTCTCCTGTCTCCTTCGGATAATAGCGTAAGAACCTCAAACCATCATGAGTTGGGAAGTGAATATTATTCTCTTTACTCTTTCTTATTATTATTTTTTTGAAAACCATGTAAAGAAGTGAGGAACTGACTGGGGATTGGTTCTGTGCCAATTGGCTGGTCAGGCTTAAGCACCCACAGCTGAAAACGCTGCATATTTTGTAAAATAGCCACAAAAACACCTTTTTTTTTATTTTTTAAGATTGGTTTCCATGAGCTTACACATCTATTACTTTGAGAATATTTAAAGGAAAAATCCTATAATCAAACAAATTTTCCTCTCATATTTTCATACTATGGGAACTGTTTAAAAATCAAAATCAAAATAAAATCAAAGTGCAAATTGTATCAAAGTGCATCAAGTGCAAGATGCCAAACCTTTATAAAAATCACCGGAGCTTTTATAAAAGAAACCACATGGACTTCTTGTATCCAGCCTTGGCCTTTGTCTATGCCAGAGCTATGCTGTATTTATTATTATGCAAATCACAAGCATTTTAATGTTGAGGGGAAATGTATTTATTACCAAGTTTCTTAAAAAGGACAATGTTAATTTTATTACTGTTTTCTATCTAATATCTTTTTCAGATTATGCAAGTTTTTACTTACATGCCTTGTAATAAAATAAATAAAATATATGACTGCCTTTGAGTCTCAACAGGAAATCCCTAAGAAATTTTTAAGTTGCGAAAATACTTTGAATGTTTGGGAAGATTGCTACATGACAAGTGCGACGAGGATTCCTCACATGCATCTCTTAAACACAGATTACTTAGCAACTTAGAAGCACAAAGCAAGAGTCACTGGCACACTCAGTGCTATTACAGCCTGGTATCCCCTGTGTGAAAATGGGGTTGTGATGGCAGAGATAAAAATAATTAATTCTTAAATAAGGTATTTGGCCCTAAGCCTGAAAACACTTCAGAAATAAAGACAAATATCATTGCCTCCATTTTAGATTGTAAAATGCTGCATTCAAGGACTGATACCAATCATTTGGCATAGCCTCTAGGGCAGGCTGTGCTTTAATTCTTAATTAGTGTTGGAAATCATTTTACTACTATGATCTTCATTCTAGACCATCTTACCTTTTGTGAGTGCACCTCTGACTTCAAGGCCTATTTTCAGTTATTCCATTCTCCAGCAGATAGCTCAGAAAAGCTCAATGGCCAGCCTGACACCTCATCCTCCTTGCTGAAGAATGAAAAAGAATTAAGTAGGGAGTGAAGGGGGAATGTAGGGAGGAAAGGGCCAAGCTCTTCTTGGTGGTGGCCAGTGATAGGCCAAAGGGCAAAGGACACAAGTTGAAACACGGGCAGTTCCATCTCCATGTGAGGAGGAACTTCCTCACTGTGAGGGTGACAGAGCCCTGGCACAGGCTGCCCAGGGAGGCTGTGGAGTC
>JAUBOD010000030.1:5013244-5033372 GCA_032353885.1 Nothura maculosa
GTTGTATTACAATCTTTGAAAGTACAGAAAAAGTGAACATAAAGTATGTACACTGATAGCCTAATGTCACAGCTATTGGTCCCAGCTTGTGTATGGCATGCCAGTGCAAGCTGGTTATCCACTGCTTGCAGAAGTTAAAATTACAAGGCATTTGTGGTATTTCCTATTCTAAGCATAGGAATTAGTACTTTGAATAATGTTCAATGTAGGCAGCTGCATCACAAAATGTACACAATTTTCTCTGGCAGAGAATAGGCCTTGTCCGCTAATGGCTAATCACATGACTTGCTTTTGATCACAAAAGTAGTTAATTGAAGTAAATGAGATTACTTATAACTAGCTAGATCTCTAATGCATATCTAACAGCTTCAGAATTGACTCAGGTACTAATCTGTAGTGTGGGCCATATATTTTGGCTCTTAAATGAAATATCCAGACCCCTAGCAGGCTAAAGTCCAGTTCCAGCACTTCTGTGGGAGTTTATAATGCTTCAGTGAAAGGCACTGCTACAACTAGACCTTGCTGAGATGAGAGGTAACAGAATTGATATGTGGCATTATTTTCCAGCAATAATTACATTTCTGTTTCTCTGGCAGTATCTCTGAAAAGAATGCACACTGATTTGGTATTTAGACATAAATGCTTCCACTCAGTCCCTTGCTATCAATTCTAACCCTTTTCAAAGGCTTCAGAATCAGTGTGAGAAATACAGATTTTTCCTCTCAGCTCTCAGTAGGGATTCCTCATGAGCTGCTTTACTTGCTCTTTTCACTTCAGCAGTTGCTGTTACAAACATTTATGAGGGTACTGTGCTCAAGGAAGCCACCTGGCATCTTATCAGTAAAGATTGTAAAAGCCCCACCCTGTGATGTCTGTGTCTGTGTCACAGAGCAGTATCACTCTGAATGCTGCATACGTTAGGAAAAGTAGGGCGAAAACTCACGGGAAAAAGAACAAGGTGTGTCTGATCCCTGCGTATGGAAAGAACTTGACTTTTTTGACCCAGTGAATCCATCTGACACTTCCTTGACAATTTCTTATAAGCATGACAATAACAAAATCTCACTGCTTAGACGAATCCACTTGCAATGTGGCTGTTGGACTGATCCACTGTGGCTGCTTAAACAGCCAGGAATGCACATCTTGATGGAGGGGGACATGAAGAGAGAGTGACAGCTGCAACCATCTCCAAATCATAGCATGTTATAGTAGTGGTTTTAATAAGGAAGTTAAGAGTCGGATCTAAGAAAAAGCTTAAGCACTGCTGGGCATTTCTCTTAAACCCCTAAGTCTCAGAGTAAAATCTAGTCCCCAAAACCGGAGGCTTTATTACTGTCCCACTTAATAAGAGTGTAAAAAAGGGCGTCCTTCCTACTGAATCTTGTTCATGATGCAAAAAGAACAGCAAACTGCGGGGCTGGGAAGAAAATGAATAGCCATCAAGTCCTACTTCTGTCTGGAGAGTCTTGCGGCTGGGCTCTGCGCCCGTATTTATTTCTGGCTTTCTATCCACTGAGTTCTATATGTAACAGTCCAGACAGTAGAATCTGTGATTACTGTGATAAACATGGTCCTAGAAACTTATTTTTTCATGATTATTTCAGTGTCCTACAGGTGGACACATACGGCTGGATGACTGAGTGCTCACAGATCATCTGCTTCGCAGGTCCTAAGGTCATTTGCAGTTGCATATGCATGTGGATAAACAAAAAACAGTGTCGGCCAGCCAGCTTACTGGTTTTCTCATGTCATAATATTGTGATGAGCTTTTCTAAACAGGGCATAACTGAGGAAAGGATCTGGTTTGGTATTGTGATTTGATACAATGTTATGTTTTGTGTTGTAGTTTGAACCTTGTAATTCGTTGGCATGTCCTTTTATGTACTGAGTAATGGTCAAAAAAAGTTAAAAGGCTGCTTGTCAGCATTTATAAGCAAAAAGGGTCAAAATTTTGAAATATTCAATTCATAACTTCTGATTCGTATATCACTCCAAGTCCTTATAAGAATTAGCTAGAGGATGATACTAGCATGCTCAAACAAAGCGTGTTGCTCTGTGCTTCAGTACGGAACACAACTTTTAATCTCCTTTGGAGGTCTTGCAATAAGTAATGTAAACAGAAGTAATCTCTAGAATATGCATTGTTTATTCCAGAAGAGCTATTTGGTTCCATTATGTCATTGCTTGCATGAAGAAAAAGAGAAACTAATATCTATCATCTTGACTAGGGCATGTTTAAGAGCTTAGGCGTTTGATAGCATTAGCTCAGCTACTAACTGGGGCCAGGACCCAATGACAGCAAATGGGGGGATTTATAATGGACCTCTCATGTTAACAGTGGAGAAGGTGATTTACTATGGTCCCTACAATGGGCTACATTGTGGGAAAGGTCCGACCTCTGTGCCTGTGTGACTTGGGGTTATAGCTGAGAAGGCTACGAGTCTGTGGAAACTGCTGCGGGGTTCAGGTTGACCAAAGAACATGGGGAGATCCTTGGGGGTCGAAGGTGCAGAAGTGCTGCCATGTATGCTATGGATCCAACTTCAGCCTGTGTTGAGGGGGGCACATGCAGGTACAAATGCATCTATCTTGGGATTGCTCCTCTCAATTCCTGGTTTGGATTTACTGACCTGCAAAGTAGTATCAATATTGATGGAAATAGAAAGTGAGATACAGCATGGGAAAAGGGCCACTGGAGCACGGGTAGGCTGAGATGCTTCAACAGACAAGACAATTTCATTGATATAATGGGCATTGCCTCAAGTGCTTCAAGGAGAGAGAAGCTAAGATGCTAGAGACATAAAACATGAACAGTGGGGAAGGAGCAGGCCAGTCTGTGATGTGGAAATGGGCTGCGAGCTGCCTAATGTGGGACAGAGACTTCATCTCCCAGTGGTTGTGCAAGTCACATCAACAGCTTCCAGAAAGAGATCAGACAGCGTGGCTTTGCCCAGACTCCTGGTGGTCCATTAGCTGCTCCCTGAACAAACCCGAGGGATACTGCCAAGCATTATGTTCAGAAATGACTGTCAGGTTCTGAAAATGAGAACAATATAGGTGAGGTTTTTGTCATCCAAGGCAAAGTCATTCACAGGCCAGTCACAAGGACACATATCCTGAGGATGACATGGTGACATGGTTTGGTGTCACTGAATGTGGACATGAAACTTCTGAGTATCTTGAACTGCTGCATACAGCTACTTGCCATAAACAAGCAAGAAGGTTTTAAATTAGGATCAGAAAAGGCTGTTGGTGAAGCCTCACAATTCAGAAACTATAGTGAGAGCTTGCTAAGTAATCAATGTCTTGCTTTGTTCTTATCCCAACATGTGCCTAAATTTTTTCCCTCTTTACCATCTTTACAGTGGTGACCGCTTGATTTGGATGATTTAGCTCTTTGCTCACAAAAATCTATGCCCATCTGATTGTCCTGGTTTGTGCTTTGGGTCAAAGGTACTTCTCAACACGACAACATCTGGTACCATCATATAAACATAAATAATCTCAACATAGACAAGGGTCTAAACACTAGAAAAGGCAAGGCTGTAAAAACAGTGAGAGACGTAAAAGGAAAGTCTGATGAACATTTGAAATGCAAGTTATACAGGGCCCTGGGACTCTCAACATGTTATCAAGATTATGAGAACCACAAGGATTTTGTTGAATAGCTTTTAACTTGGCTGTTTGTATAGAAGGGTAACGTGCTGCAAAAAGAACTGTCAGGAAAAGAAGTGAAATGTTTATGGGGATGAATATATTTATTTTGAAGTCCAGAGTATAGGCGATAGGGAAGATGTAAGTTTCTGGTAAATATCTCACATTGAAAGTCTATTGTCCTTGCAAAGGGAAAGATGTAATGAAAAAAAAATGGGGGGGACTTCAAGAAAGTGTTTTTTTTTTTAAATAAAATAGAAAGATTCCATGGTTAACATGTCAATGCAAAGCATTAGGAGGAATGACCAGGTCTCCGTATAAATGATTTAAATGACATGTTCTGTGTCTTGGTAGTGTTAGGAAGGCTAGCAAGAAAAAAGCACTTCTTTAAATTATCACTCTTAAGTGGCCTCAAACTCATGAAGAAAGCCCAAAGACAGTCATAAGTAAATTTCACTAAAGGTGAGTGTGTAGCACAGGCAAATATAGACAAGATCAGAATCAAATACAGAAAAAAATCAGAATAACTGAGCTGCAACTACCAATGGATAATGAAGATAACATAAAAATACTTTATAGATAGATTAGTAAAGCTTGTCTTTTTTCATGGAATACTGTTTGTGAGAGCCTGGCCTCATTAATACTGGAAAACCTTATTTGCTTATTTGGAAGAATTTGGGACAAGGCCAACCATCAAAGAGAACAATTGAAGGGTGCCCAGAAGAGGGTGATGCTAATGACCAGGCATCTGGAAGTACCCGGATAAAGCAAATAAAGAGATGAGGAGTGGCCTTTTGCAAGCAGCAAAGATTACAGATTGAATTCTGCCTCAGCAGAAGATAACTAGCAACTTGAGTTTTCTTGAAGTATTTCTCTATGCTGCTGTCTCCTCCACTAGTGCTATCCCTCTTTTTAATACATACTGGTGCTCTTGTGAGATTTTTGTGTCCATGAGATTCATAAGAGCAATGTTCTCACAAAAAGTAGAAAATAAAAGAAGCTGAGTTTGGGGAGAATGAGAATGAGATGGAAATTTTGTTTTTGGAAATAAAAGAGGTACATGGAGAGACACCAGGCGAAATAACTTTTTAAAAAAGGAGAAAGAGTAAAACAAAAAATGAAAAAAGGAGGAGGGAGGTGTGTCAGAGCTGATAAATGGGGAGAGTGAAGAGGATGTGACTAATGACAAGGGAAGAGTTGTTTCTGGAAAAACTGACTCGTTTAACAATGATTCACACAATAAACACCTAGACACTTGCCTTCTTTTCATCAGATTTACTCAGAGAAACAGCTGGCTCAAGGAACCAGTCTCACTGCTGAGTTTCTTCTTCTGATTTTATCTGTGGCACCATGTTATGACTGTTGTAAAGCCTTAAGTGCTTCTGGACTTTGTAATGCTTTTGACATGGGAGAATTTTTTCCCTGTGTGGTTACAACCTGCAAGCAGTTGCTCTGCAACTCAGAAATTATTTCATCCAGAGAAAGATACTGGGAGTGAACAGGCTCAGCTCTTCTAGGGCCTTTAAAAAATTCATGCATTCAATTAAGCACATAAAATACTTTAAATGTGTATTTCAAATACCCTGCTTCTGCTCCACTTCTAAAAAATTAAAACTTCTGAAAATGAATTTCAGTCTTTTAAGGACAAATATCTGACTTGTTTATGTGATTTTACCTTATAACATCATTACTTCAGTTATTTTGCATAATTTTAATGTAAAGGAAAATAAAAATGAAATTCAGGGTTGGATTATTTGAATTTGCTTGTTACTGTCATACACATTCTTGCTGTTTTGAAATATAGGCTTCATGCTGAAAACACTGCTCATTCATGTCCAGCTAATACACAATTAATCTCCATGTAAACTACTTAAGCCAACATATTTTTAAGAAATTTAAGTTCCCTCCTCCTTCTTATATTTATTCTGAAATCATTAACAATGACCCCTAATACTTTAATGGAAACTGTTGTTTTTGAGCTGTGCTCTAAAGATAACTCTCTGCTAGAAGCAGCTTTTGAGAATTTCCAAATCATGCTGAGTCTGTGAGCAAATGGAGAACAGTTATATCTGAAAGCATTCTGAAGGCACAGTCCAGATTTTTTTTCCATGAAGAAACAATTACTGATTTCAAGAGAAAAGTTTGATCTGAAGTACAGAAAATTCAGCTTTTTCAGAATAGTATATCATCCAGCTGTTATCTGTTCAAAACCTTTGTCTCTTCGAACACATAGTTCAGAAAACGTTTAATGCACTGCACAAAAACCTAAACAATGATCAAGAGTTAAATAGCATAGACAGGAAATTGAAGCCAGAAGTTGGAACCTGAATGAGAAGTTGACATTATGAGAGAATAAGGATGTTCAAAATATCTGAAATATATACATATGATTTTTAAAAGTGAGGTAGCATAAAACATAATATCTTAAGAATTAAAACTTTTTAAAACTTCTATTTTTTCCACTTATAATTTCCATAGTATTTTATTTATTATTTATTTTACCATAATCCTTTATAGTCCAGTTGATTTCCGTTCCCCTTACTATAAGTGCTGTTACATACAAACTAGCAGGGATTGGCTCCCTTGAAGAACTGAAAACCTAAGTAGACATGAAAGATGAAGCATGGAGACGAGGAGTTATTATATCCATTATGAGTATCTGGAAACAAGCTGAGAGTTTTGCCCAAAATCATCCAGTGTAGAGCTCACAGAGGACTTAAAATTTCTGAATCCATGTCTGGACAAAATATTCCTATGAATAGGCTGAGTCCTCCCAATAATGCACAGATCTGCTGTGCAAAAAGAATCCAAGTTCTTCTCTTTTAAAGGTGAATTATCACTGTGGCCAGGGGAGCAGCAAACCTGGTCTCCACTATGGATCCATGCCTTATCCTCTTCACCTCCTCTAGAAAGGAAAACTTGTCCCTGGAAGTGCAAGTCCATGCATTGCTTCTTCATTTCTTGCAGCCATACTGAAAAAATAAATTGAGGCAGAAAATCCAAAAGGATATAAGGACCCATAAATTGTCTCACAGTCACACGGCTTCCTTCCATGACTGCTATTTCATGCCACACCTAGTTATTAAGGATCAATAATTCTCCAAGCTGTTAATGTTTGAGCCACCAAAGCTCTAGGGCGAGTCTGAGGAACTATAAACTGTGTGGAGAAGCACAAACGGACACTACCAACCTGCAAAAGTGACTCCCACAGCTAAAAGAAAGAAATATTTTTAGAGAAAAGCAAGCTTTTCATGTTACAGGTAAGAGATGATCTCTCATTTCACTGAAAGATCTTTAAATTCTGAAGCGAAGGCTTTAGTAAAGGCTTTTTCTGGTAGTGTTAGAAACTAGCTGTCCTTCTTGTAAAATGGATGACTGTTGTGCTAAAGCTAAGACTGGATTGTATTTGATTTGGATCGATTTCTCCTGTTTTCTCTTTTCTGAATTTTAACATCTGAAATCAATCATTTAAAGAAAACCAACTTTTTTTTTTTTTTTTTTTTCATGGAACGAAATACTTTCGACTGTTACTGATCTTCAACCTCTGGGAACTTTCTTTGTTCTCTAAATGTTTATTATTGAAAGTCACTGTGATATTTGTATGTTGGCTATTCTAGAGATTTCCTGTCAGGCAAGAGATCTATAAGGGATTACGAGGGATACAGCAATGAAATGAAACTGAAGAATGAGGGGAAATACGGATACAGCCCTCAGTTAGATCTCAGGCTCTTTTCAATTAAGCTGATCCTATTCTAATCCTGAAACTGGTCCTCTCTGTCATTGAAAACTTCTGCAGGAGTCTCAGGGGATCTCTATTTTGCACTAGACTCTATCTGGGTGACGTGGAATAATGTGTTTGGGGCCGCCGATCTTTGGCAATGCCATGAGATTTCAGGAGATTTAGTAGCTGCTTCCAGCTGCTCAACACTTGGCACTGAAAATGCCCTGGATAAAGGTTCAAATGCTGATCATGCCATTCATACTCATCTTGCAAAGGCAAAGTGAATGGCGTGATGTTAGGGAACTGTATTTGTTTTCAAAGAAGAAGGGAACATTTATCTTCTGAACACAGCCTACAAAATGGCTGTTTCTGCTGCTGTGTTTCACCATCACTTCTGGATGGGGATACGGGACACGGCGCACTCAAAAGTCCATGTTAAGTTTAGGAGTGAATTGATGTTTTGAGGCTTCTGCCCCATTGTTAAATACAGCTGAAACTGGGCAACATATTCCAAACGTCCTGGGAGAAGAAGGCAAGGGAGGCTATTTGCTAGACAGAAGAGCTAAGCAGTGTTCACTAGACTAGCTCACTGCAAAATCAGCAATGTTCAGTTCAATCTGGCTTTTTTTCTGGGTGAATCCAGGGCTTTTCCCCCTTGTTTTGTTCCGTGTGCCAACTCCTCTGGCTCCCAGCAGGACAGTGAGGGACCTGCTCAGGAAGGACCAGTGCCCTGCAGCAGAGGGTAGCCCTCAGCCCTAGCTTCCTGACAAATCCTTCATTTCCTGATTACCCGTAGCTCCAAGGGACTGGCATTTTATGTTTTCCAGTCCCTGTGTAGCTGACTCTCATTCATGGAAAGAGGCCAGTAATGTCAAAAATTGCCTGATCAATAAAAAAGATGCCCAGCGGTGGTTCTTCAGTAGCTGCTCTCTGTGCAGCTACTGAACAGGTGGTCCTGAATGAAGCTCAAGCATTGTCAAGACAGGTGGCATAGGGTGGGACCCAAAGGTCCTTCACTCTGCATGCTGCACAAAGTGCCTGCACTTTGACCTTGACAACAGGGCTGTTTGCATGAGCCCTACAAGACCTTCCTGTGGTTAGAGTGTTTCCTGTGAATGTGGTGATGGTGTTGCCTTCACTAGAGCAGAACTGAAAACAGGAGTTGCGTGACATCAGACAGCCCAGGAGGAGGGTTATATGATTTGATGGTTTGGGCCAGTTTTAGCCTCTTTTGGTCAGCTCGATGAAGCTGCCATGGCATGTGCAAGCTCCTGTGGGGCCAGAGGCTGTCCTGCTGTCCTAGTGGAGCTCGGTTCCCTCCAGGCTGTGCTCCTCTGGAGGATGTAGCCCTGGAGGAGCTTCCCTCTAGCCTCTGCCCCCAGCTGAGTGGATCATTTCTGCTGCACTGAAGTGCCTCTTACCTCTTCTTCACAGGAGCTGAAGCAATATGTCTTTCGACATGTTTAGCCTGTGTGGATTGCAGCTTCTGCTTCTCATTCACTTGGTGAGTTACAGCTCTGCTTCACTTTCCTGGGCACCAATGGCACAAGTTGTATGTGAACCTCTCAGCCGTAACCCCCCAAAATGTATCTCTGGTGTGAATGCCTGATGGGTAGTGGGCTGTACGCAGAATGGGGGGACTGGCTGTGCATGTACATCCCTAAACCAGGTCAAAAGTTTAGAAGTTGTGTTAATCTTTAGGGAAAAAAGCTTAGAAAATGGAGGAAAACAGCTATTTGTTTTGCTTCTTGTGGTTCCTTCTTACATACTACTATTTTCCAGTAAATGAATTTTATGTTAGTAAAGAGTTGAAAATACTGCAACAGATCATTAAACAACAACGACATTTTTGTCTTCTTTGAATTGAGTTCTGTATTATAATCATATTATAATTATAAACCTGGGCTAGTAAATTCTACTCTAAGATAAATATTCTATATGGAGTCTAGAATATATAGCACTATATGATTTGAATCATGCTTCTTTCTTATTTATCATTTTTTTTCTGTGTAAATCCATTTCCAGACATTTTTCTGGAATTGAAATGTATTAATTATGCCATTTACAGATTTGATCTTTTAAATTAGATGTGTTTATTGATATTTATTAGGGTTATAGAGTTGTCTTCTGCTTAACATTTGATATTAACAGTGCTTTTAGAAGAGTCTAATTGAAAAGCTAATAAAAATATCCCCAAATAGGGAGGTCCTGGAAGTGGGCTTCATGTGCATCAGTGAGCATCTAGTTATTGCTTCCCATTTTCCAAAATTACTGATCCCAGAAGCACCTGTCCCTAGGAGTCAGTCTGTGGCCAGCTTCAGAAGAACTTTCAACTGGATATGGCCCAAGGAGAAAGCCCCATTTCTCCTCCAGGCCCCTGAGTTGTGAGTCATAACTGTAGACATACATTTTGAAATATTTATGGTCCATATAAAGTAATTTTAATTGTCAGGAAGAGATAACTCTTCCTTGCTTCACAGGCTGCACTTTGAACCCGCTGCATTTTATAGTGGCAGCCTTTGTGCTTTCCTGGACAAGCAGTACCCTGTAAGACATGACAGAGCAAAAGCTCCCATTAAGCGGCCCTGGGGAAGGGCTCCAAGATCCGAGTTGTGCCCACCAGTGTGACATGGGACCAGCAATAATGGTCAGAGCCAGAGTCCTGCTATGCTGGGAGCTTGTCCCTGGCAGCGGCCTGGGGGGAATCATTGGGGAAAAGTAGAGTGCAGCCATAAAGCACATTACATGGCCTTTTAAAATGTATTTCTAGTGTTATTAGTGTTCCCTCAGTATCCTTCCCTTCCCCCACAGCTTTTCTTTATTTCTCACAGTATTACAGCTTTCCTGTTTGCTAAAATGTCGCAAACCCTTGTAGGCGAGGAGAGCAAAATCTCTGGCTATTAATAAGCAGGATCTGGTGTTATTCAAACACGATCTGTGACACGTACACTGCAGTGCTTAAGGGTAAATTATGCTGAATTTAGCCATGCTTCTGTCATAGTCTGAATTAGGTTTTCCCTTGGTAATATGCTAGCTGTGCCTTTTCTATGAGAGGCCAAATAGCTGTCCCACAAGCAACAGGATCAAATTCAGGGGAAAAGTCATGTGGCAGAGAATATGCGCTGGATAGTATCACTACAACAGAACTCCAAATTTATATACCACAATAAAAGTCTTTTTTTTTTCCCCTCTGGAAAAAATGAGTCTCAGTTGGGCGATTCACCTGCTCAACCGTACATGAGAGCCCCAATTCTGGTAGGCAGCTCCTCAGCATTGGCAAGACCTCAGCAACAGAGAGAGAAGAGTAGGAGTTTAAGGAGAATTGGTGCTGCCTTTTTAGAATAGGTGTTTCATCTGAATCGCAGGCTGAATTGTGTTGTATACAAAAGCTGCTCTGGGAGACTGATCCTGGTTTTGCTATTTTTGATTTGCAGCTCAGAAATGTTAGTGCAGAAAGAGCATCAGAGAGTGCCCAGAAGTCTCCAAGACCTAGGGAGGGTATTGTTCCTAAAACTCAATAAAAACATTGCCAGAAACTCCATGTGAACTGAATGTCAGCCATTAGGAAGAAAACAGAGTCTGAGAGAGTTTTATAGGTAATTTTTGCCATGAAATGGAAGCCAGAGATCAGCAGGACATCTCTGCTTGGACTATTGATTTTACTTAGCAGCAGCTGATGTGAAGGGACAGGGCTTGACCACCTTACAGAGGTAGCCAGAGCAGCTGAGGGCAGGAGACCTAGGGACATCCACATTTTCCCTCACAAATAGTGCATGGCCATTTATGGATTTATTGAGGAAGTTGCAAAGGGTGTGTTTCCTCCAGTTCCTCCCCTTCCCCAGGTCACAGGGGTTTTTCGGTCTCCTGACACACTTGTGGCCACAGGATTGCACAGCTCCAAGATGAGGTGTGGCTAGTCCTACAGGGAATATGGGATCTGAAATGGTTTAGCTGGTCTTACTGGGAACATGTGACACTGAAATGCAGTTATGGGTTTCCTCGGTCTACCTTCCACTCTTTGGTGCATATGTTGGCTCTTGAAGGCCCTTGTTCTTGAAGACAGAGACACCTTAAATTATGTAGTGGTTTAGAATAGGGCAGTGCCTAAATGTTTGTTTTGAAATCAAATTAAGATAGATATGCATTGAAAAGCCAGGAGAGGCTCAGTGTAGGCCAGCAAGTATCTTTTACATTACACTGCACCAGAATAATCTGTGATCGGCTTTGTGAGGGAGGAATACTCTTCATGTGTGATGACAGTACACAATTCTCAGCTGATTGCCTCCAACCTTGCATCTCTCAAAGGCTCTGTGCCAGAATTTCGGGAACCTGCATCTAACTGGACCTCTGAAGGATATGACTTTCTCTGTTCCAGAAGGATCTGGAGTGCGCCTCATATACCAGGTAATTAATGTCTTGCTATCCACTCAGATCAAAGACATTCAGATTAAAAATCCCATATTTTTTGCATACTGATCTCATAGACTGTGTTGCCATCCATGTTCATGAGATAGTCTCCAGAGACTATCTGAATTGAACTTTGGTTTTCACTATCTGAGAATTCCAGTGCCTCCTGGCAAAAAAATGCATGCACTTCTCTCAAGTACGTTTTAAGAGGATATCCTAAAACAGGATTATCACAATCTGCAAGCCTAGTGAATGGACTTCCATATAACTAGTTTTACTGTTTTCCTTAGGCTCTAAGCTTCCTTTCCCAAAACCATAACCACGGAATGGCAGATGCAGCTCCCAGGCAAGTGGAGGATATGTGTCATTATTTTCCATTCCAGTGTTCAGACAAACCCCTTTCTTAGGCAGACATTTCCTTTGGAGGAGAAACCACAGCTCAGATTTCCTGCAGCATTCAGGAAATAATGTGAAAACTCCTCTGCTGAGGATCAGAAAAGGGCAGCTTTGCTTGAGCAGGCTTTTAGAATAGACTTTTGGAGTAGATTAAAAAATCCCACAAAAGTATTAAATTCATTGAATTATTCTTGAAAAAGGTGTTGGTGATTCCTCTAATTTTTCACTCTCTCTAGTTCACAGTTGAACCGCCTGCAGTGAGTATCAGAGCGACTGGGGAAAAAGATGGAATACTGGACATAGATCCAAAGACGGGAGTCCTCTACCTTAATGGGTCTCTAGACTGGGAGAACAAAACCAGTTACAATCTGCAGGTGAAAACTCATTTTAAAAAAACAAGAAGGGAAAGTTATTCATGTTTGTTCTTTTCTTTGATAAAACTTGAATAGAGTGGAAAACTGTGCTGATATTTCAAATTGTTTCTTACCTCTCATTTTACAGCCACATTTCGCATTTCTAATAATGAGTTTTGTTCAAAGTTGCATGATTTTACAGTTCTGAAAGACTTTTATGTTACCCTAACAATGGCTGTGGATTGTGAGCAGTTAGAACAAGAAAACAGTTAGAACAACATACTCTCAAGCACAGAAAAATTTGTTGAGAACAAAAGTTGCCATGGTCCCAAAATCCGTTCTGTAATTGTCCTGATACAAGGAGAATACTTGATTAGAAGTGATATGACACATTTGGCATCATGAATGAGATGGCTTTCCATCACAGAAGACTGGACCTCACGGTTGGAATGTGAAAATAAGTTATTATTATCTATTTAGGAAGATTATAATCTATTTAATGACAAATGATGTGACTAAATGACAGACACTGATCTGACCTCTGGCAGAAAGTAGCTGTCTGGGACTCGTTGGAGGCTGTTAGAGGAAAGATCACTGTGTGCCTGTCCTGTTACTATATTCTTTTCATAAACATCACTCTCTGTTGGGAGCAGGATGGTGATGAGTAGGAGATCTCCTTTTCAGACTCTGTACTGCCTTGTGTGCTCATTCTGTGTCAAAACTGGCACTGTTTTTTTCTGGTACACTGTCAGCTGTGAAGAAAATGATCATGACGAGGTCAGTGTCTGAAAAGACACAGTACACAATCCTGTTTTAGCTAACCTTAGTTATCTTGCTAAAGAACAAGGTGTCCAGTCCTTCAAGCCTAATGATTCCTCGTGCTCAGCTCTAAAGCACCCTTGGTAGTGCTGTAGAGGACAAATTTTCTGACCCCAGAAGTTAATAGCCATAAATTAATAAAACCTTTACAGGTAAGGAGTGATGACAGAACTAAAAATGGTGCTTGCTTAGGAAAGATCAATCATGATTTAATCTATTTTGTGAAAATAAATTATTAGTGACATAGTATATACTTACAGAGCATTGTATGTTCTCTTAAAATCACACAAGGCTGAAAAAAGGGAAGTCACACTGTTTGGAAGAAAAATGTAATCATAACAAGAATTAATTATTCCTAACAAAGTGTTGGATCAGATTATTTTTGCAGTTGGTATTTACAATACTACACTCAAGTCCTTTATATATTATGTTGGGTTTTCTCCTTGTTCTTTAGAAAGTATTTATTTCTATTTAAAGAAAAGCATGAGGTCTTAACTATGCAAGAGTCCAAGTAGTTTGCTGAAACTGGAGGTCAGAAATAGCCTTCTGAAAAATATCAGCCAAAGCAGGACTAGATTATTTTGTACTGTTTGCATTGTATACTGTGATGAGTAGTTCACTATTTTCAGTGAACTGCTGCGGTGAATTTGTCCCTATGGATTGAGCCACACCAGGATGGTTTTCCCCAGATCTGGATGACAGTAAGAATGACTTGGTATTTGGCATTCTGACTGATTTGGGTCCTTTAAGCTCAAATCTATCTATTTCTTTGTTTTTCGTTCCTTTTCCAAATCAAGGTGGAAAGTCTGGATGAAAATGGACAGAGAGTAAAAGGTCCATACACAGTTATAATACTTGTTGAAGATGTTAATGACAACCCACCGGAGTTTGATCAGCCAAGTTACAATGGAGTAGTGAGGCAGAACTCCCGTCCAGGTAATTGTCATAATAATTAAGTATTATAGTTAATTAAAAAAAAAAGTGAAATAAAATGTCAGTGCTACTACAGAGCATGAGTTTATTGTGCCTGGGCTGATACTTCTCAGAATCAGACCGTCTTTGGTTATGGGCTGCTGTAATCCTGTCCAGAAAAACAGCACAAGATGTACATCCTAGAAATGCAGCAGAGAACTTGGTTAGCTATTATCTGTGTGACCATGGAATCAAGAGGAGACTTTCACTAAAGAATGAATATGTGAGGCTCCATGGCGTGAGAAAACCACACTGTATTTTTTAGCATACCCTTCAACTTTATCCAAGTCAAAAAGGTTTTAAATGTTGCCTGGCTCAAGAAAAGGCAAAAAAAAAAATTATGTTGCCATAGATCTGTATTTTTTCCATTGTCTTTTACTGTGCCATGGAAATGTATGATTGCGTGATTGTTTCTTTAATCACAACTCTGCCCAATTACAAGGCACTTTTTTGAATTTGCTTCTATTAGAATTTATTTGTACATGGACTTCACAATAGCCTAAAGAAATGAGAAATATCAGTGGAATAACAGTTCTGATGTGGGCCCTCTTTGGTATACAGCTTTCTGAGTTAGTTTTGTCACTTCTGCATATGCCCCTGGTGAGACCCTACTGCCCAGGACTAGTGGAAGGGTGACCTGCAAGATGGCACATAGACAGTGTAATCTCCACACACAAACATTGCTTGTCATGGGTGCTGTGACTTTTGGGATGAAGCAGCAGCTTCCCACAAGTTGCCCTCCCTGCTCTGCTTAAGTGATCTTCAAGTTGAAGTTTTCGTCTGCTCTTATGACAGCCATTTCTCTAATCTGAACAGGCAAGCCCTTCATGTCTGTCCATGCCACCGACCGTGATGACCCTTCAACTCCTCATGCACAGCTGACTTACAGCATTCTCCACCATTTTCCAAACCCTTATCCAAAAATGCTTTTCCAGATCAATAATGTAACTGGTGAAATCTCACCAAGTATAACAGGTATGTAAAATGGTCTTGTTTGTTTGTCAGAAAATAAGCTTGAATTCCTGAATGTACACAGAAATATGGAGACAATGGTTCTGATTTCAAATTCTGAATAATGGTAGTCTGTGGGACCTGCTCCATTGCTGCCCTAATTTGGGGCAGTGTGTTCGTGTTTATCAAAAAATGAACAGAAGTTATCAGAGCTGGATGCTGGTATCTGAAATTACAATTATAAGTGATATAGATCCTCTTGCCCTTCATAATATGCAGTCAGATTTCAGGATTAATTCCATCCCTTGAAATCAAGAAAACCAAAAGCAGGAGAATGAAAAACACAGAGCAAATTAAGCCAGCCACATGATCCTACTTAAATTGAAATGATGTAAATAATCAAGCTCTTTTACTGGGCTTAGCAATTGCTTAAAGAAAAGGAATGAAAGCTGCTCATGATGCCTCTGCATGACAACAGAGCCTACAGCACAGAGGTCTCCTGAGGTTAGCCAATAGTGTGGCTATGTCCACGAGGTGCATCCAGAGAGGCCACAGAAAACAGCTTGCTGAGACTGGGCACAGAGGCCCATCAAAGGGGCGAGCTTGGGGCAGAAGCAAGGGACACGTATGAGACAATGAGTCAAAGGCATCTCTAGGTGAACAGTCTCCACAATATCTGCTTCACTACACTTACAACTCTTTGTTCTATTCTCAAGGCTCTTACTACTTAGATCCTAAAAAGCAGGACTCCTTCGTCCTTGTGGTTAGTGTGAAGGACATGGCGGGGATATCAACGAATGGTTTCACCAGTAGTGCTGATGTGTTCATCGTTGTGAAGGAGAGTCTCTGGAAGGCACCCTCCACCATCTACATAGAAGAGAACTCCACCCAGAAACACCCTGTCAACATCACACAGGTAGGGCCTGGAGGTGCAACAGAGATGGTTGGAACTCAGTCATGCCTTAGTGCATCTCCTGAGTGCACTGAATCACCCTCTCCCAGTGAAAAGTGAAAATGCACTCTGCAAAAGCTCTGCCTCACCTGGATCTGAGTAAAAAGGAAGTTCGGCACCTCTGAAATCTGTTCCACGTGTCACCCTTTGGAAATGATGATTAGAGATCTCATTAATCCATCTTTAGTATGAAAGTAATACTTCGAATATGACTGATATACAGCCTAAGTCAATATAAATATCAGACTGAGTAGGTGCTGCCCTTCAGTTTAGAGAGGCTATTGGCATAACCCGTGTGTGAGAACATGATTTGAACACAGGAAACCTTTGGACAAGTTTGTTACAGTCTAATGACTGGATGAAAAGGAATACTTTTCAGGACTGTTTGGCAGTAGGAAAGGTAAAGGTGAGGACACATCAACTGAATTAGTTTAGTGTTTAAAGTTGAGTTTTAAATGTGTTAACCTGGAGGAAAAATTCAGGAGGACAGTAATAGGTGATACTTCCTGAGACAGTAAATGTATGGTCTCATTTCCTCTCCTGAGGACTTGTTCTTGTGTAGGTGTCCTGGAGTGGGGACAACCACAAGCAGCTTCTGTGGAGCGGCCTGCTGCTCTGTGGGAGGATGAGCAGCATTTCCTGCTGTAGATGGAGTGGTCCTGTGCCTCTGTGTGTCTGCTGTGGTTGTCTCTTGATGAGTTTCTCAGCAGACCCATCTTCGCTGTAGCACCAGAGACTCTGGATGAATCAAGAGTTAACTTCCTTAAGGTCATTTTGAGGTTACCTTCTTCCATCTACAAAAGAGGCCGAAAGAGAAACAGCTACACTGGTGTCATCACTTCCCTGCACACTGCAGGGACATCTGCTGTCACCAGCATTGTGTGATAACGTTTTACCTTATATAGTAAAAGGACTTAAATGCCCTACTTTACTTTCCTGAATTACTGTATTTTTCACCATTGACCTTTCATAGTGCAAATGCAAAATATTTTGTCTATAACTCCAAAAATAAAAAAGTGATGTATACAGCAGTAAATATTGACTTACAGGCAAACTTCCTTTCAGAAACATTTGACTTTATATTTACTGCATTTCTTTTTAAACCTAAAGCTCCTTTTCTGCAAACTGATGAATAAAGCATGCAAAATGTGCACACAAATATGTACATTAAAACATGTAAATAGCATGGATACATATATGTGCAAATAGGTACTCGATATGTGCTTTGTTATGCCACATCTGCAAGTTTGCTAAATCAAAACCAAGAGGCAGGAATAGATCCTTTAAAAAGACAGAATCAATCAGTGTGAAGACATCTAAATAGTAATAATACTTCTTTCCTCCTTTTATTTGCCGATCACAAAACTTTCATACAGAGCTAAATGTTAGGGCCTGTCTCTCTCAGTTGAAGAAATGGAGGTAAAGTGTTTTTGCCACGACAGTTTGGTGAGCAGATGTGGATTAGAAGCTGATTTTCTGAGGCCTGCTGCCAGCACTGCCAAACTGCTAATTTGCTCTTTATGACTTAAAAAGAAGCTAATAGGAAAGCAATCTTTTCTCTTTGTGGCCCACAGGTGCTTGTTGCTGAACCTCAGTCAACAATTCTGACTTCCTATTCTGAGTTACTTTTGTGTTTTTAGGTACACTCAAATGAACCAGATGTAAATTATGAGCTTTTAGAAAAAGAAAAGCTGCCCAGACTCCCATTTTCTGTTGACCAGAACGGGATTATTTATGTGACTGAACCACTGGACAGGGAAGAAAAGGATACAGTAAGTAAACATATAAAATCCAATGGATGGGAGAGACTGTACCAGGAAGGTGATTACTCATAGGTGAGCAAATACAAGCAAGCTAGAGAGGACAGAGGGGAAAAAAAAAGGAGAGAAGCTTGATTTCTTGTCATTTCTGTATGGAAAAGAATGACTTAATAGATTTGCAGGCACATTCATCAGCTACATTTGATGTTCACAGTCTTCAGCTTGCTGTTTATCAATACTTACCTGCAGTCTGGTAGCTATCACTGCCCACTGCATTGATGGAGCACAGTGTGGTGCTCACCATGGCAGGACTAAAGGTATTTATGTTGTGATGTAGGCAAAAGTAGGAGCTTTGGACATTTCAAATCCTCCTGATCTATTACATAGATCACAGGGATCCCTTCATAGTAGCAAGAACAAACAAACATAAAAAATGACCTTGCTGTCAGGACAGCTGAGAGCTCTCCATGCACTGTGTCCGAGACCCAGGAACTTGGTTTCTACCTACCTATAGGTCACTCCGCCAATGGCACCAGTGTCCTTCCTGAGTCAGGCTCAGCTGTAACCACGTGCCTGCATGCACATTTTGCTAATCTTTGAAAGGAGTTTAACTCTGCAAAGTTACTCCAGAGTTCCTCATCTGGGGGTCTATCAGAGAAAATGCTCTGGTCCTTCTTGCTCTTGGAGGAAATTTGGGTAAAGACAGTCCAGGGACCAGCTATGCTGTAGGAATCCCATCTTCATATGTGACAAAGCTGCTTATGAAATGGCAAAAATGAGATATCCCTGAAGTTTTGAAAGACTTACTTAAGTTCACAGGGCATTGAAGTGTTTGGGTCATTTCAATTCTTTAGAGAATGCAGATCTTAAGCAGTAAGAGGTCATGGAAGTAAACAGTGTGAAAGAATATTTTATGGTATGTGAGGCTTCCACAGTTATATACATTTAAATGTAAAATTATGGAAATTCAACACATCTAATAGCAAAGTTCTCATTGCAGTATTCATTCTTTGTGGTTGCCAAAGACAAAGAGGGAGAACTGGTGGACAAACCTCTGCAGATTCATGTTGTTGTTGAAGACGTAAACGATAATCCCCCTGTGTGCCTGAAAGCTCTCACTATCTTTGAAATCCAAGAGAATGAAGATGTAGGTAAGAAAACAGGCTCACCTCTTTTATGTACATTATTTTGTCCTTGTTACTGTTTACAGCTGGGTACAAATGAAGCTGAAAATTCTGATCCCAAATAGTAAAATGTAGCTGTCCTGGAGGAAAGTTTTCTAGTACAAATAGTGCTCCATTTTTTTTCACTTTGATAATTCATGTGGGAAAGATTTCAACGACCAAAGAGTGAAAGAACCCAAACTAGTATAGGAAAAAAACCCAAACCTGTTTCATTTAAAATATAAGATTATTCTTTACTGCAACTAGAGTTTTGTATAACCATTTAGAATGTAAAAAGAAAAATATCCCTCTATATCAGTGGAGAATTACTGTTCTAAATAATATCAGTCAAATTATATCAGAGTATCCAGGTAATAATAATTCAGAATAATTCCTTTTAACTTCACTAGACCATTACTGAAATCTTTCTCTAAGTGCTCAAGGCTAAAGTGATCTCCTGTGATCTGTTTTGACTTCTGTGACCATTATAGTGTTTGCTACTCATTTTTTTATTGTGACTCTACTGTTTGCATTGCTATCACTGCCATCAGTGTGTGCCTCTATTGGGAGAAAGAACTATGGCATTATCAGAGTAACTCTAATCTCTCCTGCAGGAAGTAATATTGGAACTGTGTCTGCTACGGATATGGATGAGAAAGACACCCTGAATTCCCGTCTGCAGTTCAAAATTGAGAGCCAGGTTCCTGAAGTTCCTGCAAGTAATCTGTTCTTTATTCAGCAAGACACAGGAGTATTGCAGTTAATTAGCCGTTCATTAAACAGGCGGATTGCTTCAAACTACTCCTTAAAGGTGCTGGTGAAAGATACAGGTATGTAGAGCCTGTTACACATTGGAAAAAATGCTCTGACTTCTCTAGTACTTATTGTGCAAGGGATTATAGGAATCCTGAGGGATGTATTAAAGAAAGTAGCAGAGCTGAAAGCTGTTTTTCTCTGGAATTGTTCTTGTTCTTCTTCTG
>JAUBOD010000030.1:5041285-5060404 GCA_032353885.1 Nothura maculosa
CACTTGAGTTAGGAGCCTGGACACTCCTAGCTGGAAGTTTGGAATTCCCTAGTTAGGAGTAAGGCAGAGTTGTGATACGCAGAAGATTCTGCTTCTTCGTTTGTGATATGCGGAAGATTCTGCTTCTTCGGAGCAGCAGTGACATCCCTAGTGTTCTATTCCTACTTTTTGTTCTCTGAATTAATCCGCATCAGAAACAATGCTTTGGCTTCCATTCCTGTGTCTGCTGCCTAGGTGTAACATCAGGACTTTTCCAAGAATGCTGTCTAGTGATCAAGCCATTTGCCCATAACAAGTGAAGAAGTAATTGTTTGATCAAGAGGTTTTTTTTTTCCTGATTTGGAATAAAATATGTGATTTATTTTCGTTTCCAAAGATACTCCTTAGAAGGAGATGTGAGGAAGTGGCTGAAGATTGATTCATCCACTGGGAGGATATACACTGCCTCACTGATGGATCGAGAACAAACACAAGCATATGAGGTTCGGGTTGTTGCATCAGAGACAAGTAAGCAAGGAAAGGACTATGGGTACACGTGGTATTTATGTATACACAGTGGGATTCCCTGCACTTGCTGCCTTATGAGCAACACTTCTTGCAACACCATACTTGCTTCATGAAGACAGGGCCAGCAAAACGGAACTTATTAAAAATAGGAGCATGAATTACACAAAAGTGTCTCCAGAACTGGGGTCATCAGGTGGATCTGATGTAATACTGTAGTCACATGAACTTTAGAAAATTTTGAGGTATCTTTAGAAGGATTTTTATTTAAGCATTTACCTCTTGTAAAAGAGTTCTTGATATTAACAGGTAGCATGAAGATAGGTATCATATGCCAGTATATTTGTTTGAGCAACACAGCATACAAAGATATAATTTCTTCAGTGATTTCAATATTAATATTGTCTTTCACCTTTAAAGTTCTTAACTCTTCACATATATTTTAGTTTCCTGAAAACATATGTGGAAAGTAAATTGTAATGTGTGTAAAATTTCATTTTATTATTAACCACCTCTCCACCACCTCATTATAAAGAGGATTTTTACTAAAGAGAGGTTAAAATAGATGAGCTGTATCTGAATAAGGAACAGATTTTTAAATAAGGAACAAATCTAGGTTTTCTTTATTAAACACAGATAACCAGTAATGTTGGTCATGACTTTCTGGATATATGTAAAGACAAAATTTTTGTGTGTCAGGAAAAAGGAATGCTTCCTCAAACACTTAGCTAGAGTGGGGTCATCCTTGTGGGAATGGGCAAAAGAAATGAAAAGGAAGTTCTTGGGACCCTTTTGTTGGGCCTGAGGCAGAACACTGACTCATATTTCCTGCTTACAGAAGGGAGAAGGGGAGAATTTGGAGTTTCATGTTTAAAAGAGAAAATGCGCTGACCTTGAATGTGATTGCTTACCAGAAACGATGGTCTAGCTGTCTCCTTCCACTTGCCAGTGTTCTGTAGTTACCAAGAGTTGGGATGAAATAAACCCTATTATTTTATAAGTGATAGTAGATAAAATGAATCCCTCAAGACCTCCAGAGAGTACAAATGCAGCAGTTCTTACTGCAGGTCCAAGATATGATGTATAACTCTATCCTATTAAATTTTACAGATAATGTAGCTCAAAAATCCAAAGCAACCTTCATAATAAACTTAAAGGATGTGAATGACAATCCTCCACGCTTAGCTATGGATTATTCTCCATTCTTCTGCCACCCACTCGTTGGAGGAGAGAGAACCCTGATTCAGGCTACTGATGATGATGAACCGAGATTTTATTCAACATTTATCTTTTCTCTTAAGGATGATATGAATACAAGAAATAATTGGGAAATCTCAAAAATCAACAGTAAGTTGATAAACCTATTCTTGTATGGATATGTCAGTCTCAAAGTACTTTTGGAAATACGAAGAAATACTGAATTCCTTTTTGTTCTTAGTAGTCTAATATTTAATGCAGAAAAAATAGATTGTTAAGGATTTACATGTGTTTTGGTATGTGTTTATATGAACACCTAAATCTTTTTTTTTTTGAGCAATGTCTTTTAGCATGTAGGCATGCTAAAATTTCAGTAGCAGTTAGGAAAAGAGAAACATATGTGCCTCAGTGAATATAAGTTACTTCTTATAAAGAAATAGGGAAGCTTGTAAATTGTCTATTACAGACATTTCCTGTTCCAAGGGAAGTCCTCACAACCTGATTGGAGTATTTTGAAAGGAGTCAGCAGCAAGTGTGTAGTGGTGATTGAGTCTTGCTTGCACTCCCAAAGAATTTTTGATGGAAGGTCTTAAAAAGAAAGCAGTGTTGATGTTATGCAAAAATAAAGGATTTTGAACAATCATTCAAAATGTGGAAGCTAGAATAAACAGTCAGTTCTTGCAGTGGAGGGAGTTCACAACTAGGTTTTCTGAAGCAGTCTTCTCCAGGACCTGAGATCTTCCATATATCCGTAATAGATGTGGTGCCTAGTAAGGAGACGAAGTTCACTGATAATACAAATTATTTGAGAAGGAACCAAGTGTGAAGAATTGCAGATGGTCTTTGAGAGACTGGAAGGCTGAACAATGAAAGGGTAGATTAAATTTGGTGTAGATACACATAACATAATGCACATTAAAAAAAAAAAAACCACCCTCCTAAGTTCACATATAAAATAAAGGGTCTGAGCTGACCAGTACAAGCCAGTAGTGATACTGTAGCCTAATGATAAGCAGTAGTTCCATAAAAGTATTCCATGAAAATGTTACTATGGTTCCTGCCATAGGAATCATAGCATGGTTCCGTGCCATATGGTTCCTTTTGACTTGATGTCTGAAAACCAGTGAGACCTGGACAGAGTGTGTGTGAAGAAATAGGGGAACTACAAGAATGTGCAAAGCAGCCTTCAGAAACAAGACCTCAGTCATAGAGCACTGCAGATGTGAATGTCTAGCTAAATTTCTTCCTTGTGCTGACACAAATGTCCCATTTCCTACTTACCAGGTACTCATGCATATCTTTCTCCAAGACATACTAACTTTGAAGAGAAGGTCTATAATGTTCCAATAATAATTAATGACAACGGAAGACCACCTTTGGAAGCAGAAATAAATCTTGAAGGTATAGCATGTGCAGTATAATATGCACAACTGATCATTTCAAGAGAAAAGCAATGTATATGAATAGTGAAAGAGAGCTGTGAAAATTCTCATTAGTTTCATGGCATTTCTTTTTGCAGTAAACATGTGCAGGTGTTCAAGTGAAAAGTCATGTTTTATAGAAGTCCAACGTGAGCACTCCAGCGTAAGTGTAGGCCAAGCAGTTGGGATTCTTCTTGGGGTATTGCTCGTCATTGGTAAGTGACTTTCTTTTGGTTAATATGAGGCTAGGCCTACCAACTATGACAGTGCTGCTGCTCTTATGAAAATGATTCACTCTTGCAGGAAGACACGTTATGAATGTTAGAGTAAGTGAAAAGGTGGAAGATCTCATTATGCCCAAGCCCTGTGATCACAGTGATGATTTAAATTTCTGATCCAGAGGTGACTTTTCTGGACTTCATATCTGCATGCACATGAACTGCTACTGCAAATAGCTATTACTAAGGGAAAAGAGTGCACCCTAACAAGTTTGCAGATGATAAAAAAAACTTTCAGGAGTGATTGATATACCAGATGGTTGCACTGCCATTGAGAAGGACCTCAGTAGGCTACAGAGATGGGCCAACAGGAGCCTTACAAAGCTCAACAAGAGGAGATACAAAGTCCTGCATCTCAAGAGGAGTAATCTCATGTACTACGACTGTCTGGAGAGCAGCTTTTAAGAAAAGGCTCTGGGAGTAAGGGTGGACAGCAGGTAGATCATGAGCCAGCAACGTGTCCTCGTGGCAAAGAAGGGGCTGCATTAGGCTGAGCATCTCCAGCAGGTCAGGGGATGTTGTCCTTCCCCTCTGTACTTCCCTGTCTTCTCCTTCAGTCCCTGAAGTGCTTGGTCCAGTGCTTGACTTGTCAGTGCAAGAGAGACATGGATGGAGCCCAGCAAAAAGGCTGCAGAGACAGTTAAGAGTTTGGAGCATCTGTTATATGAGGAAAAGCTGAGAGAGCTGGGACTGTTCACCCTGAAGTGGTGAAGGGGATATCTGATCAGTGTGTATAAATACCTAATGAGTGTATAAATACCTAACAGGTAGAGGAACGAGGATGGAGACAGACTCTTCCCAGTGTTTGCCCAGTGGCTGGATAAGAGGCAATGTGCCCAAGCAGATATTGCATTTAAACATAAGAAAACATGTTTATGGTGAGAGTGGCCAAGCACGGGAACAGGTTGCCTAGGCAGACTGTGGAATATCTATCCTTGGAGATATTCAAAACCTGACTGGAAAGAACTGAACAACCTGCTTTGGCTGACCCTGCTTTGAGCAGAGATTTGGACTAGATGATCTTCAGAGGCCCCTTCTAACCTCAACTCTTCCACGAGTCTATGAAAAGGTTGCAATTGTAGTACTAATCTTTCTGTTGATACCTACACACTTCTGCTTGCCAGGGAATAAGATTGAAGTCCTGCCTTTGGCTTTGAGATTATAGTGAAAACAGTGAAGGGTCCAGGGATGTTTTGTTGTTTGCCATCTGTAAACTTCTATACAGTTCCTAAACATAGTTCAGAAATTACAATTTTATTCATCTACTTTAGCTTCTTAAGTTTCTGTTTTCCAGTGAAAGAACTGCTTTGAGCTGTGGGAAACTGGCATTTATATGAACAAAGCATGATTTTGCTAAGTGATAATGAACAGAATTATATTCTTATAGGCATGAGCTGATGCAACTTTGACAAATAGCTTAATACTTTTTCCAAAACAAGACAAAATCTTGTTTGGCATTCTTTTTATAAATGTGAGAGCAAAGCAGTCAGGATGACTGTTGATGGGATCCAGTCCCCTAGAAGCTAATAGCAGAAAGAATTCAGTGCACAATCCCATGTGAGTTTGAATGTGATGGTCACAAGCAACTGGGAGGCCGTGAGTCAGCTGTGAAGAGGGGAAGGAGTGTGGGAGATCCATGCGGAAAATCAAAGAAAGGGAATTAAATACATTACAGACATCATATTCAACAGAGGCAAATGAAATTAGAGGATAAAAGGGAAACTCCCAAGAATTTATGTAAGTAACAATTACTTCATTTCTAAAAGAAAAGGGAAAGAGCTCTTGAGAACGAGTACCTAAAAAGACAAAACTAAAACTCTCTGCTGACTATTGTGTAACTCACCAATCCCTTCAGCAAGGGAAAGGACTGATGCATATGTGATGCATATGTGTTTGTCTTTTGAAGATTAAAAAAAAGAAAAAGTTCCTATTCAAAGCAAATCTGAAATGGAAGAAGCCATATTCAGACCATGCAACTGAGAAAGGAACCTCCCATACTGCATCTTCATGGTCTCTGTTCATGTATATGACATTGCTCGCGTCTTCATGATACCTTGGTCTCATCAAGTGATCAGTATGTGACATGATATACAAGAGAAATTTTGAGGGATAAAGAACTGAAGATCCTTTCATTGCAGGAGTGCATAACTTTTTTTTAAAGAAGTGTATATAACTCATAAAGACCTTTAAAAAGAATTCCTAAAATGAATATACATTTTCAAGCTTTCTCAAGAGAAAGCTTGAAAATGTATATTCACTTTAAAGTCAAAGTCAGATGATAGCCTCTCAGGTAGATTCAACATGGATTACAGATGGGCAAGGGAAAAAAAAAAAGAAAAGAGAATGTAGAAAAAAAATAGACTTTACAAAAGCTTACAAGGTTATATGCTTTGACTTTGCTGTTGAAACTCAGAAGATATGACCATAAACCCAGCCATTTCCTAGAGACCAAGAAGACAGTGGACTCCTGCATGAGCTACCGGCTGTCTCAGTCTTCAGTCCTTTCCCTTTTCAGAGCGCAGCATCTGTGAGCCTGTTCCCATCAAGAAAAACAAGAGCATAGTTACAGAAAAGCAAAACACAGCAACAAAAAAACCTAATTCTAAATCCTCAAACAATCCAGCACACTATACATTTTTATTGAAACAACCCCCCCCCCCGTAAGATGTTTTTCCCAAATATGAGAGAATAAACATCATCTGGCAGATATTAGGCATGCTGCTTCTTGCACTGAGGCACTGCAAAAATGAATGTGAAATAAGGAACTAGCGAACAGAACAAATATTCATACAAATGAATAGGGGAGATGGAGTAGCTGAACACTTCTATATACTTCATGGCTGTATGGAACAAGGAAATGTTTAAATTGAATGAAAATACAACACTAGTAAGCAGGCAATAAGTTTACATACAGCATAGCATACTGGCAATGATTTAAAAGTATTAAATGTATATTTGTAGATGTATGTATTACTATGAGTATATAAAGCCATTTGTTTTTATTCAAGACAAAGCAGTGTGCCAGTTGCGGTGTGAGTGTCAGATTCTACACTATGTTTTCAGGAACTTTGCTCTCTACTTACCCTCTGCTTCCTCTGTTTTTTAGGTGCCATTTTAGGGGGTGTGTTTTTTCACATGAAATACAAAGAGAAAAATAAAAAGAAGAGCCATCAAGAAGATGCAAAGGATCAGTCTGAAGTTCTTAATCTGGCAAAATGACTGTTTATTTCATCAAGAGAATAAATGACCTTCGGGTTGGGAAGAAGTGACCTTTGTAGCTCCGAAGCCCAGAAGGATATTATGATGAACTGAGGATACAAGCATGCAAAAACAAGCTCCCATGGTTTTGTCCTTAGTTTTCTAGCTAATGTTTTTCAGTCACAAGACAAATACTGTCTATAATCTTCGGCAGCAGCCATTAATAAAAATATCAGTTTTGGCAAATGTTAACTCACGATGACACCACATGCAGAGCTCCTGCAAGGATCGACGTGGGACCAGTTTTCTTTGGCAGATAAAGTGAAAGTGAACTTTCTGGAGAAGCACATTTTATCTGGCTTTTTGCCTCTTTATGCATCCACATCTATGGCTCTTTTCATCTCAAAGAGGTACTGAATAAAGGAAAGTTTAAGAACTGCTACATTGAAGATGTCCCCCAGAGCGGGAGGAATCCCTCTGATTCTTGGTAAAGCAGCTCCCAAACTTAGTGCAATCAGTCATCTCTCCTGGGTTATGCCTGTGTGTGCTTGTGCTTGTGAGCTTGTGTTATCAATATCAATATGTAAGGATGATGTGACATTCAGTTTCTTATTTATGGCATCCACTGGATATAACCAGTTCAGGAAGCACTGTGTTGAGTCAGGTGGAAATTTGGTCATGTGATGTTTTATCATACTGCTGCCAATAGTTTGCTTGCCTTTTGATAAGAATAAAAATGTCCCCTAGAGGTTTTAGTGTCTATTTATTAAAAAAAAAAAAGGAGAGAATGTGAGAGGCAGTGCATGAAAGCAAACCATGGCTACTTGGTTACCTGTTTTATTTAACCTTATGTTTTGCAAAATGCAGGTTAGAAATGCTGTGTGGCTGTGTGACTCAGGATGCTGTGGTCTCTGGAAGCACTGCAGTAATGGTTCCAGTAAAAGGCACTTGGTCAGTCACTCACAGAAGGCAAGGCTTTCTCCTGACAGCATGCCTATAGAAGGGCATTTCTGGTGACAGTTGGAGGGAGACTTTTCTTTTAAGCTATAAATAAAAATTGACAAATATTGTGTTAAATTGAAAAGAGGATATACTTTTGAAAACACTGAAGAAAAGGTCAAATGAGAATGCGTAGGGCTTTCAAAATAACTTCTGCATGCAGCCCAGAACTAGAAAAAGAGAAGACTTCTTTGGTAGTGTTGCATTATAATAGGTTTTCCTAGAGTGCTGCCAGTAACAACTTTGCTTTTGGGCTTTGGTGACACAGCCCAATTGTTACCGCTCTGCCCCAGCCTCCCTGGCTGCTGGAGCTGTGGCATTTGCTGTGGGGCTCACTGCTGGAATGCATTTGTTTTATGATGGGAATGCGATCTATTATATTTGGAAAGCATGACATTAAATTACGTCAGCAAGTCCAGGGATTGGTATCAGTATACTGTTTTATAAATAAAGGAGCCAAGGTTCAGGAGCCGTTGTACTTGTGTACAGTAATACAGCATTATCTGAAGATGGGGAAAATAGACAGACATTACCACTTGTTTTATCTTCCTGATCCTGTCTCTCTGCTAGCTAATCATGCTCAAATGTGTCTCCTATTTTCATCAGGCAATATCTTGCCTAATTTACCTGCATTTATTTCACTACCAAAGACTATATATGCTATGTCACTGGTTTGAGGCAGGGACTCTATCCCTCACCACTGCCTTTGGAGGTACTGCTTTTGTCTCTGTATCTCATGGGGAAATTCACCTAGATTCTGCCTGGCCACCTTCACACCTGTAGAGAGCAGAGCCCCAACCCAAATTAAAAAGTCCTCCCTGTCTAGTGTCTTGGCTACATCTTCAAAACTTGAAGACTTTCAGCCTCCTTTGAGCAGATATCACTCCTCTTGCAGGTATTAATCTACAAAAAGCCCTTCACTTGCATGAGGAGGGTTTATTTACCAGAGTCCTGCTCTGGCTCCTCTGGCAGTTCAGTCTCTCTTGGGAGCCAGGCCAAAGTTGTTGCACAGCTTTACCCCCCATAGCAGACTGTTGCCCCAGCCTCCTCTCCAGAGGCAAAATTCAGTTTTCTTTGAGTCTCTAGAGAGGAAGAGAAGCAATATTTATTACTGTTCCTTCCCAACAGGCTTCACTACCAGCCCCAGCTGGTCCCCAGGTCCCTGCAGGAACTACATACAGATGCTGGAGTTTTTGCCCTTGTAGATCAGAATTTGTTGTGAATTTGAGTTTTAACTTATGGACACATTCTTTTCAGCTCCTAAAATTCCTAGTCCTACATCTATTCCTACTAAAATCCAGTCTTCACTTTCTCCAAACTTTCTTGGTAAGAAGAAATGGGATGTAAACCGCACTGTAAAGACACAGGCTGCAGGAAAAACAGAATTAAGAACAAACCTTTAAAAAACAGTTTGCTAAAGTTAGCCATGGTATTTTTTCTTAGAACAACTTTGAAATGTTGTTCATGTCTCGAGTTTGAATAATGTTTGTCATACCTCCATCATCTGCACCCTATCTGATCTGTACGATCTATTGCCAAATCATTAGTAAGGTCCAAAGCATTAAAGCTGAAAGAGAGTTTTAAATGCATGATAATTAAAAGAAAATGGAAGGGAAGCTAAAGTTCTCCTACTTTATAGCCACAATTTTTTAGAACAACTTCATGCATTGGTAGAAGGACAAATTTTGAAAACAATGTTGAACTCTTTGGACTTAGGTTACAACCTTTCTGCCAAAAACAATATCACACAAGAAGTCCAGTGATGAAATCTGCTGAGAATATGTCCTCTGGCAATGCTCATTGCCATGGCTCCTCCTTCAAGTATGCAGCATCTCATTACAAGGTTCAAAGACAGCAAAAGATGTTTCAGTGCCTTCTAACTCTTTTTTACAAGATTAGAGACCTATCAGGGTTTTGATTATCTCCAGAATTAATGACATACATTAATTAAACTGTCGTTATGCCTACTTTTCAATCCTTCTGTAAATACAAACTTGGAAAAAATATGAACAAGATTTTTATCTGAGTTTACAGAACAAATGCTGCAGAACAGCAGCTCTTACGGGAAAAAAAGTGCCCTTAATCCACATTTAGGGCATAGTTTGTCAGTCCAATGCACATGATCAAACACTGCACAGAGAAGATTGTATGCACCATGCACAGCTACTGCTTTGCCTGCTCATTGGTGTAAGATATGGCGCTGTAGCAGCATGGCCGTGTGCCAGGAGCATAGCCAGGATGTGGGGACACCAGTTTATGAGGACAAGTGGTCCTAGATGTCACCAGAGTCTGAGAAGATCTTGCACTTACTTTTACAGAGAAAAATAGATGAGGATAAATGATTTTTTTTTGGTGTTATGTCTCCAGATTTGCCAGAACTGGGAGCTGAAATAAATTGAAGGTAATTTCTTGCACAAACTAAAGAAAGGAACCACATAGTTGATAGAGTTAGCTGCTCTTCAAAGCACTAGAAATCCTGTACCCGGTTACTAGATGTTATTCCAATGGCATTCACCTCCCAGACAGATCCTCCTTTTCTGTTGGTTGTCTTGGGACATTGAGCAGAGGACCCAGCAATACGCACTGTAAACTGCAGAACAAATTTATAGAGCAACAGGACACTGTTGCAGCAGGGCAGCACACTCTATGGACTGAGCTCAAGACATTGAGGCATTGCAGCTTGTGTCCAAGGGGTTACAGTGATGTACATGAGCATCCATCAGTGCAGTTAAAAATATATGGAAACTTTCATTCAGAGAGAAAAATATCAATGCAGTTTTAGGGATCCTATGCCAGGAAAAACACTTGCAGTTTGCTAATTACGTATTTCAAGAGCAAAACAGAAGATTAAAAGAAAAATAGCAACAGATCTTTGAACTTGCTGCTGAACAGCATGTACCTCTGCTGATAGTGGAGGCTCGTACAGGCTAGGGAGATGAACTAATGGATTCTGTTATGTTTACAGCTTGAGGGCCAGAGATAGCAAAGTTTTGCTGCAGAGGCATATTATGCCACTGATTAGCTCAAGGGGAAGAAGCCTCATGCTCTTGCAGTTGGGATTATGACAGTTATTATTTCCATGAGCTGTATGTGCGCTTATGTCCTGTCCTTCCAGTTACGATATCAGTACCCTAACGTGGACTAATTTCACCATTCCTAAACCATTCCTTAGGAAGTGTGTTAACTCTGAATACCGTCAGGAAATGTGTTTCCTCTATGTCTTCTTCCAACATACTGTTTTTCAGAAACAATATTTAAACTGCCTCCAAGGAGGACATTTAGAAGTCCTCTAGGGAAGTGTAGGTGCATCATTTCTCAATGGCAGAACTCAGAAGCAAAAATAGTAAGAAGTGGGAACTAGAAACCAGGGGTGCTCGGCAGCATAATGATCCCATCACCAGGTGCTGAGTAGGAATTACTGCCTGTTGACAGCCTATGCACCTTACATGCTGCCTCTCCACTTGCAAGAAACTGCTTCCTCTCTGAAGGTTTTACACCCTAAGGTCTTCAAAACAGAATTAATTTTTCTGCATTTGAATTATTTCTTTTGCCTGGCAAAACTGAAGTGAAGCAACACCTGAGCAGTGGCATCTACTGAGCTCTTTTCCTCAAGGGAAACTGGCTGAGGTCTGTCACACACTTCCACACAGCATCACAAGCTCCCTCAGGCTGCTCACCCCTTCCCAGTGAAACAACTTCTCTGTCCATTCTCCACATCAAAAGGGAATTGGTGGAAGATGGTGGGAAATAGCAATACCGGATTGGAGAGAGCAAAGATCTATTGGTTTGACTGACCTAAGTTGCAAGTCGAGATAACTTTTCAGTGAATTTTAAGCACAGAAAACAGTAAAATAAACACAGATGGGCACTGGTACAGCAAGTGCTGCATTGTATTCACACTGCTTATTCTAGGCAATGAAGGGTTTTCAGTAGAAGTGGCAACGGAGAGCATCGGAGCACAGAAGGAAGAAGCAGGCAGTACCAAGCATGACACGCCAGAAAGCGAGAGCAGAAGTGAACTCCAAGCCCCAGCTAAAGATTTGTGTGAACGGGCATGCCTGAAGGCTGTGAAGCTCCTGCAAACTGCCTGACTTTCCTACCTGGGCAGAGGTTGCTGAACCTCAGGAAGAGGAACATCCTTCAGGTCTGGCAGCTGTCATAGGGAAAGAGGCAGCAAGTGCTGGTGGCTTCAGAAGCCGGAGGATCTCCAGGTGCCACCCCCCTATAGCTCCTTTTGGTGCTGGCTGCTGCTGCCAGACCTGACTGAGAAGGCATCTGTTTTTCTTTCATTTTTGGCCAATATCTGAAAGGCTACAGACTTTTTTATTGCCCTTTGGATAGCACCGTTGATGTTAAAATCTACTCTTATGAAACATTTTCCATTTCCCCAGGAAATATTTTGTGTTAATATATTCTTATCCTTTCCTTATTGATTTTATCTGCTACGCATTTTGCCAAGTCCAATTTTTAGAGCCTTACGTTTATTGTCTCAGGCGCTAGTCATAAGTGTTTCTCTGGGCTCTGTTTTTTTTTTCCATGATGCATAGTGCACTTCTTTCAAGCGAAGTGCAGCTAATAGCAGCCTGCTATTTCTGCATAAGTCATGCTGACAGTGTGGTCTAGCAGACAGTGTTAATGAGTAAGAGATGGGGCATCTTCCTACACACATCAGCAGAGCAGAGGCCAGAAAACAGCAGAATGATGCTTAATTAGTTAGAGCAGGAAGTAAATGAAAGAAGGAAACATGGAAAGCACCTGGCAGTGACTGTGACTGTGGGTCCATATATTAGAAAAATGTTTTGTACTGAAGAGTTACTAGGTATGAATAGCTCATTGTTTGTAAGCATCCTGGATGTTGGATTGCAGCCAGATTTGTCACCTGTTAATCTCTGTTAACTTGCTTGAGCTCTATGATGGTGCGAATGAGTGTGACTCAGGGAATGGAGACCTAAGTGCCCCCAGAGCATACATTGCCACCCCCATACACACCATTTATGTCTCATCTGTGCTGGCCACTTGGTTGGTTTTCAGAAACTAGCCCCACATATATCTCATTTTTAAAAGCCTAGAGCATGAATGCTGTTTGCTCTATGCACTCAGGCTGTAGACTGCATCAAAGCAGATTTCTTCTCTGCCAGCAGTATGCCCCATCTGTTGAAGTAATGTGTTTTAAGTCAGTCTGTAGAACGTCATCATCGAAAAGAGGCCATGGATACGCCCAGGAAAATCCCCATTGTGGGGCTACCAGATGCTCCCAGCACTGTGGCAAAGCTGCCTACTCTGGCAGATCCCACCTCCAACTTGAGTGACCTGGTTGAAGCCACCAGAACTTCCCTCTCAAGATGTTTGCATGAGCGGTACACCCAACTATCATGGCCAGGACAACTCTGCACAGACGCACCAAGCTCTAGGCACAGACAGCAGTGCATCAAAGTGCTAAAGCCATGGCCCAGAGTGGGTCAGTGACGCAGCCAAGCCTCTGGGAGCACTGAGCAGCTCTGCGATGGCATCAGGACTGCTGGCTTGGGGAAGGAGCCTGACCAAAGAGTCAAGCGGCTCAGAGTCACCCTCCTGGGCACTGTCCAACAGACCTACAGCTCCAGAGGGGTCTGACGTCAAAGGCGGGGAGATGACCAGGCCAGTCCTGGACCAGACCAGTGTTACTTGGATTGCAGTGGGGCTGTGAAAACAGCCACTTTCCCAGAGTTTCTGGAGTGAAAGACACTGGAGACATTTAAATATTATTGATATCCAGTCTCCAGAGCTTGTTTGATTTGCAAGGGCCTATCACCCAGCCTCTGCCTGCCTTTGATGTGCATTCCTCCACACACACAAAGCACATTCATTTCCTTTTGCAGTGTTTTCATTTGCTGCTAGAAAGCCTCTCTCACTCAGGCCTGTGGCTATTCAAACAGTGTCAGTAGTTTTCATATCACTGAGAGAGTCTTAAACAAACACTGCTGGTTTTCTCCTACACTGCATACCAGGGTATTACCATGGTCAGAGAGTTTTAAAATTCCCACAGTAAGAGCTATAGCTTCTGTCCAGATATTACCCACCATCACCACTACAACTGTCCAAAATATTTACCCTTAAATGAAATTCTTGCAAATACCCACTGTGAAGTTATCTAATGCTACATTGTAAAACAAGGCTTTTCTTTCCAAAAGAGACATAAATGTATTCACAAGAGCACACTGCAAGAGAAATGAAATGATATGTACACACTGCTCAAATGTATTCTGAAGATACTCTTAATCTGCTGAGATTTGCGTATGGCAAGAGGTAACAAGGCAAATCTTGCTACTTCCCAAAGACACCTAACCCAAATGGAGGGAGAAGCTGTTCACAGTCATCATGCCAGTCCCTGTTCCACCTCTACTTGTGCCACTTTTATGTTTATATCAAGCTCAAGAATCGTCTATGTCACTTGAAGGGCACTATCATTTCTCAAGGCTACCACTGTCTTCAGAAGGAAAGAAAATGCACACCACTATGTTACAGCTGATATCTGTTACCAAGAATATAGGGTGGGCCATGCCAAAACTGGAAGAAAGCTGAAGTAAAGGGAGTAAAAAGTTGAATTTGCATGAAAATAGGCAAGGGTCCAAACCAGTAAGATTACACAAGTGCCTGTCCAAAAGACAAGGTGGGCTCACGATGAAAGGCTAAGTCATGATGCAAAAAACATGACTTAATCTAAGAGCGTCCAGTAGGAAATCAAGGGTACAATCTGGAATCAGAAAAAAAAAAGTACAAAAATCTAGAGAGCGGGGAGTGTGTGGAAAAAATGACTGGAGCAGGGAAAACAGGATGGTTACGAGCACTCACAAGAGTAAGTGCAAATCAAAGGATAAAGAAAGGGATATAAGAAACTGAGGATCTCAGAGATAAATTTTGCACTCCAGGAAGTAACAGTTTTTCCTGCACTTTTTGAGTGCTAGGCAACTCTCTTCTGAGAGTTTCAATGAGTGCTTGAGCTGAAAAGAGGACAAGGTAAAGGTGATAAGGCCATCTGTGGTTTGAGGACTTCTGGCACCTTAGATGTCAGCTTTCACAGAACAGCAGTTCAGAAGTTCTCGTCAAACTTCCTTGGCTTGATTTCATGGTGGCTGTTGAGGAGATTCAGAGTCAGTGTGAATGGGGTGGCAACAGGAATGAAACTCCCCACCATCGACAAAGAAACTGTTCTGCAATGGAGAGGCAAGCATGACATCATCCTGAGCAACCATGGTCAAGGGTAAGATGCAAATCATAACACTCTGGTGAAGCTTGAGAAGACAAGCTTCCCTAGCGTTAGGGAAACCCTTTCGTGGTTTCCCTAACACTGATTTCATTTTCAGGGGACTAACTGACAGAGCTACATGGAAGAATTTTGAAAATAGCATCTAAAAGACCAAAGATGTACCACCAGAAATAAAAAATGAATGTGTCTCTCATCCTGACGTTCTCTGACTGAAATCAAAGGGAAGCAGCTGCTCTAAAGAGCAGTGGCCAGTGGAGATGCCTGCCCAGAGGTCATGCAGTTTGCATGATGCTGGTTACTAGATCCCATCTTATGACCAAGATAGGTCAGAGATATTTCTAAAGACAGGGTCATCAAAATCTGGAGCATCCAAGTGCTGTTGATCTTCAGGGACTGGTGAAAGTTTATGCACTGAATTTATAAATTTTCAGGTCTCAGGTTGATATGTCTGGCCACCAGAAAGTTCTGATATTCCAATATTTCCAATTCAAATTATATCTCCAGAATGAAATCCCAGCCTTTTTTATGACGGAGTAGAACAGCCTTCTAGAGTTAATTTAAATCTTCAAGAATTAATTTAAATCCAAGTCAGCTGTTTTTGACTGTCAAGTAGAGCAGATCTTTCCTGGGATCTTTATTGGAACTAGATTTCTAGGATAGTTCCAGCTGAATGGGCTCTATAAATTGTGCATTTTTTCACTGTTGAAACTGGGAGGTCTCAGAATATTGTAACTTGTATTTTGCCTTTACGGGGCATCTGCCTTGCTGTTCTGATTACTTGTCTGATAAGTAAGCCCCAGAAATCTAAACAGTGTGGAGAAGGACTATGCTGCCTACTGCTTTGATAGTGCAGTCTTAAGAGCAGAGTTAAAGGCATCTGCCCACACAAAGAGGAGTCTACTGGATTTCAGTGCATCAGTGTAATGAGGAAGTAACATTCACTTTGGGTACTTCAAAGCAAAGTGGGCTTCTCTGGGGCTTTAATTTGGACATGTTTTAGAAAGTGCACTCACTGGAAAAATTGTTGACGAACCAATCATGTAAATCAGCACGGAAACATGCTTTATTTTCACAAGTATGTGCAGAAGACAAGCTTCTAGTATCAAAACGGTAATCCAGAAGTGGAATATATGCAGTCTACTGGAAGGTATCAAGCAACTCATAACTACTATGATTGTCACTTTCCAATTAAAAAAGATAGATTAGCTTGGCAAAGTTGTTTCAGGACAAAAGAAACATGAGAATTTCTCTTGGTTTCAAGAAAGAAGGTCATCATTGGATCATGTCATTATAAACAGACATAATGTTAAAATGTTATAAAAATACCCTGGAACATCACTGGAGCTAAGTATTTCAAGATTCCCAAATACCGCGACAGGTGAAGACTATTGTCTTTCATTTACTGCTTTGAAAGATGTCATTGTGTTCACTGAATGCCAACTTAATGAAGATACGTAGCTTCTGCTTCCTTTGAAATAGGCCATTTTCTGGACCAGAAGTTATAAACTCCCCAAATTGACTGCATTCAGTGTCCAGTGCCTTGCATAAAATACAAAAGCCTGGACTTGGCCTCATTAACAACTTCATCTTTCACCAGCAAATTCCAGGGCATAGTCAAGCACTGTTATAGTATGATGCATGAGCAGAAAGCATTATGGCTTTATTCATGGGAGTGGGAGAGATATACTCTTAATGTTGTTAATTGTATCACATGAGCTATTGTATCATATCACTATGAATGGCAATATATCCATTAGTCTAAAATACTGTAGAATATCTGCAACCTCCTCTCTCACTCCTAAGCAATTTTAACTTTCTAACAAAGTGGAGTCTGTCATGAGGAGTCTGTCACGTTCCCAGAACAATTCAGGCCATGCTGAGGAACGTCCTTGACCAGGTCCTGTGTCAAATATCCTGACTGGTGACAGGAATAATGGCAAGATGGCAGAAGCACAGTCAAATAGCAATATCTCATGGATTTTGAGGGATATGTGTAAAGGCAGAAACAAAGGTGTAATGATGATATTCAGACATGCTAGTGCCTCCCAATGAAATGAGAGATGACTGGAACAAGAAGAGATAAAAAGAATAAAAGAACATATCTCAATTAAAACCATTTTGGGTAAAGTCAAAAATTATAGTTTGAGATGGGAGCTTGCTTTGTGTCTGCAGAATGAGGTTTTTATTTAGCTAGTGATCTCTGAGTTAATGGTAAAGCAGGACAAACTAAGAGCAATGATATCATTGGATGTGGGTGGTATATTTGTTAAGATGTTAAGAAGTTGAGCTGAAATGTAGTAGCAGATATTTCAGCCATCCCACTGAAGCAGAACATGAATCTTTAAGATATGGTGACTCAATCAGATTCAAGCATGCAAATGTATTCTAACTTTTCAAGTTCAGTTTGTAGAATTTACTCTAGTAGGGCTAATAATAGAGTCTAGATGTTCCAAGAAAAGATAACTAGAAAATGCCTTCAAAAAGTTGATGAAGAAACAAAACCAATATCTTTTTTAGACTTGACTTTGGAAAGTCAAGGTAAGAAATTATACCATGTTTGATTATAGAATAAACCTTTAGCAATAATATTGAAAATTTAAATTTGGTTTATAACCAAAACTTGAAAGTCCTAAACCACAGACTTCAGCAAAATTAAGAAAAATGAGGCCAGTTGAAACGAAGAACTCAGAGAAATGGAGTAATGTTTGAACTTCTTTAAGTCAGAGATGCAAAACCTGCTGGTAAGGATAGAAGAATTTTTAGAGAAGCACTTTAGTTCTAGTTGGCTGAGTATCCTCTCAAAGGAGATACAAGGAATAAGTAAAGAGCCCTGAAAGAATGCAAACAAATTCTTATAAACAAAGAAAGTTATGTTTTGTCCATCAGGAAGTACAAGATAAAAGAATAATTCAAAATTCAAAATAGATTTAGATATTGAAAGGTAAACTAAAAGGAAGACAACATTTTTCAGCACTATAAAAAAGAAAAAAAGAAAAGGAAAGAAGAGGAGTCACAATAGAGGAAGGACTAGATGGTTGATTCAATTCATCCTTTGCCTTAGTTTGCATTAAGACAAAGGAAACATAGGAACATAGGGAAAAGGGCAAGTCATCTAAAGGAAATTTTTACATATGAGGTATAAACAGAATCTCAGCTACACTAATAGTGTGCTGTGGTTCATCTCCTAAATTTGGAAGTATCCAGTATGTGAAACCTCAGCTTTGGTAGCGAATTAAAAATTGTACCACTAAGAATGAAGAAACGCAAATGTGATGACTTGAATCTCAGGAAGTTAAAGATAGTGGTGTCGACCAGAACCAGTAACTGACCTCTGGACAAGGTGTGGTTTTATGAAACAAACAGTTAGAAGGAAAGAATAATTAAAGACATACAAACAAATTCAGAATGGGATAAAACATGATTTGGATTTACTAAGTTGACTTACCCCAGACTGACAGAAGAATAAGTTTCCTTTGGAAAAGAAACAGGTGCTGAGCATCAGTCAGGATTTTGATACACTGTCTAATGGGAAACAATATAATTGAGGTGAAGGTTAGCACCAGAATTAAAAAACATATAAGGATTCCCAAAGGGGAAGAATAAACAGACCATGTTAAAAAGGAAGGTATTTGGTGTGTTATTAGTAAAGTTTGTCAAACATCAATCTTGGTTTCCTCTAATTAAATATTTTCTTTTGAGATTTCAACAAAATATGTATTTTTCATAATGACATTTGCTAGCTACACAAATTGGTCTGTGATGGTCAATATTATCAGAATTGGATCAGAATATCACAAAGGAATAAAAGGTGACTTTGAGAAGCAGTGCAACAAGAAAGTTGGTTAACATAAGCTTACAGCTCGATTACTGTCTGGGAAGGTGTATCCATGTCATGTCTACCTGAGGAGCAGGAGAGATTGCTCCTCCCTGTGCTGGTGGAGTAGCGAGACAGGCAGGCCCATGTGGTTGGTGGAATGCCAGCCAGTCCATATTGTCTAGGTCCAAGCCATCAGCCTGGCTTAACTAGAACACTTAGCTCCTGGTCTACAGGCACCTGGAATTAAATGCCCTATATGGGAGCTCATCTTCTGCAGCCGCGAACATCTTTCATTCCAGATCTGCTTTAACTGTATAATTCATTCCTCCCTTTTGAACGAGAAGCTGTCCACATCAATCTGGCTGTTATGTTTTATGCATCACTATATAAACTAACTATTGTGCTATATCATCTGTGAGTTATGCATCATTGATAATAGCAATCTACAGCAGAAGAATG
>JAUBOD010000030.1:5063934-5074845 GCA_032353885.1 Nothura maculosa
GCTGTCCCCAGGCTGGCACGGGAGCGCTGGCAGTGCCCATCATGGCCAGGGAGCTGCCATGAAATCCCGTCAAGTTGTAAATCTTACTGAGTGAAAAGAACAAACACAGTGACGTAGCTTCGTGCTGGAGCTTAGCTGCACGGCAGAAAGGCTGATGCAAGACTTGTGCCTGTGCACATCACAGTGGGACTGCTACAACTGAGACTGAATAGGAGCTGCAAGGACTGTGGAAATACCAAAGGCTAACTGAAATATTTATGCATCTATAGTTACTTTTTAAAAAAATAAAGCTGCTTGGCAGTATCTAAAATTGTGAATAGAAGACTGCCTAATCTACCGAAAATTCAAAGTGAGCAGTCATTATTTTTGTGGAAGGAAATCCTTGAAATTTCAAAATATTTATCCCTGTAATTCGAGTATTTGGTGTGGTGTCAGCCCTTGAGTCCATGTTTTGAAGGTAAAGGCATCAGACACTTGTGCATAAAATGCAGTTTCAACAAATACCATGTCATGCTGAATAGCAGGATGTAACACAACTTCAGTCACCATCGAAGGACCAGCATCCCACCATTGGCACTCCTAGCGCTGCTTGGTCATTCTCACCTCCAAGCAGCAGGAGTATCTCTCACCACCTTTGGCTTTGGCCACATGCTCTGACAGTGTCCCAAATCTCTGCCTTTGGGATGCTGCAACCCTGAATGTGGCAGTAGGGTCCTGCTCTGACACTGATCGCCTCTTCTGAGACCACCTGCTTTGTGAGAAGGGTTTTACTTAACCATCACCACTGCGGAGAGGGAGGAGAAGTTTTTAGGGTTGAAACATGTCTACTTTGGTGATGATATTTCTCTGGTTCTTGACAGGTAGCAGACAACACCTGCAAAATGGGCAACATCAAAACCAGCAGGGCAGAGATTGGGCCATCATAGGCTATGGGGGAGCCCTTGGCAGATACTACTGGCCTCCTCAATGCCTGAACATGATCTCAGGTCAGAACTACACATCTGTTGCTGTGATTTGCAATCTCAGGTCAGAACTACACATCTGTCACTGTGATTTGCAATGACATACGCAGCAGCACAGCACAGAGGTAAAACCCATGGCATTTCTTTGTGCTCAGAGCTGCTGGCAAGAGCAATCAGCAGCAAGAGGAAAGAAGACTGCTTTATAAATCCTTCCCCTTACACAAGTGTTTCTTTCCTTGTGTCAATGGAAATGTTCATCACCATCTATCCCTGCCCTGGCCAACAAGTGCAATGAAGCTCGAGGTCTCTTTTGTTTGTAATCTTTGCTGCACAGATAAATCATTGCTGTGCATCATCACATTTCTGCTTTATAACACTCATCTCATTTCATTACAAAAATCTAGCCTTGAGTGTAGTAAATTAATTTCTCTTTTTTTTTTTCTGTCCTCATATTCCTTTTGATATTTGGAATGTGATTTCTGCAGAACAGAGATGCCGGCCTTTGCCAAGGGCTAAGATCAAATTGTAGGTGGTGTCTACCACAGCACTTCTAGGGCACTAACCATCACTTAGATGGACAGCTTTGCCACAGACCCCCTCTTAGGCATCCAGATCACATTCAGTCATCACTGACTTGCTTTTTTATCCTTCTGCAATAACAGGACAGACCTGGAAAGATTATCAAGTTGAGCACTGTCTGTCTAATATCAAGTTTAAAGCTTCCACAGCCTTTTTTTTTGTGAGTTTACCTTGATACAGCCTATCCAAACAGTACTGCCATGTGATAGTCTTCATGCATCTGCTCTGCAGGTGCCTTTAAATAGGAGATGACTGTGTCTTCGTAGTTCTGTGCTCTAACTGTTCACCGTACAAAAATCACCAAAATGAAAAGCATGTGTACTTAGTTACCTACTGTATAACCGAACTGTACCAAGCCACAAGACAGCCTCAAGATCAACAGGGATATTCTCTAAGTTTTTGCAGTGAGTGTGAAATTACACCCATCATCATCTGTGTTCAGAAACACCCACAATAATGTGTATAATGGAAAGTATTGTCTAAAGGAACTCCAAGCAAAGGGAAACTGTGGCTTGGATAAACCCAATTAATAAAAAATAGCTCATCTTCTGGTGAGTCTATAAACCCAATTAATAAAAAATAGCTCATCTTCTGGTGAGTCTTCTAAGATACTGCACTGCAATATCTGCTGTCTTTCTAATGTAATCCTATTCCTGGGACTTCTTTTATCAACTGCTAATTTCTTTGGCTCTGTAAAGTGGTAAGGATTAATCTCCAGTGTGCTGCTGGTGGAAAAACACCATTGTTAACAAAGGCGCAGACAGATCTGTAAAGCCAAACAGAAAATAGCCAGTGCACTGATACACACATGCAGTTACTGCCGGAGGGACTAAGGCCGTGGCTCATGGCCCTGCTCTGGGCTCCTGGGGCTGACTGCGTATTTGTATAGTGCCCAGTGCCCAGTCAAGGCTGGGGCTGCTCAGGTATGTAAACATCTTCAAAAAAAAAAGAAGAAAAAAATTAACTATATATATTCATGCCTTCCAGAAGCAGCACCTAAGGCCCTTAAGCTCATCTTCATAGTTTATTCCTGCCTGTCACTGCAGCCACCTAGTTTGGGTTGTAAGTTGTTCCACAGCAGATATCCTATGCTTCTCCATGTCCTGTGTTGGGAAACATCCCACCACTTCCTTTCCTCTGGCCTTGCTTGGGTTATGGATAGGGTTTGCATCCAGCAGGGGAGCCTAGTGCCAAAGATGGGTAACTCCTCCTTTGTTGACAGCTTTGTCTCTGGGTCTCCAGCACCTTCCCCAGTCTTGACAACTTTCTTTCAAAGTCTTGCTGTCATCTTCCCTGGGCATGGGGTGGCTGTCCTCAGACTTGCTGCTGTTCGTGCCTCCCCACAATACGTCCAGGCTCCTCTCTTTGTGTGCAGCTTCAAGGGTGGCACAGTCTTCAGGGGGGCACAACTCCAAGGGTGGCACAGCCGTCAGCTGTCCCCCATTCCACCAACACTGAGGCCACACAGTGCCCTGACATCGGACAAGCCACATCTGTTGTGCATCAGCCCCATTTACAGTCCTAGGGACCAACCCAACAGCATCCACAGGACCAACCCAACATTCTAACAGGTTAAAAACCATGCCACCCTGGACTGATGGCAAACCTTATAATGTCTGAGGTGCTGAGGTGGGGATGGGTGGTAAGACTGTGCCATGTGCCTTGGAGAGCCAGGAATGTGTGCTCTCATGTGACTGAAGAATGGGACGGAGTATTTTTAAAGGGTGAGAAGGTTTGTGACAGTCTATAGTCATGGATTTGTGTGGGACAGGGATTAATGAAATATTCCTTACAGAGGCTGCATGTTGCAAAGCTGAAAATACGGAGTGACTGTTATTTTGGAAGCACATTACTGTCCATGTTTGCATGTGTTTGTACATAATCTCTTAAAGTTTCACCAAATTAACTGATTAATACAACCATTTATGGGGCTATGCCTTTGCGTCACAGATAAGATCGCTATTTGCTAGTCTTTTCCTGATTTGGCTTTTCTTACACATACTTACGCTGGAGCAGTTTGCAATGTGGTGGCTTTGTTTTTTGTCAGGAAATAAACACCAACTACATCCAATTCTGTGTTTTGTTGCTATATGAGATGCCTCATCTTGGGATGAGGCAGGGCAGAATCCAGAGTCCTGGATTTTGGCATTGCACAATGGCACAGAGCAGCTGATGTGGCTTGGGAAGGCAGCCCTTTTCTGAAGTCACTAGATAACCTCAAGCAGGTTGGACTCCAGCATGGCAAAAAGACAAGGATGTGGGTCTGTGACTTCAATAAATGACAGAAAATGTACTCACCATTTTCCAGGGTGCAAAGAGCCCCAGAAGAGCTCCAGACATCTCTGGGTGTTGTCAAGTGCGTATCAGTTACAACCACAGCAAATATACTGCAGAAGCAGGCCTTGGTAAGCACATTCCATCTAATTTTATGCTTATGCCAATCAGTCTAATTAATTTTTCAGCCATTTCTCATCTCTTCAGGTAGAATATAGTGACATTAGTTTCTCAGTCTAATTAGAAATTTTCATCTAATAAAGAATCAGGCATACTCTGTCTTTGAAGGAGAGGTTTTCTTTCATTTAGATCTCCTCTCCTGAGAGGTGCACTATAATACAGCTGGATAGTACAATCCATCTGTGTTCATTTAATATGAATTCACAGTGCTCTCCATAATCAATTAGTAAAGCTTTTTAAAAACATTTGGCCACACCAGGGAAAATGGAAAGCCATCAGGAGACAGATCTTCCCAGACATCATGTTTTCAAGCTGTAGTAGCTAAGAACAGCCTGAAATGTTGTGAGGAGGGGCAGAAGCAGCCATGAAGTACTTAAATTATCCCTAATATATCAGCTAAGAAGGGAGTGGAGAAAGCTATGTAAGATTATCAGTAGGGTCAGGAATGGCATGTTTCCCCCACCATATCCTTTGCTCTATTTCTCTTTTGCATAAATCCCAAGCAATTTATGAATAGTTTCGAAGTTTGTTTAGAAAGTGAGTGGTTAACTCGAGATTAGTGGCAAATGTAACACATCTGACCTCCTCCTCATTGTTTCCCATAGAGCTCAGGCTGGTGATGAACAGAAGTTGTTAACCTTAACCTATATGCAAAAGAATTAGGGAACAGAGATGCCTTGCTCTTAATTTAATTTTTGGAAAACAGATGTTCACAGCTCAGAATTGCTCCTCCCATCAAAGCTGGCATGTCTATAAGGAGAGCTGCCAAGGAATAACTAAAGATGGAGAATGAATTGTCCTCTGATCCTCAGAAATGTATCTTGCCTCATCTTATTTACAGTACAGGGAAATGTGGAGTTACCACAGCACACAGATGTGCTTGTGTCTAGACAGAATGATTATTAGATCTTATTGCTGTCAACCTTATTCTCCTAAATCTTCCTGAAATCAGCATCTCAGAAGCATTATAATATCCTAAAGAAGAAGGGCTCATTAGTATTTTATTGGTCATCATTTTTAATAGTGATTTAATGTATACTGTAGAAAGGGACATACCATTTGAAGATGCCTACTCAGTATTAGCATCATGCAGATGAGCACTGTTTTGGCACATGTTACATTCAAAGAGTTTACAAGGCTTTTAGGCATATATTATGTTTTTCAGCCCTCTCCAAATCCAATGAAGCATGCATATTTTCAGTGCCTCCAGATGGACTGGAAAAAAAAGAACAAGAAAATAATACAGTTATTAGAAATTAGTCAAGGTAGAACTGTAGCAAGTCTCCTTTCCATCTTGTTTTCTACCAAGACCTTACTTGCAGCTGCTGCCTGCTGACAAATGTTTTAAAACTGGCAATCCAGAATGCCATATTGTAAGTGTACATTAATCATGAGGCATGGCAGAAGTGTCTCCATGGAGACTCGCCTGCTTTCCTAATAGGGACAAAATGCAAAATGATGGAGCTCCCCATTCGTAGGTCTTCAGCTTTCGCGGACTGGGAAATACCTGATTATATCCTTGACAGTTGTTGAGGAAATAGTGAATGCATGTAAGGTACATATTTAATCAAACATAGTTCGCTAAGAAGGTACATGTTCAGCCCATGACTGAGGGTCAGCTGGAAGTGAGAAACTTACTAATCCAGAGTAAGTTGGTTGCTTTTGTTGTATACTCTTGGCTGGGTGTTTTTAGGTTTAAGGAAGGTGGAGAAGAGAGAAACAAGAGAAGAGAGTTAAAAGTCTTGGCTAATTTTAAGATGAAGTTTGGGAGAAGATTAGAAAAGAGACTAAATTGTAAGGTTGTTTGAAGTAGGAGAAAGCTAGATTTGGGTGACGTCAGGTAGATGTCTGCTTTCTCACAAAGCAGATGAGCTGTCTATTACAAAGCTACCAGACCATATAAAGCTATAACAGTGCCATACCATGATGGGATGGGATGTTCCTTAGCTTGACTGGGTGAACATGAATTCTTGTAAAATGCTCAAAGCACATGTCCTTACCTCTTTGGGTGAAGAGTCCTTTAGTCTTCAGTCACATGCTCAGTTATGCAGTCATTTATGCTGACATGAAGTGCTTAGAAGTGCCAAGCTGAGGGAACAGAAGAACCACTGCTGTAGTCATCAGACCTTGGCTTAAGTCTCTTAAATTCACCTCCATTTGAGGTGGATTCATTTTTTCCCTGGCTGAATTATATCATCATGGTCACTCAGAAATACCTGCTGAATTACAAAGTCTCTTAAAATGTTCCTCTGATCAGTGACTATCTCCCAAACTGACAGGAAAAGTCTCCTCCTTCTTGCCCTCTTCTATCTGACATTAACCATACTGTGAGCGTACTCTCCAGATCTCTAGACTATTGCTAATAGTGTTATGGAAAAATATGAGGAAGAAATATAGATTGTCTATCTTTTCATACAGCAAGTCACTTTTGGAATGAGTTATATTTTCCTGAGATCCCTATGTTTGGAACAACAATTATTTTTCCCTTCACCCAACACTAAAATTAGTGTCAATGTTCTTAAGTCATCAGCTCTATGAAAGTCTGCAAGTTGTGCAGTTTTAATTATGCATCATTTGTCTTGCTTATCCCACTAATCTTATTGCATGGATCTCTCCAGCGAGATATTTAACTGCTAAGTTTGTTCATATATTAGATATCTATCAAAACAACTTATTTAGCACATATCAAGACAGTTATTTTAATAACATAATTTAATGACATAATTTGTTATTTTACTAACAGATTAATAGCAAATGTTTCTAAAGTATACAGAGAATCCTCATTACAAAATATCAGAACTGACAATAAATACGCATGAATTTGGATGAAGAAAGTATTGTGAAATGGCAGGATAATCCAAAGTATATTTTGCTTAGATAAAAAGTGTTGTGTCAGATCTGAGAGGTCACTGTGTCTAGCCTTGTTCATGCTCTGCTCTTCTGTATTAATGGATTTTTTCCAGTGTACTACACAATGTGCCAAGTGTTTGAGGATATTAAATTCTAACTTTCTCAAGTTGTTGTGCACTGCAGATTCAGAGCTGAATACAAGCGCATCTGGTTTTAAATGCTTTATAGAGATCTTCTGGACTGATAAGATTAACTTTCCAAAATACAAAAGGCAACAGAAGAAGCAAACAGATGTGCCTTGGCTTTTATGCAGTCCCCAAAACAGAATTCCCTGAAATTCCATGGAAGTTCAACTGCAGATCTGAAGACAACAACAAAAAAATGACTGAAATGGAACTATGGAGTGTGAACCTCATGAATTAGAGAGAGAACTATCTCTTGGGCCTTCTGATCATTTTTTACTCTTTGCATGCTTTTCTAAAACAATTACAAAATGTAAGCACCATGCTAGATCTTGTAGGCAGGAAGCCTGCAAAATAGAAGATCTTTTCCTTGCAGTCAACACTGATTTTAAAATTCTACCTTATTAGTTACAGTAAGAGCTGCAGATGTTCAACTAAACATAATAACAGATCCTAGAGATTATTATTAGATATCACCCTTCCTGTCAGTAGACTTCAACAGTACACTCAATAGCTTTCTACATTTTGCTAGCATTTATGATATCGTTTGTGCCGAAACTGTCATTTATGAGTGACATTTTTGTAGCTAAAATTTTCTATTTAGAAAAGATACCATGAACAGGCAGCATGTATCCAGCTGCATATGTGTATTTGGGCATACTGCCACCCAGGTCAGGTAGCTGGCTTGGATGCTGGCCTCTATTCTGAGGTCTCCAGGCTTCCAGCAGCAGCTACCAACGTTAGCACTGCCCTGGGGTGTGCCCGACTCACAGAATCCTTAAGGTTGGGAGGGACCTTTAGAGACCATCTATTCCAATCCCCCCTGCACATGTAGGGTCACCTAAAGTACGAGGCACAGGGTAGCATCCAAGTGGGTTTTGCAAATCTCCAGAGAAGGAGATTCCAGCCTTTCTTAGCAACCTGTTCCAGTGCTTTGTCACTCTCTGAAGTTAAGAATCATCCTTGAATCACAATTTCTATGATCTAATGATGTATCTGTGCTACCTCACAAAGCGGCTGAGAACTCCAAAAGGCTTTCAAATACTTTCAAAACATCAAATTTTGTGAGAGAAAGAGCATGCATGGTTAGAACTCTTATATAGGGTACTTTTAGTCTAATTCTTTCTTGCTGCTAAGCCTTGAGGAGAGCTGCTTGACTTGCTTGTGGTTCTGCCACAGCCAAATGTTTGCTGGCCGGCAGCATCCCGGCAGTGCGGCACAAGGGGCTGGTGCAGGCCTCGATGGGACAGCTCAGCTCCAGTGGTAATTTGAGCTGCGGGAATTTGCGTTAGGCAGCAAAGGACTGATTTTAGGCATTGCCTAGGGAAGCAGTGTTATAGAGGAGCTGTGTGTGGGAGCACAGGGTTCAGGCTGAACTCTCAACACCTGGGTTCATCTGCTGCACCAGGTCACGTCATTGCTCTCTGCTACAGACTGCTATGGCAATGACAACTGGTTAGAGGGAGAGAAGACATTTATAGTATGATCCCCTTCAAGCACTGTGTTGTTGTTCTGCATTCGCACCTCATGAACAGAGGGGCCTTGGCTCATGCAGGGTGCTTCTCACTGCTCCAGTAAAAACCATCGCCTTCCTCCTTCCTGCATGCTAGCTGCACACAACTGCGGGAGCAGCGTCTTCTTTTTGCCTATTTCTAGTGACACAGAGCCCAGAATGTGCTGGCCATATTTAGCAAAAGAATAAAATTGTCCTCATCAAGTTCCAATTAAACCTTGAGAGCGGAGCCTTGCGGCTGACTTTGGCTTTCCTGGCTGGGCTGGGGATGGGGCTGGGCTGCTGCCCTTGAAAAGTGGCACTAAGTCAAAGCCTTTAAAGCAAAGAGCTCTGTGCTCCAGCAAACAAATGCCAACAGGCACTAAAAGCAACACATCTAGACATTTACAAGATCAAGGAAAATAAAGATAATATTGGAAAGGAAAGCGAGAGAGCTGTGCTAGAGTGTTTTTGGTGACAATTTATATTTAACCTACTTAAATAAACTGCAATGGCTGTTATGTGAATGCAAAAATGGATTGAAATTTTTCCATTTGATTAAATAAGGAGAAGAAATCACCCTGTGGCTAGTCTGTACATTCACTGATCAACAGCCAAATCTCGATGGAAACTAGTGACCTGCCGCTGTCAACACACAGCCAGTTTGAACCGACCATAAAGGGGCCAGTCACGCAACGCCGCGCTGGGTATCTATCCAACACCCTTCACGAGCGCAGCTCTTTGCTCGCTCACGTTGCCCTCCACACGGCGCTGGGTTCCAGCCATGCCAGGGAAATGAAGGGAATCAGGATACAGTGGGAATGGGAGCGCGACTGCCAGCCAGTGGGATCCCTGTCTGTCTCCTTCCCCCTCTGCTGTTTCTGGCACCCACTGCCTCTCTTTTCATTGTCCAGCACTCCAGGAGAAGCCAAGCTGGCTGTGCTTCTCACACCGTGGGAAATCTGGGGGACTTGCGTGTTTGCCGGGAGGATCCGCTCAGTATAGAAAGATAAGCCTTAGCCTAAGCTTTTCCATGCTCAAATTCCTGGCATTCTGTGTCAGGCCTTTGGGGGACGTACTTAAAAACAGAGGTGACAAAATCAGGTAGTTGCAGGTTTGTTTTTTGCTGTTTTGCACATTTTGGCCATCCTTTAGCAATGTCTTTCCCTAAATATACTTAAAATATATTCCCAAGAAATATATAGTAGGATACTCTGCTCTCAGCTTTCAGTGGGGACTTGGAAAGCGTGAGGAGGGAGAAGTACTTAACCCATATGAAGAATTTTAACATAAACAACATAAACAGCCAACTGTCCTCCCACGGGGTGCTCAGAAACTTAGTCCAACTATTTTCCTTTATTTCAAGATTCATTATCTAGCACGTGAAAAATGCTCAACACAGCTTGCTCAGTTTAGAAGGAGGTTGTTGTGAGTTCTTGTTATTTCTGTGTTTACTGGAAACATAGGAATACTTTGCTTTCTTCTCCCAGTATTTATTGGCTTCTTGAGTTCCATTACTAAATTCAAAGAAAGACTTAAAAGCAAGGCTGCTCCTAGGTAATTTTTCCATGCCTTTTTGCAGGAACTGCATATTTTCTGTGCTCTTAAAGTCTCTTCATGTGCCCTTCAGAAACATAAAATCTTTCTCCTTTAGGGAGTTTGGGATGAAGAGGTCTCAGACATTCCTCTGGGGCAGTTACTGTGTTACTTTTAATTACAGATGAGGTTTAAAAAATTTAGCAATCTCTTTGATTTCATATTTCCCCATAGATACTATTTTTTAAGATTCTTTCTTACAACTTTCTTTTGAGGTCTTCATTTTCATCACCTTTGTAAATCCTCTGGATCATGTGAATCTTTGGGCTTCTAAAATCATCTCCATCTCAACTCAGTGTCTGCATTTGATTTTCTTCTGGTTTTTGCAAGGGCAGAGCCAGGAGGGTGCAGTGGTTGTGATTGTGGAGTATTATGTTCAGTTCTGGGCTCCTGGGTATCAGAGGGATGAGAAGCTTCTAGAGAGTGTCCAGCAGAGGGCAACCAAGATGATTAAGGAACTAAAGCATCTCTCCAATGAGGAGAGCTCAAGTGAGTTGGGCCGGTTTAGTCTGGAGAAGAGAAGGTTGAGAGGGGATCTGTATGGGGATTGTAGAGGATCAATATGTACAAGTATCTGAAGGGTGAATGTAGGGAGGAAGGAGCCAAACTCTTCTCAGTGGTGGCCAGTGACAGGACAAGGGGCAAGCGGTATAAGTTGAAACACAGGCAGTTACATCTCCATGTGAGGAAGAACTTATTTCCTCCCTGGCACAAGTTGCCCAGGGAGGCTGTGGAGTCTCCTTCTCTGGAGGTCTTCAAACCCACCTGGATGCCGCCCTGTGCCCCGTGCTCTGGG
>JAUBOD010000030.1:5077219-5092672 GCA_032353885.1 Nothura maculosa
GTGATGCTTCATTTTAAAAGTAAGGCCTGAGTTCTCTGAGAATTTCTCTGCGATTACTCATCTGCCCAACTTCAGGCATGCACAGATAAGCAGTTTGCAAGATTCAGATTTCAGAAGCAAAGTACTAATACACAGGTGAGTACAATACTAATTTATGTCAAAGCTGAAAATACATAAGCTTTTTTTTTCTGAAGGCATGATATTTCATCATAAGTGTGAGAGTAAAAGATATTAATAGCAAAATCAGTGTCAACAATTCTGAAGTATCCACTGTATAGGTTTACCACTGAAAATTCTTTAAAATTAGAGCTGGAAGAGGAATGCAGCCATAAACTGCAACAAGTGGGAGCTTAACAACATTTGAGAGATGCTTTGTAAAATCAGGTTTCCTTTCTTCCAGTTATTGTCAATCAGAACAAATAAGAGAAGTTTTGCCTGTGTGTTGTGTCCTCATGCATCCTTTTTTTCCATTCTACTTGCATCTTCCACAATAAAACATTCTGATGAAGAAGTAGGAAGATGATGAAATAGAGAGCCTTGTATATCTCAACAAGACAACTCTATAAAAGGGAATTACTCAGCAGCATTGAGAATATATCAGAAAAAAAATCTAGGATTTACTGTCCCTGTCAGCTATTTTGGATGAATCAGATCCAAAAGCAAAATTTGACTTCTGGCATCTGCAAGAAAGAACAGTGCTTAGTACTCTACCTGGGAACAATATTGCTGATACAGCTCTGTGCCTGCTGCTTCTTTTATGGTTGGCCCCAGTGCCAGAGCCACACATGCTCTGGCACACTGCTCCTAGACTTTTCTCGGAGACCTCTCTGCATTGCCCTGGGGTTGCCAGCTGGCTCCTGTGGCAGGCGGCAGGTTGCCATGCTGCCCTGCTGCCAGCATATTCCTCGAACACGAGGAACATGCAATTTGTGGAGCATCTGCTGAGGCCTTGATAGTCAACAGGGAGCCACATCATTTGGAATTACTGCTGGAGGCACATGCGGTTTCATCTCATCCAACACATTGTGCAGAAGGTTAACTTGAACATGAGTAGCAAGGTAAGTAACTTACATGTGAATCTCCATGCTGTCCTGCAGGAAAGTTGCACTCCCAATTAAATGCTAGGCAGGAAAACAGTATCCTGAATAAAGTACAGGTGTTGAGTCAATCTATTGCAATTCAGTACTCTTATTTGAAAGGATTACAGTGGGCCATGGGGAAAGTAAATTCATCCGCAGCTTGCAGTCCTGTTCTTTTTTCTTGAATGAGTTTATTGATGCAAGCTCTCTCCTCCATTTAGGCTGAGCTTATGAGTCCATATGAAGTGCCAGAATGCTGAAGTCTGGAATATCATGACATTTTGCAGGTGTGTATGATTTGTGAAGGTGGACTGCCTGAACTGAACAGGTAGAGCTGCAAAGTGGGGGTCTAGCTAGTGACATCGCCTTCCTCACAAACACACTGAAGTTCCACTTCTAATTTAGATTAAATGAAACAATAAATCTCATCATGAGTTTTGAGGAGAACATTTGCAGGGTAAGCGCTGGGGCTAACCAGATCCAAAGGGATTTATAACTCCGGGAAACAGCTGAGCACCAGGGACAGCCTAATGGCTTTCCCACACAGACAGTGTAGAGAAACAGTTGTCTTCAGAGGGGAATTCAGCATCAGAGCAAAGTTGGAGTTTCCCAGTTACCCTCTGGAGATGACATCTTTCTCTATGGACTAATATGGGGCCTTAGTTCCCTCTGAGAAAGCAGCCATGGCTGGGAGCAGTGGGGAGGCAGAGCTGAAGAGCAGGCTCCAGGAAGAAGTAAAGCCGAGGAACTAAACAGCACAAGTGGAGAAACTGGACCCACTGCTGGTGCCCAGCTTCTGATGGTGGGTTTGGTGACCAGCTGTGTGCTAACACGCTGCTCTTTGATGTGCTTTTGCAGGAAGCTTTTACAGGAAGGGAGACAAACAGGGCAGCACGCGGAGCGCTGACTCCAGGCCAAAGATGGTCACGCAGCCGTGCAGGTGCACGTCTTGGGACAACCCTGCTCCGAGGAGAGTGCTGGTGGGAGCGGGATCCATGGCGCCGCAGGCGCTGCCGGCAGCCGTGCTCGCCCTGCTGCCTGTTAACCTCTGTTTTGGAACGGTTGCCTGGAAACCGCCGGGGCCTGGATTCAGCTTCGGGCCAGTTAATTTGACATTACAACTTGACAATACCGAGTGTATTCCTGGATCAAGACACGTGTGCAGATGAAAACCACAACATTGGTAGACACGGCACTAAATCTCACTCAAACGAACAAAGCCTTCGTCAGAGACCTGGCCCAGTTCCCTTTTCTTTCTGCCTGGGCTCTCACAGATGGCTGCAATAGGACCCACACACCAAATTCCATATGCGCTCATGTGCCAGCCCTTGGAGCTGGGCCCAGCGCCGTGTCTGTCTCTCTGTGGCCTCTGCTGCCTGATAGGTGCTGGGGATGTCCACTGCTAAGGACCAGCAGACATCTAATCTAATCATCTAATCAAAGCACTCTTTCATTGTTTTCTGGTTAATATATCTCCCTTGGCGTGGAGTGAGAGAGATTTTCACTCTCATCCCAACTGCTAGCTGCTGAAATGTGGCTGTTATTTCCCTTGAGAATCATTTAAAATGAAGGGTGTAACATAGCCTCTCCGAAAGAATACCCTAAAAATAGGGCTGTAGACAATATTTTAATAAGCTTCATCAGATGATGAAAAATTGTTTCCCTATGCTGTACAGTCATGGAAGGAACTATGAATCTTGATCTCGTCAGATCAGAAAAAAAGCATCAAGGCAAAACTGAGATAGAAAAAGGTATTTAAGGAACAGCATTCATACTTAAAGACTTGAGTTTCTGTCCTTTACTTACTCTGGATAAAAACTGTCCACTGTCTACATCTTCATATATTTCTGATGTTCCTCCTTGTAATATCGAATCACTATAAGAAAGTGTAGTTGAAGTATGCTTTTCTGAGCCATGTTAACAGCCTGAAGCAACAAATGTGTCACAACAGGCTATTTATTTTCAATGCCATGAACTTAAAAAAAAAAAGACTTTTAATGAAATCTTGTCCAAAAAAGGAACTCCTAAAAATTGTAAAGAAAAGGAGTCCCTTCTTGTTTGCCCCTTAAATACTTGTAAAATACTTTTTACAAATAACACTGTCCCTTTTTAATAAATGCATATGAAAAGGACTATATTTTAAAGCTTTGCTATGGGAGATTTCATATTTAGGAGGAAAACGTACAAATGGAAGTTGCTAGACATTAAGACATACAACACTCAATCTTTCCTATAAACACAGTAGTGTTTTATGTGCTATTTACATAGCTGCAATTTTCAAAACCAAATTGAATGGTCAATAAGTGTTTTAAATATATATCATAAGCTTCAACTGTATAATTTTAAGAAGGTGGATGTTATAGTGCCATCACCAAGGTTTAAAAAATCAATGTCCTAAGAGGAAAATATACAGGGGAAAATATAAGGAAGTTGTAATTTCTTATCTGACATCAGAACAATGAACTTTTATCAAGTAAAGGTAAAATAAATACACCATTTATAAATTACTATACAAATATTTGAAAGACTGAGTCATTGCTTACCAATTGGGGCAGTAATAGCTGTCAGGATACCTGCTCACAGAGTTATTTTTCAGAATAACTGAAAAAAAACTATATTTAGAAAAGATTAGTATAGTTTTGTTCTAATTTGAAAGATCAGCAGGAAGAAAGAAGTCGGTCTTGTAAAGAATTTCTGAAACTGCTGCATTTTTATGAGGGCTAGCTTTTGACCAAGTCCACAGCAAAAAAAAAAAAAAAAAAAAAAAAAAAAAAAAAAGAAAGAAAGAAAGAAAGAAAGAGTCTTGCTTTATAAAGAAGAGAAATGCAATTAAAAGATGTTGATGGTCTATTAAGTTTCCAGAAATCAGAAGTAAAACAGAAGGTCTTAAAGGCATAGTGAGAGGAGAGGATTTTGTTGCCAGTGGAGAGAAGAGTTTTAGTATCATTCATTCATCTTTGTATGATGCTACTATTCCTCATCTAAAATATATTTCAATTTTCAGTGCTCCATAGCAAATGTAGTGAGGTTTAATCTCAAACCTCTCATCTAAAGATGTCTTTCCATAGTGAGGCCACATAATCCTGGCCTAGAGGTGTGCAGTGGGATAGGACAATATAATGCAGGATGAACACATCTGACCAGCTGGACCTGATTTATTCTGTCAGGGCATCCAGGAAAAGTGGATATGGCTGGAAAAACTTAGCAGAAACATGGAAGCCCTCATCCAACCATGGAATTAAATTCAGACTTTAGAGACATCATCCTTACATTTAACAAAGAGTCAGCCCTAAGGCAGTCAACAGTAAATGGTGAACATATATAACATATTTTGGAAATGATCTTCTTGATGAGAAAATTGCGGTTTCTTGAGGAAATTTCTTCACAGAAATTTAGATGGTTGCTGTGGGAAAAGTTCATGTTATTTAACAAGAAAAAACTTGTCACATAAATATTTTCTCTTTTAAAAGTATTTTCTCCTTCTGCTTGTCTGTCTGCCTTCTGGCCTGCACTCAGTTTATGAGTAATTTTAGCTGATAAAGAGTACACTGACCACACTGACCACAGCATAAATGGCAAAGCGAACATAATCCTTCATCTGAAAGAAAAAAACACAAATTTCCTGTCAGATGTGAATGACAGAGAGAAAATGACATGATTTAACATCATTGCAGCTTGGATATTTAGAAGGAAGTTGCGATCTGAAAGGACTACTAAGATCTCAGTCCTCTTAATAAAGCTGGCTGATACAGGCTTGAAATAGAATCATTTTGCTGCAATCTAAGATAGTTGCCCACAGGGGTGGGCAAGTGTGTCTGGAAAACAACAATAGCTAAATTTGAATTTCTTTAAAAGTTTTCATCTTGTAATTGTGTTAATAGTATTGTCCAATAAATAAGCAAGCTGGGAGACTTGGGAATTCCTCCCAGGTTTGATACTTTCTCCAGTGTGATGTTTTGTTGATGTTTGCAATAATGGTTGCACGTGTAGGATACTTTGAAAACTAGTAATAGCGAGGTAAAAGTTCTACTTCCTTACATTGTTGAATGCTTATTTTGTATTTCTGACAGGTTGAGAATATGAATTTAGGAGTGACATTATATGTTTATGTTGTAAGTTATTTTTCCAAACTGAGGTTTAACACAAGGACTTGTGCTTTGCTCTTTATTTTTTACAAAGAAAAAGTGTATTTTTAATGTTTCTGTTTTCAAGTAGAGTAACAAACATTTTTATGGAAAAAAAACATGAAATTGGGAGTAAAGAAAAAAGCCTAAATTTAGATTTAGATATAACTAAGTATCACATAATCCCCATCTAAACCACTTATGCATTCTAATGCATCTCATAATTCTCTGTAACATAAATCTTACGATCTGGAAGCGAGCCTGGGATAAACTTACTTCTCAAGATAATGTCAAGTAAATTTCTTTTAGGTTACATTTTGAACAACTTTAGAATAATTACTACCTGATGGAAAATCCTGTGGATTTGAAATAAAAGCTTTGCTTTCAAAAATGGTGTAATGTCAGCCCACAGCCATGAGACACTCAACTGCAGTAAGGTCACTACTATTAAAGAGAAGCTTGTTTGTTCCTGTTCCCTTTGCCTTTGTCTCTTAATTACCCATTTTTCCATGAAGTTTTGACCTTGAAGTAGTGAACTCAGAAAATTGTTCTTTGATAGCAAGTTTTTTTTCTTGGAGATTGATTATCTGAGATTTCTATTCAAGCCTCTGAAGTTCAGAATGTTATACATGTTTGAGAGAACTCAATTTACATATAATCTTTGCATCAGTTTGATTCTTCAAAAAGCAGATTTAAAATTTACTACAGAATACATTGACACTACTAAAAAGTGTTGCAAAAATATTCAGCATGTGCTCTACTTTTACTCCTGTTTGTAAGGATGAGCTCCTAACGACTTACTTGTCCTAACTATGGAAATTTGCATTTATCACAACCAACTTATGGTGCTGTTTCCAAACAGCAGCTGCCTTAAAAAGTGTGAAGAAAATTAAGGGCTTGTTTGCTTAAGAGAAGAGTGAGAATGATGGTTCAATTTGTTGTTAGAAAGGCAGGAAAAAAAGAAGAAGGGAATGTAGCAGAAGTAGAATAAAGTGAAAGGAAGGTCATGAAAGCAAAGGGAAGGAAAAGAACCATCTTCAGTATTTCAGCTCTGCAACCTGGGATAAGCATCAGCCTTCAGAGTGGTATTTGAGGATTATTCATCCCCACTGTGAGCTGGGGGAAAGATAAAACAATAGGAAAATAACACGTGGGCACTCGCCAGAGAAATTTTTTCCATTTGTAGTGAGGTTAGAAGCAAATAATCAAAACAAGATTCTGTGCAACTTTTGCTTTTTCCACAGAGCTTTTCCTGCCAAAAAACTTAACGTCACATGGATCTGGTAATGCTTCCAGCCCGGAGCAGCCACCAGGCTGCTGTGGTGGGTCCTGCCAGCGGAGACCAGTGCTAAGGGCACACGTGGGCCACAGCACAGTGTCCTCTCCTGGGATTTGGTCACCAACTTGCTGTCTCCTGCGCTTTCACTGAAGAGTGCCCCTTGGATCCCACTGCCTTAGGTCCCCAGACCATGCTGATGCCAAATTTGGGATTGTCTGAAAACGTCATGGTATTTACCTTTTGAAACTACTTGTATGTATCACAAGACAAAGATCCCAGAGCAAAAGCTATGATCTTGATTGCAGATTAAAAAATAAGTGAACCAAGCTTAGCTCTGTCTGGCATTTTATAAGCTGTCAATTCTAGTGTGCAGGAGGCAAAAATTTTGCAAAAGGCAAAACCTGGTAGAGCCTAAATCTTGAGGCAACCAAGAGTGGATAAGGAATTCAACATGAAACACAGCTACCTTGGAAGGCAACCACTACATGATAGCAGTGCATAGCTCCCACAAGTCACCCTACTACAGCCCTGATGTAGTGCTTTAGGTGCAATCTGAGTGCAGTGGATCCATGGCGTTTCACAACTGGAATGTACTCTCAGAGGTAGGCTTAGAGGCAGGGGCAGAAGAGAGACTTACAAGGTCTCCATTGCTGAGTGGTAATTCTTATCAACAACAAACATATTTTCACAACAGTGAAAAAGCTAGAAAGTTTATTCTGAAGATGGCTTTTAGTTTTAACAGCTAAGATTAGCATGAACTCTTCCCTAGTATTTGGGCTAGGCAAGCTCAGCCACTCTAAAGTGGCTTAAAGCACTTGCAAATATAGTTCAGTCAAGGTCCCGTTTCAAATCAGATGAACATGCTTGAAAGGCTTTATTACTCTGTTACTTATCTACAAAAAGACACAGGCAATCCTTCAAAATCTACATGCGTGTACAATGTGCTTATCTGGAAATAGTTGCCCATGTAATACGCAGCAGTATGAAGTTACCACAAATAACCTTAATATCTGTAGCCCGCTTAGACTTACTAATGTCTATATTGAATGTAAATACAAGCAATTAGCTTTCAGAAGGCTTTCTCATCAGCAAGAGTGAAAACAGAGGTAAAACGATGGTTGGACTGAGTAATATTGACATTGTGTCTGAAAATGTGGAATTGAGCTTACTTAGCCACTTTTGTTAGCAAGATTTCATACTAAAAGTGTTTCTCCATCATAACAAGCATGAACTCAGAGAGATGGCAAAGATATTAATAAAAATATGCAGCATAATCCATACAACATTCTTTCATTTCTGTTCTCCTTTGGGAGGGCTTGGTGTGTCTCCAGTCTAAGAGTTTCTGTAAATCAGAGGATCCTTGTAACTCCAGGCAATCCTTTTGCTTAAATTGTTGTCAATGTGATCTGCAAGGTGTAGGATAGAAAGCAGAAATGTAGCTGTACTATATTTGCACTGCACTCCAAATCAAGACAGAATGGAAAAATTAAGAGTCTGACTGGAAAAATAAAATCCCTGTTTCTAAACAATAAGAGCTGTGAGATATCCGCTGTTTTGGTTAGTATTTTTTCCATGTTGAAAAAGCGTATTTGTTTTAAATTGTAGTTACAGCAGGCATTCTGTTATTTTGCATTTTACTACGCCATTATTTTTAATTGATGTTAAATATTATGTGGTGGAGAGGGGGTGTAGCGGAGCCCTTTCAGCAGGGTAAGCTGCAAGTGACTGGTTTAGCTTTTGCTTACAAAGCTCAGCAGTGTATTTTGCTGCCCATTGCTGAGCCTGGTGTGGATTCACAGTCTTGCTGCTCAGCTACTTCAGAGCTTTCCATCTTGGTATAACAGTAAGATATATTAAGTAAGTAAGTGCATCATATAATGCTGTGTGGGTAAAGCAACTGCAGCAATGACAGGTGTGCCTGAGAAGCCCGTGTGTTTTCCACACGTGGTCCAGCAAGAAGGCCATGGGTAGGTGAGATCATGCTGCATTCAGGGGAGAGTATGAGTGAATTATGGAAAATCTGGGAAGTCTTCCCACTCCAATGAGCCCAGTCTTACTTCTTATGCAGAAAAGCAGGATACTTCCTTGCTGGACTGGCCGAGGAAATAACGCTGCACTTACAATTCCTTCTTTTCCCTCTTCACAATCACTGAACCCCCGTGAGGCCTCTGGATAGTTCCATAATTATTTCCAGTTTCTGATAGTCCTTGTAAGGATTCCTCAGCTATACCAATTCTAATAGACAAATAGGGCTTGAGTACTGGGATCCAGCTTTGTATTAGACTCAGCTCTGCTGCCTGGCCTGGTTTTGGCTCAAGCCATGAGGTTACCTCCTCCCCAGACAATGCCTGGTGCCATCAGGTACATGAGTGGGTCACACCTCCAGAATCACATGCACATTATGTTTCAGAAGGAATCAGGTAGTTTCTTCCAAAAGGGAAGTTAGGAGCAAACTCCGATGTGTGGACCACGTGGTGCCATGTGGAGCAGAAAGCCAGGAGATATGTGTGAGGTGATAGGTGTGAAGCGCAGAGCTAAACTTTCTGAATTGTGATCCCAAAGCAAGCTATCCACTGAGAGAGACTGGTGACTGATACTACTACTAATATGTGATTCAATTCATTAAATAGAATATTCAGTAAAAATATTGATTTTTTTTAAATAAATTGAAGTCTGTCTTTAAAGCTATCTAATTTCAAAGGCTCCCGTGATCTCCTTTTCACATCTTTATTGAAATACAAGGGAAGCTTCCTAGTGCAGCAAGGAATATGTACTTGATGTACAGACATAAAGATGTCTGTAGGACACAAATATCTTCAGATTACATTTAAAAAGTAGGAAAGAGACAGCTAGATGAATGGGCAAAAGAGTTTAAAAGAAAGGAGAAGTATTCTAAAAACAAAAAAACTAGGAATAAACTGAGAAGTTAAGCCAAATCTATTCTGTGCAAAGCTGACCATCTGGAACAAGTTACTGAAGAAGAGATGTGGGATCACATAGATTGTTTCTGGAAAAGGAGGGGCTTCAGGGGCATGGAAAAACCCAACATGGTTGAATTAAGAGCCAGCCACAAGCACCGAGCCAGATGGCTTTTTCCCTTCTTACGATGATGTATGTTCTCATTTTTCCGTATCTCTGCTAATCACTTTAACACAGAAGTACACAGAGTGGGATGTTAAGGAGGAAACAGAGAGGCCTGAGTAAGATGAAAAGAACTTATATTGTATGCCTTTCCGTCTTATACACTGAAACTCAAAGCAGGGATATCTCTGTTATGCAATAATACATCTGTTACTGTTCTGAGGTCTTTGGGCACAAAATCTTTCCAGACAGTGCAGAAAAAATGATTTGAGTGTTTTGACACGTTTCCAACTGCAAGCCATATATTTGTTTTATAGCAAATTTTAGGTTAGTTCCTAGAATTTAAAACATATTCAATCTGCTTTTGTTTTACAGTCTGTAAACACTTTTAGAGCTCTATTCTTTATTTTATGATAGATAGGCACAACACAGCTGTTCTCCAGTGGCCCAGATTTTCAGTGTAACTGTTTACCCTACCTGCACTGTTCAGAGTTTTGCATATGCTAGAAAAATATGGCCAAAGTGGGAACAGTCCCAGAGTGCTCTGAAATAACAGAAAAGAGAAAGAGTTTTTAAGATGTTGCAAAGTGATGAAACTAACCACTTCTCATAGTGCCCAGGACCAGAGAGGTTTGTCTGTTTACATCTACTACAGCGTATGTCTATATTGCTAAGCAGATGATGCTCAGAGTAGTGTGAGGGCTAGGAAAAGAAATGTGCATGTTGACACAGAACCCCTTCTTGGACAAATGCATGTGTTTCTCAGAAAGGCCAGTTAACTCAGGTCAAGTATTGCATCAGCATGGCTGATCCTGCTAGCCAAGCCAGCTCATCATCCATCAGCTCATCCCTTCGTTGCTCCGAGTAGCCACGCCAGCTCATTTGGGGCCCCTGTCTCAGCATGGCACTGCTCTATGTCACATATCTCCGTTGTGAGAAGAGGAGAGGAGCAGGAGCCCTGGCCAGACTTTTACTGCCTGCACAGCCACGTCAGAGGTTGATTAGTGCCTCTATTCAGTAGTACCCTCTGCTGCACCCTGACGTTGCTTTCTACCACAGGGTGCATTATGTGACCTTCCCGCCATCATTAAAAAAGCCAGTTTCTACTTTGACTTTAGTTTATATTTTAAATGCCATGATAAAATGATCTCCCAGCACTGAGGAATGCAATGTGTCATTATAATGAGCACAGCAGGCCCTAAGAATTAGGTTGGCACCCAAGCTGCATTACTAGTGCTTGCATATAATCTTTCTTTTCAGAGATCCTATGCCAACAAACAGTAACTCTTCTCTTTGGACTTGCCCGGCTCACGATCCCCACTCTAAACACGGCACATGCACAAGTCAGGCCCACGCTTCAGCAGGATAAGCAGCAGTAACAGAATCACCTTCTGACAGGTCAGTGCAAACACACAGAATTCATATCTCGATGCCAAATAGTTCTTCAAGGAGAAAAACTTGTTTCCAGAAAGTCTTTCTCCATCTTTACAAAGCTTTGAGTTGGGAAATCCTTTTCAGCAATAATCTTGACAAGCATTTTTATACATTCTCATTAATAACTTGATCCTGCTCAGAAAAATGCTTAACTGCTCAAAACAAGCTGCCTCCGTGTATAGTTCTGCAGATACTGGCCAGAACCTTTATGTCCTTTTCTCACAAATACTGATTTTTTTTTTTTAAAAAAAGGGAACTTAAAACCTGTGGCTCAGTGTTTTGTGGGCTTCATTTGGGAATGAAATGGCCACAGAAGCCCATTCAGGCCCTTCCATTTTCCTGACCCTTTTGACACTTTCCAGATAATTCCTTCTGTGGAACATACAGTTGCATGAACAACCACCTTGTCAGCTTTTTCTGTCTGGAAAACCACCTGAAGAAGAGTTAACAGAGCAGCACTAGAGAGACTGCAAAATATTGGGAAACTGAGGGTACTATGCTTTCTTTTTATTTTTAATATTATTGTAATGATCATGAAGCAAGAGATCAAATATATACAAATTTAGAGCACCCCAGAAAAGCTTAAATCTCTAAGTATAAATGTTCAGCATAAATAGAAACTGGATAGGAGATGATAGGTAGGGAACAGGAAATGATAAGTGGTATGGCAGCATTATGGATGGCCATTTTTTGAAAGGCAGGGAAAATATTTGACAAGTTTTGGTGCTAGATATGAGAGAGTTGTAACCTCTTGATCCTAGCTGCGTTATGAGAAAAAAAAAAAGCTATTTGCATTCTTTGCAAACAGGGATGCATGGAAAAAAATCCTTGTCTTTTCACCAATTTCTCCTCCTAACCTTCAACAGTCCAATGTTGTGTGATGTTACACGCAACAGAAGAGTGAGTGATGTTATCCCTCCTAATGAAGCCTAGAAAAACTGAAGCAAAGAAGAGCTCTATATCACAGCATGTCCTAGGAAGCCAGAAGAAATGTAGGCATCATTAGGTTGCTCAAAGCAAGTTGGCACTTCGTGAAACAGCTTCTCTCAGGCACTGATCCAAAGGCCTGTTGAAATTAATGGGAGTCTTTCCTCTGACTTCAGTGGGATTAGGATCAGGCCTCCCACCTTCCCACCAAGGCTCCATTGTGACTAACAAGTAACATGTTTAAAGGATCCACCCTGAACAGATGCTCAGCTTACATCATGGAATTGCTTCTATCAGAAGCTCTCTTCAAAGGCTGATATAATGCCTGAAGAGAAGGGTTGATGTAGTACACGTGTGTCATTTGTAAACACAGGAGGACATCTACCGAGATGTAAAATCACAAAGGGAGAGTCTGGTACACATCTCACAGCCCATTTCCAGCACTTCAAGAGATAACGAGTTTCTATAAATTTGCATGAAACTCACTTTGACCCTTTCACAATGAAGTCTCTCTTGCAGAAAAATCACTGGGTAAAGAAGCTTTTGCTTGTGCTCTCTTTCTCATGTTGCATTCAAGACACTTGCACTAATACTAGCTGCTTCTCTTAGTTCTCCTTCCTGCAGGCACATGGAAAATTTTTGCAAAATTTGATGATATCTGCATTCTAATAATTCCTGCTTGGAGAAAACAACAATAACAAAAATACAGAAGTAATGAGAATCATTAGTTTTTAAAGCAGTAATGTGTATCAGCAGCAAACAAGGAAGAAGAGCCATCCAGAGAGCTCTGCACGCAAAGCTGAGAAAAATAAAACAAATCTGTTAGGGAAAGTTACAGTGAAATGCTAAACAACTCCCACAGTCATAGACCAGCTTGGAAATGATCAGGAAGGGGATGCAACCATCCTGGTAGCCAGAAATTGTTCTAGACTAGAGGCCTCTTGTACTGATTAATAAATAATGTAACAAAATAGGAGGACACAGGACTGTGCTTTGTTGCCTGGAATTGGAACTTCTGCTACTGGAATATGCTTAGAAAAATGCATTTGCAGGGCTGCAATTTCTCCTAATAATTAAGAATGTCACACTTACCTGTCTTTATATCAACTTGACCATGCAATGTTTCCATAGGTATTTGAACAAAAGAAAAATGGGCTGCTTTACTTGACCATGTGTCAGGGGCAGTGACTATACCAGAGGGCATGGTGAAGGTGATTTAGCTGTTCTCAGCAGTTTCAGCTTACTTCTTACACCTACATACATGATTCTTTATGGAATGGATTATTGTACATCATGACTGTGAACACTTTGGGAATATGGATCAAAGTTTATAAAAGTTAGTTTATCAAGCTAAGTGCTGGGCAATAGTATTGGCAATAGCTGGTGACATTACTCTGAGTAGACACAGGACATGCAGTGGAGACACCCCTCCTAGGCCAAAGCTTCCCTTTGAGCTACTGTTAGGAAGCAAGAGATTTGAGCTAATTTTAGGTAGGAAGCAAGAGCTGCCTCCTGCCATGCACTTTCATGACAAGGAAGAGCTCTCTCGATCTTTTTTTTTTGCCAAATCATATTGAGCGACAAATCAGAGAGATACCAGATATTTCACTTCAGTTGTTCACTTATATACATACCAGCTAGAAAATTGCCATGCCTAAATAAGATCTGTTTGTTTGTTTGTTTGTTTTACTAAGTAACATAAACAACTACTTTGCTTTTTGAGGAGTATATTTCTATATTGGTAATTATCTTTTCCATGAGAAGACCAGTTAAAGCTTGCCTGGAAAAACAAACAAGAGGATGTCATTAAAATGGGTCTCAGAACCTTTCAAAGGCCTCCCAGTGGTCTTGTCCTAATTAAAACTGAATGAGAAGCAAACATGCTTGCAATTCACTAGGATAATATTGGGTATTCAGGAGTTTTGTCAACCTGAGCCATATGTGAATAAATGAAGCTGGTGGAGCTGAATTTAAGACCACAAGCAATGTAAGCTACATGTATTGAATTAACTTTGTAGAGTATGGTACAAACATTTGATCTTAAAAATCCTTACTTACCCAACCTTGACTTCACTCCTTGAGAAATATCTGGGTAAGAATTTCACAGTGTCCCGATTACTGCAAAGGTGAACACGTTATGTGTAAACTTCAGACCTGAGCAAGGCACAGATTTACTCTGGATCCCACTCCGCCTGTTCTCAGTGCCACTATGCAACTTGTAATCTATGCAAGGAAGTTAAATGGAAAGAGGGAATTTTTTTTCATTTAATACATTTTTTCTCTATATTTGAAAATTAGTATAGACTAGTTGGAAGCACTGAAAGGCTAGAGACAGTGGCAGACCATGAGGATGGCGGGAGAATTGAAGTCTTTGTATCTGGTACAAAACTGTTGGCTTTATTTGGCTTGCCCCAGTGCTTTGTTTAGACCATCTGTAGATAGGGGCTGTAACCAACAAACAATTTAAAATATATATACAGTAGTTTATATATATATGTGTGTGTGTGTGTTTATTTATATGTTTAGATATATTCACACAAACACTCAAATTCCTTGCAAGCTGAAAAGAATTTAGGCAATAATGAACTGGAGGAGAATGCAGATTCCCCCTGGTGTACATTGGATGTTCATACACCTCATGGGTTGGGAGAGGCGTTGCTGCAGAAATATCCATAACCTCTATACACAGAAGTAGACAATAAAAAGTAGGTGGAAGAAGGTGATTGCAATTCTGAGCATCTGAGAGAATTAATTCAGGGCTGCTGGCAGATGTTTCAATTTTGGGGAGGCCAAAAGCTAGAAATTCTTCTCAGAATAGATACTGACAACATCCTCTTTCAAAGAAAGGAACAAGATTCACTACTTACTTTTGAAGTGGCACCCCCTTTTAACCTGTGTGACTGGTGATGACGGAGCCTCTTGAAGAAATAGAGACCTGAGTTTGAGAGCTGCTCCTGCCACCTCCCAGGAGGACTCAGTGACTGCTGAAGTGGTGAGGGAGGAGAGACAAGGGACACAATCCCTCCTTCTGATGAGACTGCAGACAAGTTCAGGAACAGATGGGAGATACGTGGGACTGAGGAGAGAAAGGGAGTGAGGAGATTTGCAAAAAATGATGGCTTTGGTAAGAGCATTTGAAAAGGATGAGGGAATATTGTGGCTCCTTCTTCTAAGGTTATGGCTCTTATATTAAGTAATCCAAGATAAGATGCGGGAACAGTCCTGGGAGCAATGGGAAGAAGGTGGTAGCTGTGATGGCACTTGGTGCCTAGACCTTGGCCATGATATTCTCAGTCTTCTGAACGAGGGTCCTTAAGGAAGCTGGCACTACCCTAGCTAACTACTCCATCCCAGCTTGGCTGCAAAGGAAGCTCTGGACCCATCGTCCTGAGCTGGGAATACTTCAGGATGCAGGATAAAAGCTGTAAATGGAAACGTATGGGAAATGTAAGTATTAAATTAGTTTTGGCTTGGACACTTCCAGTCCAGTAGTGAATATAGCCTTCAAGGACAAATCTTACTCCAGTTT
>JAUBOD010000030.1:5131158-5150038 GCA_032353885.1 Nothura maculosa
GTGAATGAAGGTTACCATAGTTACAGCTCCGTTCAGAAATTCGCTTTTTAAAATTGTAATTCCAGGGTCTTATTCTGGTTCTTCTTGCTTAGATACAATGAAATACATGTTTCCATCTCTGTATTAACCCTGATATGAAAGATTTTGTTCATTCATTTTAAAATGCATGAGCAAGTGGGAGAGGAGGGCATTTTTCATTCTCTCCTTTTTACCAAAATGAATAATCTATGGTACTTCCTGCAATCAGGAGGTCTGTGTAAATACTGTCTATAGCTACTACTTATTTAATGAAATTTGGTTTGGCATTTTAGCCAGGCACAAATATATATACCATAAATAACATAATAAAATAATCAATTACATCCATGATTTCCTTTGTAAAGGATATATTGCATGCAAAGAAGTGCACTCTATTAGCGTTAGGATTTTGGTTAAAAAAGCAGGTCCCGATGCAAGTGGATTCAGCAGGAGTCTTAACACTGACTTCTGTGCAGTCTGAATCACATCTTAAAATGTTGGAAGGTATGAAGGAATCATCAGGGCTTCATCTAATACGTACTGAGAAGCGAATGTGTCCCCTTCCAGATGAAAAATGACAGGTATGTGTCTCGCTGCCAGAACAACGCGTTTCCGGGAGCTGGCACATCAGGAATGACGCATGGTGGGTAGAAGTGCAGGAGTCCTTGGGAGCTCCTGGGTCCCCGTGAATTGATGCAAGACGATGCATCAGCACCACCCCTCACTTAACGCAGCAATGGGAGCAGATCTGGACAGAGATGGTGCCTGCTGTGGTGGGGTGGCAGGGCCAACCTTCTCCCCATGAGTTTGTCCCATTGATTTTTTGTGTACTAGAATAAAGCTGGTGCTCACAGAAGGGACCCACTGGCCATTTGGGAAAACCACCATAAACTGATGGGAACAGGGATTTTATTTCAAGGCATGCTCACCAGCTGAGCATAACATGGACATGTCTCTCATGAAATAAGCATGGAATTTGCTTGCAGCGCATGTACCATGAAGGCAAATGCTGCACAGAGGGTCTCAGTGGCCAGGTTGCCTTTCAACAGGGGTTGAGCCTCTTGATGAGTCACATAGGCAAAATGCACAGTGGAAATGCTCGTTTCCGCAGTTACTCAGAGGTAAAATATTTCTGGAATCAAGCCTGGTTTGTGTTAGGAATATTAAGGATGTTTCTGCTTTTCTGATAAAGCTCAGTTAAGAAAAGCAGAGAGAAATCATGGCTTCAGTTACCATTGAATTCTTTCACAAAGCACAGCTGAGCTTCCCTTTCCAAATCGGTTTGCACAGCTTTGTCTGAAACACGCCTTGATAAAGTCCTGTCAGCTTCTGGATCAAAGACAGAGCATTGCATTTGCTCTTTCATCTTTGCTTTATATTTAATACCCTACAGCAAACTGGCATTGAACCCTCATCAGAAATGTGGGCTGTAAGAAATCTGCATTTTTTCAAGTCCTGATGCTGTAATCAGAACACAAAAAGTCAGACAAGAAGAGATTTGAAAAAAAAAATGCATTCTTAGTTCAACTAAAGCTATTCAAGTTTTTCAATATAATGAATAGAATTGAAACCATATTTTAATTAAAATCTAAGCACTGGAACGAGCACTCAAATATTCTCATAGCTAAAATCTGAGGAGGCTGAGAGTGAAACAATGCTGGAACTGAAGGTCAGCGAGTGAAGTGGGGCACAGCCTATGTTCAGATATTTGTGCATGGTACTGATCAACTCTGAAGACATCTGGGTTTGAGTGGCTGAGAGCAGAACGTGCTCTTACATGATTGCAGCAAACCGTGCAAAGGCAGGCAAAGAGAAAGAGGACAAAGATTAACCAGTTGTATGTCTCGGAGATCAGCAAGCCCCTATCCATGAGGATGGGAAAGAGCAGACCGCTCCACAAATCAAAGTGTTTCTCCCTCCATTTAGTAAATCATTACTGCTTCTAAACGGTTCCCTTTTTGTGCTAAGAGGAATGCAGGCATTATGAACTGGGTGATAAATGGGAGTGAATGTGTTAGGAGACACATTCCAGGTGAGGAGGAGTCTCTCACCTCGCTGGTAGCCTTGACGTGCTGCTGAGCTGGCCAGGTCCAGGGGCAGAACGGAGATACTGGACTCACATAAGAGACACAGGGGGTCCATTTGATGCAATTTCTTTGTTCACCTCCATTGCAGTGGCATAAAGCCAGTCTATAGCCTGTACCACATGAGTTAGCAATAAGCTACAAAACAACCCACATTCATTCCTGACAGGGTAGCCAGTTGGCTACAGAGGGCACTAGAACTGTTTAAATTGTATACGATCTTGATGGACCTATGTGAGAGGCATCACACTGAGCACAGTAATGATTTCTGTCTGGCTCTGCTGAAGTCCAAATACTACAACCTTGTTGGTAGATGGTTCTAATGAATTACAGCAACAAGGTCTGACAGTCCTAATATTAGGAAAAACAGGGTGGTGCGTCAGTCCCAGACATATGTGATGTGAACAAACTCATGGGTAGGCATCATGCCTCAGTTGTGGCAATGGGCAACCTTCTCTTCCCCAAAGTTCTTCATTTTGCTCATACTGTCTTGTTTGCTGTCCCTGACCTTACCCTCTCCTTTCAGTGAGTTTAATGAGTTATATTAAGTTATATTTGCTTAAATCCTGCTTGAGTGTTGGGGGATCTATTTCAAGACTCACCCAGTTTGGCACCTGATGCTGCCTAGCATGATGGAAGGAATGATCTTCCCAGAAAGATGGGCTCAGTCAGCCACAGCCAAAGCAGTTTGTCTCTTATTCCCCCATCTCTGCAGCAACTTCACTTGGATACACATCAGAGAAACAACACCTGTTATTACGACACCTTGGAAATCATCGGCAAACAGCTCTTATAAACATCAAACACAGGAGAGATAAGCATCTGGATAAGCACAGGTTGAAGTGTGTGCCCTGAACACAATGACATATATTTCCCCACAGGGCAATATATTTCCCCATAAGAAATCCGCAGGAAGAATTATGTGTCCTGCAGAAGGCAAGAGGAAGGAGTGGAGAGCTAAACCTTCAGAAGTGACTGGGCTGCAGGGCAGGGAACAGGGCTGCCCATGAGAGGTGGTTTCTCAGCTTTCCCCCAGCCCTGTGGTCTAGGGGGAGGTTCAGTCTGTGGGGAACGTGCCACCCGAGCAGGATGTCCGCTCAAGTGCTCAGTCTCAAGCACTCTCCTTCCCGGCAGCACAAGGACAAGCGGATTTGTACGTCACAGACCCAAGGCAGATATATCCAGTTTCAAAACAGGGTTTGGGCAGAGGTGCAGACATGTTGTGCTCTCAATAAAATAGAAAACTTTGATTTTAGATTTAGGTTGGTTATTTAGGGTTTAGTGCTCCTGCAAACTTTTTTTTTTCTTTTAATAAACTTATTTTGTCCTGGATTTAAATATTTTTACATGTTTTACTATCAGTAGTAACAGCAACAGCAGCATGTATGGGCACTTTTGCTCTGGGAGGCGGGGAATGCCGATGCCCTCAATGTGAGACAGTCTCCTCAAGGATCCCAGGCTCCGTCTCATGCTGCCAGGAGCTGAGCCCTGTTCCTGCATGGCATTTCCACAGGCCCTAACTAGAAAATAAAATATCCTTTGGCCTGAAATACCAGAAGCCTCAGATTTTGGAGTCTAGCTTCCTCGCAGGTCAAGAAACCAGTAAGGAAAGAAGCAAGTTTTGGAAAAAATAAGTTTTTTTTTTTTTTTCTCAGAAGTTCATTAGAAACCAGCATGCTGGTTTGAGGTGCGCAGATTTTAAGGAGCTGGCATTTTATGGTGAAAATCTATTGTTTTGATGGAAAAACACCCAGCCAGGCGGGTGATGTTGGCTGCTGCCCAGCAGTGCTGCCGCCAGCCCTGCTCCAGGATGCCAGGGCCCCACAGGAAGGCTCCAAGGCAGCCCGGGAGCTGCGGGAGGGTCCCGGACTCGTCCTGCATCACATCTCCCCTCCTTGCTGCCTGTGACGCACCACTGTTAGACATGGCTCATGGCTCTCCAGAGCGGTCTCTGATCTGTTTATTGACAATGACAACATTTTTACTTCTGTCAGCAGAGACGCCGCTGCTGCAAGAGGACTGGCCGCTTTGCCTGATGCGTTATCAGCGAGATTGCCAGCTCAGCACAAGTCCTGAACCCTTTTGTGCCCCAGGAATGGCAGAAAACAGCAAAACAAGCTTATTTACATTTTGCTGTGCTGCAGTTAGAAATACATGATTTTAACCACTGCGCATAGAAAGAGAATGTATGCAGAAGTGGGTGGATATATGGCCCCAGCATGGTATGGAAGTACATTTCTAGTAGTAATTGATCTAGAATAGCTGTCTGGGTTGTTGTTAATGTGTGAACAGTTTGCCTCAATTCATACTTTTTGAACCTCCTCAAGGCAGATGATGGCAGCCGGAGGTTGGTGGCACTGCAGTAATAGGGGTCTCGGCCATCTTGTCCCCATCACCTGCTGCCGAGCACGAAGGGGAGGGCAACGACAGAGGGGAACTGCAGCTGTCACCGAAGCTTGTAGGGATGGGAGAGACCCCAGAGAGACCTCAGAGAGACACAGATGTGCCGAAGAGCCAGCTCGGTGCTCACGAAATCACATCAACCTACACAATTTCATGGTGACAGACGAAGTAGAAAATATTTAAAGGCTCATACTTACATATATACATAAGGGCAGGAAGAGCTTGAGAGATGCTTTTTTTCCCCTATAACTAGATGTTTTGCAGTTTTAAAAATACTTCTTCAGCTTCTGTTTCCTGGCCACACAGATACAAGTCCTTGTAATCCTTCACTTTTGCCTGTGTCTGCCATACCAGATCCTACGGCACACATATTGCTCTGAGATTTTTACAAACATTTTTAGCCTTTTTTTCTTTCTTTTTTAGGAGAACTGGGAACCCCGCTGGCACCTGTGGCTGGTGCTGCCACCAGCAGGAGGGAATGGCTCTGCCTTTGGCTCTGCCTTCAGATGAGCAGTGGTGCTGGGCGCGCAGGGGATGGCGGGGATGACGGGGATGTCGGAGCCCTGCGGGTCTTGGCCAAGCTCACGTGTCCCAACACTGGGACAAATCTATCCCGCGCTCCCAGGTGCTTTTGCTGCAGCTGCTTGGGTGCGCCTGTCCCGGGAAACAAGCCGAAGTCCCTGCTCGTCCCAGGCGGAGTTTCCCGGGCCGAGGGCAGCCCCGTGAGCACTCTCTGCCCTTGGAGAGGCACCACAGCCCTTGCTTCATTCTCACCACTACCCAGCCCGGTGCTCCGCATGGCTCCTAGACCCTTAGGGAAGGATTTGCCTGGAGGCCCCCATTCCCTCCCCGCACGAGGAAAGAGATGTGAGCTCTGTGACAGCCAGCCTCTGTGACAGGGTCCTAGAGGCAGCGCTGCCTCCAAACCGGGCAACCGGGGCCACATTTGAAACATTTCTGCTCGGGCGCAGGGCACAGGCAGGGCCCCCCAGAGCCCCTGTGAGGCGACAGCCAAGTTTCGCTGCAGTGACTTGGTGAGTCGGGAGCGCGCCTGGCTTCCCCTCCCGCAAATTAATCCTAAAAATAAATATGCTGGGAGCTAGCCATGCCAGCAGCGGGACTAGGCCCTAGTGAGGTGCCTGCAGCCATGGCCCTTGTGCAGCAGCCGTGTCCTCACGCACCTTTCCTCCCGGATCCCTTACAGCAACATGTGGAAGGCGATGCCACAGGCAGGGCTCAATTCCAGCTGGCTGCTCATTCCCACTGGAATTCCAATGGATTTCAGCATCCATTACCCAGTACGTGCACGCACAGAGCTGCCTTGCTTCTCCAGCAGACCTCCCAGGATACCAGTCCTGATCCGGAGACGAAGGAAGAATGTGAAATTTTGCACCCATGCGTGTACACATGCACAGAATATGAGAGCTCTCGCTGTTAATTGTATGCTGCCATTTGCAGTACAGCTCTATAATTACTGAGTTTTTATGGTTTTTTTTTTAGCTTCCCAAATTCTCCAACTGCAGCTTTCACCACCTGCTGCACCATTTTCAAGCTCTGTCTGTCAAAGCAGCTGCGGCTGAACAGTGCCAGAGAGAAAGCAGAAGCTGGGTAAAAGCTAAAAGCATTAGGAAACAAGAGCCATTCCCCAGAGGGTATCAGCTTCTTTCTGTTTGTCTGGCGAGACACATTTAAATGCATCTGCTCCCTAATTGTATCTTTAAAAGTCCCAACCCTTTACTGGTAATGACTGCTGAGATGGCAGCATTGCCCATAATGAAGTATCATGGCCAAGCAGAAGGACTCGTTGGGAAGAGCTGAGTGCACCCCTTGGCACACAGCAAAAGCAGGCTTGGTCACCTAATGGTCCTCTCAAACCTGACATCTGGTGAGAATAGGCAGTGCATATTTTTATTTCTGAGAAAGTTACCATCACTTTGAATTTATTTACATTATCAGAAAGAAGCCACTGGAGATGAGAGCTAGCTCTAAACTGCAAGAGTTTCAGGAAATTGTGGTTTCCTCGGAGTATGGACCCCTGCCCTCCTCATTACACTAGTACACATAGCAGGGATGCAGCAGCAGGACATCTACAGCTGCAAAGCAGGGTCACTGTAAGGTGCTACTGGCCTGTTGCCAAATCACAGCCCTATCCAGAGGGCTCAGATCCAGCTTTTCCCTGTCAGCATGTTCACAAAAGCTTAGGGACTGATCACAACTTCTCCGACCTTCAGATGCATTCGTCATGCTGACTTTCAAACAACGTATTGCTATGGCTCTGCAATGCTGAAGGAGCCGTGCTGTTTTTGAGAAGAGCGTGCATCAACATGAGCCAGAAAAGGGAGATTTAGCTGTGAGTGCAAACCATTCAGCCATATCATACTTTTTAATTATTTTGAGAAATACATACATGTCTACATGGCAGAATTTGTCAGGCTTTGCCTCCCTCCCCATGGAAATGGATATTTGCCTGTCCCTGTAAAGTTTAGGGATGCTGCTGAAGAAACCTAGAGCTTCATTGAGCCAGGGATACTGCATAACACAGTTCATCTCTGCATAGCAATCCCTTTAAAAAATACTTTCTGTATTCTATGTATCTACCAGTGTCCAGGCAGTAGTATTTTCCAGTGTTTGTGAAAATAACTGCTGCATACATGGCTCATATTAGCAGCTCACGTATTTCCAAAGGTAAATTTCAGACCTTCAGGTCCATGACACCAAAGTGTTTAAAATGGGAAATACATCCTTTTCCAGAAAACAGTAGACTGTGGTGTATGTGCCTTAAACTGTGAAACAAGCATAACTGATTTCTAGCTTTATGCTTTTAAAATTAATGAATATGAAAATTCCCTTTCCTAGTATTACCCCTCTTAGAACCCACCAGTGTAACATAATTTAATACTGAGCTTTCAGTTGAGATATTCTTAAGTATAAATACATCAGCAAAACTCATCACCTTGCAAAGATTTATGGAGGAATTTGGGCTGTGCTGCAAACCTGGCTGAGCCAGGAAATGGAGAGGTGAGGAGAGGTGGTTGGCACAGGTTTGGAAAGCAGCTTTAGCCCAGCTGGGAGCCGAGCGCCCAGCTCTGCTGCCTGCTGTCACCTATGCTGGAGGCCACCAGTGACCCCAGAAGCAGCAGGGCCCACAAGGGCTTTCCGTGGACTAACCTATGGCATAAAACTCGCTGTTATGGATAGCACTGCTGTTTTTTTCAGAGTAAATAATAACATCACAATCAACTGGTAAAGAAGACCTCATGATGATTATACACCAGCAAATTTAAGGACACAGAACCACCTGGTTTCTTTTGTGTTCTGCTAGCAGTTTGCTTTGCAGGCCGTGCAGGCTGTGTTGCCCACCAGGCCTGAGCGCCATGGCATCTCTGGCAGCACATTGGCCTCCACCCAGAGGGAATGGCCCAGGAGAAAGGGAGGGCATGCGAAGGAGCTGGATCCACTTGTCCCGCAGCAATACAGCCCTTCGCTGGCTGCCTGGGGTGTCCCATACCACATATGGTCCATGAGGACAGGCTCCAGCAGAGCAGGGGCACGAAGAGGGGTAGGCCAAGCCCTGGGAGATACTGGGCTGTTTGCTATGAGCACAAACAGGCCCAAGTCTTCTGCCGTCAGCAATCCACCAAAGCCAAGAGCAAACATCTCAGCTAAGCATTTGCAGGAGGAACTGCAGACTTATTTTTGAAATGACATGAAGGGGATTATTCTCCCACCCCCTGCTGCAAAGAGAGGTGAGAAGGTCACAGTGAACCTGCTATTATGGCTCTTTTTTTATTTTCCGCTTCATTTTTTCCCACACTTCATCGGCTGGACAGCTTTTGTTTCAGTATTTTCTTTGATTAACCAAAGACATTAAACTTAATTCTGTGGCATTCTGCCACCCTCACGCACAGAGCTGTAAAACTGAAATTCAGTACCTGTTACCAAATTCTGCAGAAATAAATAAAGAAGAGAGGGTGGCTACACGCCTGTCTCCTAGCTGTTGAACGTTACGTAGGCAAATCTGCCTTGGCAACTCTGTGACAGCTCTCTGTGTGGAAACGTCCTCTGCTTTTGATACCGTGAGCACAGGATTGTGATAAGATTGTCTAATATGGTCTCAGCTTACACAGAGGAAAAAAATGTTTTCTGAACATTTAAAGGGAAATTGTAAATATGAACTAAAGCAATGCTGCCTTTTTTTTTTTTTTTTTGTCTGAAGAGCCGCCTGTGTCAGAGAAGTTGCACAGGTTCATCCAGATGACCTTCAAACATCAAGTATTTTCTACCTACCCTAAAGCTTCCCTCCTACTCTTTGTTGTTGGTTTTATGGTAGAATTTATGCTGGCTCAGAGGGAGATTAGCAGAGAGACTGGGGGGGACAGCAAGTCTTGAATAGCTGCTGTATGTTGATAAAACTTAGTCAGATCGGATGGGAGAGCAATACGGATCATCAAGGCTCTGAACAGCCAAGGCTTATGCAGCTCTACCAGCAGGAGATGGAAATATTCTTCTGGAGGAGAAGCAAACGCTTCTTCTATGGGGTGTCCTGCGGAGCCGCAGGGGGCAGCGCACAGAGCCGCCACATGGGGCCTTAAACCCAAGGCCCGCCCGGTGCTAGTAAAAGCTGTGGCAACATCAGCCTTGCCTGAGAGGGATTGTTTCCAGTGCCGTTTCCTGAGGAAACGGGGCTTATCTGTTGATTCCCCAAACAAGTTTAACTCTGATATTTGATACAGGTGCAAAGGTCCCTGAGCTGTGAAGGTCTTACGTACGTATGAGTGGCTGGTACTGAGAGTCTAAATTATGAATGCCCTTGGTAAGGAAAAGGCAAACAGAGCCCTGTTGTCTTACGTTGATCTGGCACCTGGTTGCTGGCCAGTGAGTATGTTGGCTGTGCAGGCCAGCCATGACATAAACTATCGTTTGTCTGCTACTGGTGGCCTAAGAGCTGCACAGGGAAGCAGGGGTGGGTGGAGATTCTGTTTAGACAACACAGCAGGCAAGGCAGGAGGAAGCCAGGCTTCTTAGTACCAGTATTTGTAGAACAACTGGTTTCGAGGTGTCTTGGTTTTGTCCATTCTTCTGAAAATCACGCCTTTATGCTTTTAAACTGATTTCCAATGGAGCATTTGGGTTTTCATTCCTTGCTCCTGAGAACCTGCTGCCACCTTAACACATAAGGCACCTCATGCACTGCATTGCTACGTGCCCCACACCTGGGGCAGGCAGTAACTGCTGGGCACAAAGCAGTGCTGCCCAGCTTGGCTTGCAGGGGGCCAGGGGCAGGATCTGCCCCTCAGCCCCAGCTGGTGAGATGAGCATAGGGCTGTGGAAAACGCCAGGAGGAGACATGGACTTGAGGAAAGGGCGCCGAGGGACAGGGGAATCACAGAATCCTTAAGAGTGGAAGGGACCTCTAGACATCATCTAGTCCAAGCCGCTGCACACTCAGGGTCACCCAGAGCATGGGGCACAGGGCTACATCCAAGTGGATTTTGAAGAGCTCCAGAGAAGGAGACCGCACAACCTCTCCTGGCAGCCTCTTCCTGGGTCTTGAAGAGGTGAAGCAGAAGGCTGCGACTGGCAAGTGAAAGCAGGCGGTGTTAAAGGCTGGTTCTGATAGTTACCACCATCCCAGCTTGCTCTTGTTCGCACATGTGCTGTAATTATTTATCAAATTGGCTACTTTAGCATCTAGTTAGACACTTTGCAATAAGCTCATTCCATTAGTTTTTGTTATCCAAAGCTATATTCCTCTGTTTTCACAGAGACTGCATTGTCTCTTCTTTACACATATCCTGGAGAGAGCAGATTGCAGAGGCAAAAGTCTCCTGCTGTACTCTGGAATGTCTCATATTCATGGAAGGAAAATTTGCATGTTATAAACTTAGAAAAACTAATTTAATACATGAAAAAAAGACCTTTTCTAAACTTTTAAAACTTCCTTATTGCTCAGAGACACAAATACCTAAGAGTTGGAAATGCCACGTGATTTATTGAATTTAGGAACTTCAACACAGACCACAAGAATTACATGTTGTGACTGCACATTAATAAAAAAGTGAAGCCATTTAGTTGGAATTACAATCACATGAGCTACTTGCAGAACAAACCAAAGGATATGAGAGCAAAGTGCAGTCAACCCATTTCAAACATGCACTAGAAAGCAAGAATGGAGAAACATTTCTATGAATTCCTAGAGTTTCAGATTCCTGTAATTACATCCTAAATCACGTAACATGGGCATGTTAGCTACACTAAATGTTAGATGAATAACCTGGAAAAATAAAATGTAGCAGGGATGTGTATATAGTGTGCAGAAGGAGGGAATTCAATGGATGGAACTGTTTAGATAGGGCATTTTTAGATTAATTGATGATTCACCTGTAACAAAATACTTTTTGCAGAAGTCCTTTCCAACTGAAAGGCTTTTAGAGCTTATTAAACCCTTCTGGGTAGCAGGTACTTAAAGGCATATATCTAAAGGCAACTCACAGCATGATTTTGATATGGAAATATTTTTGAATAAGGATGCTAGCCTGGACATACAGTTTTATGGTGTATTAGCTGGTGAAAGCCCCTTGCTGAATCATCTAAAGAGAAGTAACAGTTGTAAAAACAGAAATCTGTGTTTTGGGGTGATCATTAACTGAAAAAGATGTCATTTAAAAATAAAAAAATAAGATTTTTCAGAGATATGAATGGGAAGTATACACCTTATTCTAAGATGTTTTGAAGGCCATTCATAATCTCTCTTAACACTTAATAAGTGGCACTTATATTTATTAAATTGGCTAAACTCCAATCAGATAATTAGGGTGAAATGATTAGTTTAACTCTGTTAAATATACAGATAACAAAGCAGAAAATTAGAGAGCCAGAGGATATAAGCATATAATAAGCATACAGGCACCTGTAAAAACACTCAAAACCGGTAAGAACCATTACTTTTATTTCACTGGCTAATTCAGCACAGAGGAATTACTGTATTTTCCTTGACATTTCACATTAGATGACAGAAGATCAGGAACAGAACAAAGATATCCACCATCTTTTCCCCTGCTCTGTCATTTGTGTCTCTTCTGTATTGCCGCAATGCCAACTGTGTCTCAAATACACAGAGCTTTGTTACATGTATCCCACACCCAAGGAAAACCGTAGATTAGGTAAATGCAAAGGGAACGGATAAAAGTAGGTAATACTATGCCAGTAACTAGAAATAAAAAATTAAAGTTGACGCCACTATAAGTAAGTGACCTTTAAATGGTCCTCTTGAACTTCATTAAACTTGCTAGTTTAATTCAACACATCCTATAGGACATGAAATCTGTTTACTAATTAATCTCAAAAAAAAAAAAAAAAGATTTCAGTCATTTTCAGAAACCCAAGGAGATGACAAACTCTCCTGACAAGTATATACAAATTATCACCTCAAGGTGAACAGTCCATATCTTAGTAAATGCCGCTAGGTTTATTTTAATTATAAAATAAGTTTACCTCTGACTGTTTATACTTTTTATGTCTATACTTTTCCTTTCAGAGGGTTACAGCTTAGTGTTCACAAATATGAAAATATTTTATGCTACACAAAGATAAAATCTAATAATACAAAATATAAAAATGTCAAAATCATCACACTATTATTCAAAAGTGTACAACAGTTAACCTGTAGATCAGAGGTGCTTTGCTCCTGGATACAACTTCCATGATTAGCTCCTCAACAAAGAATTTCATCTTCTTCCAACCTTGAACATTCTGTGATTCTTAATCAATTAAATGAGAAATCTTTCATCCACCAAGGTTTTGGATGCCAAATTCTTCTGTCCAACTGTATTACGAATAAACCTAAATATCTAAGAATATTTTAGGAATATTGTATTAAAAGTGGAATATTTAAAATGCCATGTTTCAATATCTAACATAAAAATAATAAATTCATATAATCTTTAAATCATTGACCTGTTATTTATGATTTAGGTGCTTAGCTCCGGTGGTAATTTTGAAAATTTTTTCACCCTGAAATATTAACTAACTGTGATTAACGTTGTCTGATATGTTTATTTTCTGTTGAAAGCTATTTCTGCCCTATTCATTCATGACATGTATGAGAATAAAACTAATCTCTCATAAAGTCTGTTTTACACACACGCAAAATCAAAAGGCGGCTTTAGAAGCTCCAACTACAACCTACTGTTTACAGAGCTTAACTACCTAACAAATGATACAAATTTCCATACCAAGCCACACTTAAAAAAAATGATTTAGATTTTAATTTGTGTATTTACCTCCTGTTGCAAGTATGTGAGAACAGCTGCTAAAACAAAACTTTGGGAAGCCAGATCCACAACAGAGAAAAACAGGATATCAAAGATGAGCAGTGTCGTCTCGTTGCCATAATAGAGAACATCAGTGAAAGAGTGTCTCTCATCTAGATGAACAAAATGTTTTTTTGAAAAAAAAAAATAAAAAGATTATTTCTGCAAAGTGCATCTTTATGAAGTTTCTCAATCCACACTGATAAAACTGTCAAAAAAGGAAAGTCTGAGCAAGAAAATACCATTATAAAGTTATGATACATCTAAGCAAAACTAATACTTTACCGGCAAAATAGCTTTATACTGAGAGAACACACACAAAAGCCCACACATGCCATAAACCTCTATTCACTCAGACAAATGAAGCAGTTTGTTTAAAAAGAAAAGGCATAAATGAATTGAAGTTGTTTGGTGTTGAATATCTTAGTGCTAACTCTGTGCTAACTCTGTCCCCTTTCAACACACTAATAGAAGGGATGCTTGGAGCCTTTTTTGAAGTGCAGTCTCAGCATTTAACATTATCTTGGCTAATTTGGTTAATGTTTTCCCTGGAAATCTATCTTTTAAGATTAAAATACCTAAGAAGGTTTGTAGCCAAACTACAAGCACCACCCTCAAAAGAGAAATACTTAAAGCAAACAAACAGAAAAAAAAAAAAAAAGACATTCTCTTCTTTCTCTAGGCTTTTTCAGAAAAACACATGTGATGCAAGTTCTACTGTCAAAAGCATATTTTCACTCCAGATTTTATGGGTCTCTCATTAAACCTTGATCCATATCTAGACTGCTAAGAGCTAGCGCAACCTAAACCATCAAGCAATATAAATTGTATCAGTGCCGGGAGTTGCAATCTTTGCTGAACACTGCATGGTTTGGGAATCACATCACTGTTTATCTGCATGTTTATGTGATACATGTAAACATGTACATTAATACATGATGTGTATGATGTGTAAATATGTTTAATACTCATCATGTACCGTTCAACATTTAATTTTACCTCAGGTATTGACTGCATACCTGACACGGCTGAGTAAAACTGAGGTTTGGAGTAAGGCTTTGCATGGGCACTGAAAGTCCGACCTGTAGTTTTAATGCAGAAACTGGTTACCTGGCCATTTTCATTACTAGAGTCTGTATTTCATAAAGATAAGGGTGGAGATCTCAAGCCTTTGATGAATTATGTGTAGCTGGTACTAGAATTGCCTATGGCCACAGCTTCTATTTAGCCGTGGGCCGTGTGCTGCATTCCTAGCTGTATTTATAGCAAGGCATGTGGCTCCAGTCAGGGCTCAGCTTTGCAGCCTTGGTATCACAGAGAGGTCAGAGCAAGTTGTGCACCGCTCAGGGATCTAAACTGAGGACTGCTATTACATAAGAACAAAACATATTTTTAAGATGGGGACTGGTCACCTGGTAAGAAGTATGGTTCTGAATAAGTATAGTTCTGATATGATTTAGGTTTTCTGAACATTAACTGGAGAAGGACTCCAAATGAGGACCTGCATCATTATGGTTCATGAATTTACCATAAGTTTTTGTGGAGATGATAGTCAGGGTAAAATGAGATTTGTTCTACAGATTGAAAAGACTGTTTTTGATGCACTCTGCAAAGCTGAAGTGACAATCAAAGTGTGCCTCAGCCTGCATTCATAGCTGATGTTCCATTTCAGTATGGACCCTGCTCCCCAGACAGTACCTTTTAACAGAATTAAAGTTTCAGAACCTTGGGAGGGGAGGCCCTATCCCTGGGTCACTAACTAGCATGAGGTCATGCTCACCTGTCTACTCACCTGCCAGTAACTATAAATAAATTAAGATTTTGGAACCTTCATGTTTAATAGCATCAATTTTCCAGGGACTCACCTTTAAGAACCTAGGTTTAACACCGACAGCTGGCCAAGAACTGTCAATAAATCCATCTCCTAACTTAGGTAACGATCACTTGGAAGTACTTATAGGTAGCCTTAGGGTGGGCTGAGGATTGAGGAGGATACACTGGAGAACACAAGTGTGTTTTTGCTTCTGCATATCTCAGGGACAAGAACCAGAGCTGGTGTCATCCCTGCTCCTATTTGAATACTCATTCTTGGTGCATTGGCAATGTTTAAAATGCTTCAAAATGAAATATTCAGGAACCCCAAGGACCTGGACTTTGCCTAACTTGGTGGTGAAGGATGAGCTGTGCATTAATATCAACTATTCTATGAGAACTTCCTCACTGCAATCTTCAGAAAATCTTTCATACTTGTACTTTTAATTATCTCATAAGAAAATCAGTTTTATGAAAAAACATACTGCTGAACTGCTCCAATAGTATTGGGAGTCTTCTTTCCATTTATAAAGTGGACAATGGATCTAGGTGGCTAATCCAGAGAGCACCACATAAACACGTGCCCATCTCTGGGTAATATTCTTGCAGTCAAGCAGCAGAAATTACAAACAAGATTTATGTAATCTAGATGTAGTATCAACCTGGAGAGGCACTGAGTGTCTTAAACACCTCCCTCAGAAGCTGTTGTTTAATTGCCTCTACTGCTGTAGAGTACAGTTTAGATTGTAAATCCTGTGGCATAAACCACACAGAAAAACACACAGTTACAGTAGCATAAGCAGCAAGTCACAGATCCTTTTACCATTGTAGAAGATACTTTTCTCTATTGGTTCCATGAACTCCATGCCAAGAACTTGTTCAAGCAGCAACTTATCTTTTACAAAATAATCCATTTCTTTATGAACCTATACGAAAAGAAAAGACTTCTGGTTTTAAGATTTCAAAGGAACAATGCTTGTAGCAAAGGTGGAGTACAGACCCATCATTTAGAGCTATTCTAAGTGAATAACAAAAAAACATTTGTTGTTAGAAGAGCAGGCTGCACTGCTGGGCAATATTTTTTTTTGTCTTGAACTAACCAGTGTTGTAGTTGCATAAAGTCTTTAATAACAAATCTTTAAGTACCTACACTTAAACAGAAATTACAGTCTTTCATAATAACAATCTTTCATTTCTACTTATTAAATTTTCCTTTATATATGTCAATATACATACGTGATCAATAAATGAACCAAGAAATTTGTTCATGGTGTTGTATGCCTTGGTGTTTTGTTCAAAAGTATTTGCAGATGAGTCCAAAAGTCTAGCAGGACCGCGTCTCTGAAATATAACGTGACCAAGACTTCAGTGGAAAAAACACACACATTAATAAACATTTACAGAACACAAGTATCTCACCTACCCTTGTTAGGGTTTCATGAATCCTGTCATATTGCAGTCTCATTTTCCTTGAAATGGAAATCTGAAATGTCTGGACATCTGTATTTGGTACCAAACCCCTCTGACTACACAGATTCTCCTATAATTGTAAATTAATATTATTAATATCATTCACATACAGATAAGAAAAGTCAATATTTTCATTTCTCTTTCATGTACATGTATTGTTTTACAGCTTTAAATATTTAAATCCATGGCACTCTTAGAGCAAGATTTCCTTAGGACATGAAATCCTGACCCCTGCTGTCACAAAACCATATTCTCCTTCTCACTTATGTTCAGTTGATTACATATCTTAAAATATCTTTTGACATTCATTCTCAGGCCATTTGTTTTGTATTCATAGTTTATTTTGTGTTTTTCCTGCTTTGTTTAATGCTTTGGATTTTTCACTTTTTCCATGACTTTCTCAAAACTTACTTAACCGATTTCAAAATCCAATAGATTACAAAACCTCAATATTTCCTTGGGTAAAACATGCTTTTTCCTAAATTACATTAAAATAAGAAATAGGAGGAAAAAAGTAGGAAAAAGAGGAACAAGCATTTCAAAAATAGTATTTAAAATATTCCTTTGCAGTTTAATGTTTGAGATTCAGTTTTTACATTTTTTTTCTGGTCAGATATCATTAAATTATTGATATCCTTTATGTAGGATATTGCTTCTTACTACAAGGATGCAAGATTTAGTGCAGGTTGCTCCAACACTGTATGAGATGTTATAATAACATTTACGTAATCTTGCAGCCAATATATAAGGCATGACAAACTAGAAAATTCATTATTCAGATGGCTGACTGTAAAGCATAGTTATGTCACCAGAGAGCTATATATGAAATATAAAATATTATTATAAAAGTAGATATTTGGTAGGGGGTCTTCATATCATGAAAGCCCCTTAGACTGCATCTATCAAATGCACATGTCACCATGAGCCTACGCAAGGCTTCAGTATCCAAAGGATGATCCATATACAAGACAAAAACATACTAGAAAAACAGGATTTTTTCAGCTGTGAGATCATAAGTAAAGATAGTGAGGAAGAAAGGAGGCAAACTAATTACAAGAACTAATAAATCATTTATTTACAGAACAACAGCTGGTATTTTTAAAAAAAGGTAACAGTGCAACCAAGTGCGCAAGTGTGACCACATGTTGCCAAGTTTTTTATGAATAATTAGAAGAGATGTAAATGTTACTACTTTTACTTACTGCTTCTCTCTTTAGATTCATACTCATTTCTTCCATATTGGTATCGGCATGTCCATGCACAGAGCGACCATGGATATAATAACCAAAGCAGCTGTGTGACAGGAGAAACACTGAAATCTAGAAGGCAGGGGGAAGAGAAGAATACTCATTTAAAACAGCATCTTTTCTATTTTTGAACTTCTGAATCCACGGTGGAGATCAACAAGAGCAGACATACAACAAATACAATATAGGTAGGTATCAAAACCTAAGACACAAAAACATTTGCTAACTCTTTCACATATAAGTTAAGTCTGTGTTTTACTGGAGACAAACCAATTTCAGGTTTAGTTCACTAACTGCCAGGATCACTATTAATTCCATGGTGTTGAAAAATTAAAACACATTTTAAGCAAACATACTAGCTTTTACTTGGATTTAAAAGGTGCTTCTGTGATGCACAGTACCAGGGACAACTTCAGCTGAGCTCCTACGGGACTGTATGGAACGGAATTTCACTGAGTGCATTACAATGCTGTTGTACCATACAACGTACAAAATTAACCTCCATTATGGCCTCTGGCCTTACTACCCTGGTTTCTGCCAGCAAAACCTAGAAGCTTCATGGAGAAGGAAGAATCAAGGCCAATAGAAGGAGTTAATACCTGTAGTAGTTTTAAAAGTTCTGGCCTAATCACAAAATCACAGCATGGCTGAGGTTGGAAGGGACCTCTAGAGATCATCCAGTCCAACGCCCTGCATGGGGCAGAGGGCAGCATCCAGGTGGAGTTTGAAGACCTCCAGAGAAGGAGACTCCACAACCTCTCTAGTCAAATCTGCTCTGACTGCAGCCTTTTGTTATCCCAGAGTTGTATCCTATGTAGTAAAAAGCTTGGAGACCCGTGTTTCAACTACAGAAAGGGGAGCAGTTCAGAGGTAAGTGGAAGTGCAGGAGAAAGATGGTAACTCTTCAGGACAGAAAACCATGAATTTGAGGGGCTGAGGGATAACCAGAAGCCAGGGACATAAACTGAATGTAAACACATTAACTAAAAGCAAAACAGTTCTGTCTAAAAGACAAAAGCACTAAAATGTGGAGGAAAGAATAGTAGTAAATAGTTAAATGGCTAATTGCATGGCTAATTTCTGTCATAATCTAGTACTGTTTAGTTCTGTATGAGCATATGACTTCAAATAACAATCCTATGACTAGAGGACATATTGATATTTTTGATTCTAGAATCTTTTCCTGAATGAAGTGAGTGGAAAAAAAAAGACTTTGGGTATTAGCTAGTGATCTCTGATTAAACACATGAATCCTATTTAATGCTTTTTAAACATCTTATATAATATCCTATTCAAACTATCATCACAGAAGTTACATCAAGAAATACTTACATTGCTCATGCAGCACAAATCTATGAATCTTGTTATCTTATCTTCCACAAATCTTTCATAAAACACGCCAAAATATATAATCTGAAATAAAGAAATCTCAATTTACTTTATTAGTTCACCAGACTTGTCTTTATTTTCTGAATTATCACAGAATCTACAAGGTTGGAAGGGACCTCTAGAGATCATCTGGTCCAACCTTCCC